>VXBR01006219.1:1125449-1251886 GCA_013400215.1 Cisticola juncidis
GGGAAGGGAAGGGAAGGGAAGGGAAGGGAAGGGAAGGGAAGGGGCACAATACTACAGATTATGTATAAACATTGCTCTTCTTTCAACGATTTTAAGATTTCAAAAGACTTCTTCATGGAGCTTGTTAGCAGCAATGACAGCAGTTTTTCTTCAGGCAGAGACATAAAGCATCGGCCCACAGGCACCTGTAAACCATGCATGAAAAGTGAGGGCAAATTCTCTATTTTTCGGTAAGGATTTTGGGCCTCTGAGAAGCCAAAAAGTGATACAAGTGCAGAAAATGAGCCAGAAGGAAAGCATCAGAAGTGAGAAAGAAAACCTGTGTGACTCAGAGACAACTTGGGTAGGATGGGGAGGGGCAGGAGTGATGGGGAGAATTTGGCAAAAGGAATTACTACAATCTCTACAATTGTGGCATGTTACTGTAAATAAAAGAGCTTCTGTGTCTGTCAGCAGTTTTTCCTAACTGAAAAAAATACAGAAGACCACACTGTTTTGGCTAACTGTGTCAAAAAGTGTGGTGGCAAATGTTCTGACATTGCAGGATGCCTTTGATGAACATACTAGATCATAGAACATGGATTGGTAAGGAAAGCAGAAACAAATTAGGAGGAAATATTGACCTAGATAAAACTAGCTTCTCCATGTTTATTTCTCAGCAATTATACCCCCAAATATTCTTTTTTCCCCAGTTTTTATTTTCTACTTCTTCAGAAATCACTAATCTGGTCCATCACTCAATTATCTTCAGAGTGCAAACACTCCTCAGCGCATCTATTCTAAGCTGTTCCTGACACAGTTTCAAGCTGTTAGCAATCTGGTCAGTTTATTTTCATTTCGTATTTGACTGCCCAACACAAGCAAGAAAATAAAACTCTTAGAGAAGGATTTTTAGTTCATATTGGCATCATTTGAATGTAACTCTGCTAGCATCAACTGCATAGTGTTGACATTTTTTAAGTGTGCAAGGCCCTCAGATGGAAGGCACCTTCTGTGGTGCTGTCATCTCCCAAAGGCTTGAGAAAAGCTCAGTTAAACCTACAGACCTGTGCTCAGTTAACCTTGGTGAGGGGCCAAACTCCCACTCACTGAGTGACTCTGCCCCAATAGGACAAGAGGAGAAAATAAGATGAGAAACCTCATGGGTTCAAATAAAGAAAGGGAGATCACTCATCAGTTACCATCACAGAAAAATGAGGCTATAAAAATTGTGCTCAAACCATCTTATGGCTCTGGGTTTGACAGCATGAGGATACTTCTGGATGTAAAATCACAGAGTAGTTTGAGCTGGGAAGGACCTTAAAGATCATCCAGTTCCAACTCCCAGACCATAAGCAGAGACTCCTTCCCAGTATAACTGCATGCCCACACCTTTGAGGGGAGCTGGAAGCTGCCATTTCTCCTGCAATAGCCAAGGTGTAATGGAAATTGCAGCCAGCCCCAGGGCTGGAAGGGACCAGTTGATGTCAGCTTGGAGAGCCTGGGACTGCCTTCCACTGTTTTGTTTCCTTCAAGATGTTGCTCTCTCAGAAAATGTTAGTTTTGGGTACCCACCTCTGCAGCCTGTCAAGGTGCTCAAGGGAGTTGACAAGTGCAAATTCCTGAGCTGTCTGTCTGCTCTGGCTGAAAGGTCACTCAGGGGGAGGGAAGCAGGCACAAAAATCTCTTTCCTCTTCAGCTCACACTCCCAGAGATCCTTTCAGAGCAGGCAAAATGAGTTCTCCGTGTTTCCCTTCAGAGTGGTTTTCTCATGCTGGAGCTGAGCAGTTCAGTCTAATAGTGGTTTTCAGTGGGACATCACAGTGCAAATGGCAGGGATGGAGGAATTTTCCAGCAAACTAGGACTAGAATGAAAACTGTAATGGGTAAAGGAGAGCAGATATTCACACACCTGGCTGGTAGCTTCCTCCCAGGAATGTAAGACTCTCCATAACTTAGTTAAGGGTACATCCAGTTCAGTCCAGCTCCACAGCCCTGTGTTTGGCAGCATTATAACTGGTTCATTGAGATGCTGCATTTTTAGGGAGAAGTTTTGCTTGCTTGGTTTGCTGCTCTTTAGTGTGTGGGAGGCAGTTTAACCACAACTCTGACTACTTGGGAGTCACTTTTCATGGTAAGAAACTGTCTCCTTTAGAATTCTCCTACTGACTCAAGTAGGCTGATCGTAAACAGAACAGTAAAAAAGAGGGGGAGATAAATTCTCCCTGGCCTCCACACACATTACTGAGAGAAGCACATGATCTCAGTCACGGGAGGACACAGCTCCCCTCCTTCCTCTCCTGCTCTACAGTAAGATGTGAAAAAGCAGCACAGTGGAGAAAACAGCTCAGAATGTATACTGAGACATCAGGACACAGTTACTTGTGGCACTATTAAGTAATTTCTGCTTCTGATGGCAACTGGGAATCTGATGAAAATGCATTTAATTGAGACAAGTTTGTATAGGTTTCCATTTGAAGAATTAAGGGCCACTAAATGATATTAAGAGCTGTTCAAAACAGGCAGGTTTTGTTAACAATGGGTGGTAGATCCGTGCAAGTAATAGTTAAAGGGTTATGCAGATGCAAAGAGCTTAGATGGGTTTAAGGGGAGACAGGACAAGGACAAGGAAAATATCCTTTAGAGATTATGAATACACAAAGCACATTAGGCTTAAACTCCCTGAAAAAGGCAGTGGGCTGTGACTGGGGAAGTGTTTGCTGGAACTTACACACGTTTGTCCTGTTTTCTTTTTTCCCTGGGCATTTTTTCTTTTGGCACTGCTTGCCAGAGATATTGGTAGGTACAGGATTAGGCTCAACCTTAAGAGGAATATCTGTGCTCTAATGAAGTTACTCTTGCTGCTTCGTGGCTGCAAACTAAACTCACTGGAAATATTCAGATAGGACCATCTTTAGACAAACTCTAGTTTTGCAGACAAAATTAAGGTCCCCCAGTCTGTCTAGAACTTCATGCAGAAATTCATGCTGGAATAGGAAGGAGGACTCAATGACATAAGCATTTTCTTGTTTTGAGGTCATTCTAATCCATTACCATAACAATTTTGTGGTTTTCTTGGAAGCTCTAACTAGTGTTAGTTTAAAAAGAAAAAATTGTTTGGTTTTCCTTGAGTGAATTCATTCCTTGCAGATTTTCAAAAGTCCTTCCTGCTCACAAGTCACCAGTGTAAAAGTGTTCTGAACCAGCTCTGGATCCTTTGGTCATCCCACATACATACTGGCTAAGTCTCCAGCTCCAAATTCCTCAATCCACAAAGATAAGAATGTGAGAGTCAAAAGAAGGATGGTCATCAGTCACAGGTCTCTGTCATAGCCTTCAACAGTAGGTTCCTTTACACCTTCTCAAACCTCATTCTTAAATCCCATTTTCAAACCTAGTGCAAGGAGGAAACTGAAAATATTTTTTCCAACAGCACTTTGGAGTATGTCAGAAAGCTCAGGCAGGGCACAGGGAGACGTTTGTGTTTCACTCCTCTCCACAAGTGGATGTCCATGAGTACAAGGGCTTGAGGAGGGGGTGGGAGGTTGAAAGATGATATCTCTAAAGAGCCAGTGTGTTGTGCTTTTCTTGCAGCAGCATGGCAAGTCACAGTCTAATAACTGCTCCTGGTCAGCTCCTTGTCTGCTGTCATCTTTGTGCCTGTATTCCTGTGGTTGTACTTGAAAGGAATACGTGACATAAATCTATACACGTGCCAAACATGCTCACAGCTGCTGAGCTGAGTATTTCTGATTCAAAATAGCACAGAATAACTATACAGAACAAGTTTGAAATAGCCTCAGAAGAGAAGGGGGGAGAAAAAGGCAAAAAAGCTAAACCTTACTGCATTCCCAGCGAAAAGCCTGTAGATGGAAGGCTGACAGTGACAAGAGCTGACATGTCTTTTACACTGTCATTAAATTATATTTTCTAGATAGCAAAGAGTGATTCAATTTTTCTCAAGGGAGCTGCCAACCCAGGACTGATTTTGGGAGAGTCTAAGCACCTTCAACAATGGATTGTGACGTTTATGAGCATCTTATAGGAACATGTCTGCTCCCCCACCTTTTCTTGGAATGTGAGTGCATTTGAAAAACTCTGGTGTGGGAAACAAACCATTCTTCCTTTTTATTATGACTACAAGACAGAGGCTCCATTGTTCATGCTGCCATACAAATAGTACTTTGATTTTGCTTGTTATAGCAGCATTTGAGATTGTGGTCTATTCTTTCACTGTCTGAAATGTTTTAATTCATTCTGTAACAGCTTTTGCCTTCTGGAGATCTCCTGAGCAGTCCCAGCACATTGTTCATGACACATACACACAGTGCAATACAGGTCAGCACTGAGATGCAGATCTAAGTGACTTGCTAACGTCTGAGAAAGTGAAATGTTTTATTAGCCATATATTTTCTATACAGCATTTCATATGTAATTTCCTGTGACTCACATTTTCTTCTAAGTCATTGGTTTAATAGTAAAGAATCTTTACTTGCAAAATTGTGCACTAAATGAACATTATGACTGCAATTTCAAGCAAGTGCTTAGGATTTAGGGACAGTAATTTTCTTGTTTTCATTTGTCCTCCTCATTTGTATATGTGTGAACTTAGTCCTCAATGACAAATTAGTACACTATCTTTAATTTGGAAAAAATACCTGCAATGACTTTATAAAGCATTGAACAAGTTGACAAAAAGGTATTTCCCCCTTATTTTTAGTTAGTGATCGTCTGGCCAAGAGTCTCTTTGTTCTTATGTGGCATTTGTCACCACACTTACACAAACACAGTGAAATAAAGCAGTAATCAACATAAAGCAACATCTCTATTCCCTGTAGAGGACTGGTAATAAAATCTGGCATCTACATTCACTCTGGACATCCCTTATGAAGTATCACATCCCCATTTTTCTGAACATACCAGGCAAACACCTCCTGTGCCTGGAGCACAGCTTACCATTGATACAATGGATGTGCTGACTATTTCTTCCCAGTAGATCCTCAGTACCTGAGTCAGGTATGCAATCTATGAGAAAAACACAGTTGAGAGGATTGCATTGAAGTTCAATTTTTAAACTTAATAACTTTCAGCAAATTGAAGACTTTTAACTTTTTGCAAGAAATTTCTTTCTTTTACAGAAACTGTTTCCTCTGCATTAATGAGACGTATGGGTAATGAAAAGACTGATGGAAAGAAAAGCATAGGAATTAAAATAAATGTAAAAAAATGATGGATCTTCAGGTTCCCTCAGCGATTAGATGAAAATATTTCTCTTTTTTGATTAATGGAAGTTCTTTCATTGACTAATGACAGGTAGATGAAATCTCATGGGACATAATGCTTCATTTATTTGCAAAGTTCATGTTCATTTTCTTTAATAGTGACTTATATTAGAAAGCAAAATATCTTACAAAGTTTTCTTAGGAACCTCCTCACACCTCATCCCTGTCATTTCTTTAATGAAACTTTTCAAATCTTCCTTTTCAGAACTTCTCGGACTGAACTGTCACTCTGCCCTGAAGTAATAAATCACATCTTGCTACAATGGTTTGAGAGGAAAAGCATCCAGACTGCAAGGGGTAAAAGTTTATGGGTATAATCAGCCACCCACTATGGTGCTGCTTTACCCTTCCACTTCCTCCAGATCTGGAACTTCTTAGATGTCTTGGCCAAAAGCTAAGGGCCTTGTAAGTATTGTCTCTAATGTATGGAGAATTAGTCTTCCAAACCACATCTTTTAAATGAACTGCTTGCTTTTTAGAGTGTTTCAAGTGTTCTTTGAAGCCAGAATATGCTCAGTGCTTAAGGCCTTGGGGCACTGTTACTTCTGTCCTATTAACTTGGGCAGAACCTTGAAATGGGCTGCAGCCTGGGAAGGGCATCCTCAGCCTCTGCTGAGGTTTTCCTTTACTCAATGTGTCCTTCGTTCCTGTATTATTAATGTTAGCACCAAATGTATTTCTGACAAGTCAGGTCATTTCTTATATCATACTTGGGCAAATACAACACATGTAGCACTAAAATTAAAAATGGTTTCAAAGAATCAGAATTTTGGAAAGGAGCTTTGTAGGAAACAGAAGAGGGATGGGATGGCCTGGCCTTAGATCTTCTTGATTCATTATCATACAATAGAGAAAGAAAAAGTTACTGTTGAAGTGGCATTCAACAACTTTACCAGCCTTAACTTGCCCCCAGCCTTTGGGACTGCACATGAGCTCAGCTCCTTTCACAAAACCACAGAGGGGGTCAGGCTGGAAGGACCACAGAGAGGTCATCTGGTCCCACCTCCCTGCTCAAGCAGGATCACCCTGGAGCACATGGCACAGGATTGTGTCCAGATGGTTCTGGAATATCTCCAGTGAGGAAGACTCCACAACTTCTCTGGGCAATCTGTTCCAGTGCTCGGTCACCCTCACACTAAAGAAGTTCTTCTGTGAGCATTTATCAGGATCTACACAACAGGAAAATTTTCTGCTGCTCTAGCTTCTTCTTTTTGATTTTACATCAACATTAGCCTGAAGAAAGGGAAGTGTGCCAGCAAGCAGGGGAATAATTGTGTACCTGTACATGAATACACAGGTGCATGTGGGATTTTGGAGACATGCATGTGAGCAAGCACTGGACCAAAGTTTGCCACTGAAGTTAGCCACAGGGCCAGCTGAAGGACCTCAGCCATCTGACTGGGACAGAGACATGGATCTCATCTTTGGTTTCTCATAAAGATCCTATTCATTTTGTGGCCTTGGATGAATCATGGAGGTCAGATTTTACTCCAACGATTCTCCAGCTGAAGAAAAAAAAAAAAAAGAGCAATAAAAGGAGACACTTAAGGAAGGTCAAAGCAAGCAGCGAGTGACTTGAAAGGAAAGAAAGACCAATGCCCCTTTGGAAGGGAGTAGAGTCTTATGGCATCATTTGTTTTGGACCTGGGAATAAAGCCAGCACCTTCCCTCTCCTGCTCCTGCTGCATGGAATGAATACATGCTTCTGAGACAACCTTTATCCTGGACATACTTAAACCAAGGTTAATTTGTAATTAAAATAATTTGATCTGTTTAACTCTGACACACAGGATATGCACAAAGTCATTCCATCTCCAAAGTTTTATTAATTTTAAGATGTTGACATATTAAAGCCACAGTTGAGTATAAAATTTGCCACAAATAACAAAAGTCTAAATCTTGGAAGCGTAAAATATAAGTATTATGTATCTTGCAGTTGCAGCAAGAAACATGATTGGATTCATGTTAAAAAAGAGTGATCTACAAGCGGGGAGGATGCAACATGAATTTCAGAGATGAAGGAAGAGGAAACCTGGGAATAAGATAGCTGAAGTATATATGAAGTTTTTGTAGCTCAGTTAAAAAAACAATCACCAATTTCCACATATAGGTCTTCTGGGGAAGACGATTGCTGCTCTGTCAGCACTGACCACTGAACCCAGGCAGATTCTGGATCAGAAACAGAAATCAGGCAGAAGGAAAAACAAACATATGAAACAAAGTTACAATGAGCTGGAGATGACCAGTTTACTCTGGTTTTAATAGGCACCTGTGTGCAAGCCTCTGAGTCAGCTGGCAGGCCAGGCATGTGAGCCAGGAGCTTGGGAATGAGATGAATGATGTTGTGCTGTGAGCTGGGCTCTGTAGCTGGGGGCTATCCCAGCCCTTCTGCTCTGTGGGCTGGCACAGATGGGGAGGTGTGTAGCTCACCAGTGAATTAAACATCCTGTTAAATGATCTGTGTAAAATCCCCGTTTGTCCGGAAGGGCACTGAAATGAACAAGATTCATGAATCAAAAATCCTAGATAAGGATACTGGCTTGAAGCATTTTAATCTGAATACCAGTGGTCCCCATAATCTTTCCTCAAGGTTACCTGACTATCTTTAACCCTAACAATAGCCAGAACTGTTTGAGATAATGCACACTGCACTGAAAGGAACAGCAGCAGGAAGGAAAGAAAAAGCTCCCAAGGATCTTCCCCATCTGGGACAGTAAGTCTGTGTCACACACACAACAATTTCATCCTCAGCACCTTTCCCAGGCACAGGTGAGTGGCCTGGCATAAGCAGATAGAGAGACATGAATGACACCAGGCCAGGAACACCCTCGGATGCTGCATTTTAACATTTCTTCTCATGAGCCCAGGTCCCTGGGTTGGTTTTGTCCCAGGGTTGAGTGCTACTGGCTCAAATCCAGTGCAGGTGGGTGGCTGGGCTGGAAGCTGGTCCCACTAGTCACTGTTGGTGCAGACACCTTGCTCTGAAGGTGAAAGAAATTCAGCTGAATTTGGGGCCAGTCCATGCTAGCTCACCTTGGTACCAGAAATTTGCCCTGGAAATACTCAGTTTACTAATGTAGATGTGACTTAGCACTGTTACTCCAGATTTAATTTATTCTGTCATTGTGATTCTAGGGCCAGCCCAAGCAGATAATCAAAGCCACAAACATACTATCATAGAAAGAAATGTATTAACTTCAGATGGATAAAATCCTCATGCCTATCCAATCCTCCTTTGAGTTGAGTTTCACACATTGAATGTAAGCCTGCCTTTGTATTTGCTTCCTTGAGTCCATATTAGCCTTTACTCTGTTATGCTTCTACAGAGGAAAAATGTAACAAAAAATGTCCTAAGAATGGAGCTGAACAAAAGGTGCCTTGTTTCTGTAGGTATGAATTAGTCTGTGCAGAAAGCAGAGAGATGAAAGCTGTTGCAGTGTTAAGAGGATTTTTCGGGTAATACTTTGGAGATGCATGTACGTATGCCTTGTGAAATGGAATTTAGTGTTAAGAATAAGAAGCTTCAAAAACTGAATTCTTTCATTTATCCATAGATATTCTATTGAGTGGGTTTTTCCATATGGCTTCATCGATGTTTCAGTCCTGAAGGGGGTTAAAAGTCCATCCACACTTTTCATTCCATTCTTCTTAAAAGAAATAGATAAAACACTTTGCACATCTTTGTTTCTAAAGGATGTTTGCAGAACATTTTTTCCTCTCTCAATAATGTAGTTGGTTCATGAAAAGATATTTTCAGAAAATGAAACCAGTCCTAAACCTTTTTTTTTTGATACACGGTGAAAGGCAGTTGTGGATAAAAACAAAAAGGAAGCTAATTTTTAAAAAAATACCTAAGTCCTGAAAGGAGAGATTACTACGTACCTGTGGGCTCCCAGATGGACAAGTTGTGGTGTTGCACAGGTTATTTGTGATTTGATTTCAGTACTGAACCTCTCTTCCTATTCTGCAGTGTCCTGAAGATCTCTGATCCTCATTTTGTATTCTCTGCAGCTTTTAAGAGAGGCTGAAATCCCCAATACCTTTCTTGAAGCAGCCTGTAACTCCCAAGTTCTGACCTCAGCATCGGGTCTTAACAGCTCGTTTTATGATAGAAAATCAGCAGTGCTGTTTGTGTGATGATCCTGAAACTGGTTTTGTGACACACCATTTCTAGGGGCTCAGAAAGGACCCAGATTGGGCACTGAGGTAGAAGATTTAAGAGACTAAAGAGATTCAGAGCAAGCAGGGTAGTGTTCAAACACAGAACTCCTAACAAACCTTGCAAATACATCCTCAGACAGAGGGATTCTGGGGTTCTCCTTAGGTTTATCTCCAAGCCATCTTTTGCAAAAGTCTTTCTATTAGATATGGGGTTTCATCCTTAATCCTGTTCTTTTGTCACTTGCCCAGGTCCTCTGGGATCTGGCAAGAGCTCTGTGTGAGCCCTGTTGCTGAGGAAAAAGGGAGCTCCCCACTTGTGATGCATCCTTACGATTCGGGACGGCAAAATAGTGACACAAGTCTGAGCCTTCATCAGAGGGCATTACAGAGAAGGTTTTTTGGAAACACACTCTTTTTATACAGCACTTCGGTACAATGAATGTGATTGGTCATTTGGAATAACAGCCCTTGACCCTTATTTCCAAGTAAGTAACAAGTTAGAAAAACACCAGGTGTCAGAAGTGGGATATCTACAAGGACTGTTTGGATTCCTCCTTATGATTTCCCAGGCCAGAGTGAGAAAGTCGTTTACTTGGCATTCCCACAGGTACAAGCTTGTTCCTGAAGCCTGAAAATCTATTTTCTGACCACTGTCAGTTCCCACAGGGATGGGGCACGCTGAGGCAGGACCGTGTCCCCAGCCAGACCTGCTCTGTGCCAGTGAACACATCCCTGCTGCAGGGTGGCTCAGGGAGTCAGGGCAGAGCTGCTGGAACCCAGGCTGGTGCACTCTCTGAGCCTCTGTGCCCCACTGATACCAGCTTAAGGATATTCCTGACTTACAGGGAGTGATTCAAGTTCTGGCATGGGAGACCTGCCTTAATGGAAGCCCCATAAATCCTCTAACTAGATCATTTGCTTGTTAAGTCTCACAGTGTAATTCACTTAGCCTTGAGAAGAAGCAAAGAGAAGCTGCTACAGCACAGAAAATGTCAGCTCCATCAGCTCAGAGGGATAATAGCCCTTCCTCCTCTTCAGCTGGCAGTAACTTCTCTGAGCAAAAATGCTGGGATCCAATTCTGCAGAAAAGAAACATCTATAAGGCTGTCTGCAGCAGGTGAGGTAGTTACACATGAAGACACTTCATGAAGAGATTCCTCAGATACATGAGGAGCCTTTCTTATCTGCCCTTTGCAGGATACACAGATAGGTTCTGATCATGACAAAGTGATGCTTTAAAAGACTTCAGCCCCTTCCTAGATGCCTTCTGCCACACTCGGCATCCACATGGTCTGTCTTCAGTAATGGAAAACTATTTTCCTCCAGTTGCTTTTGGGAACACTTCAAGAGGGTGAACAGACATATTTATCATTTTATTTCTTACAAGATGGGACCCTGATGTAAACTAGGCTAACTTGCAAATCTCTAGATGTTTTGATTTGTGTGTAAAATCTTCAAGCTTTCTGCACCATATATCATAATAACACATGACTTTGATAGCTGCATTCAGACAGCAGGTGACTTCAACAGCACAGGAAGGATGTGGTATATTTGTACCACTGATGAATAATGTGTGAATAATAATTTAGTCAAAATAGTGGCTAGAAACTCAGCTTTGCTCCTTCTTATAGACCATATTCGTCTTGGATGTAAGCTCATCAAAATGATTAAATTAGCCCAAGCCTTACTGCCCTGGGATCATGCACCAGTTGAAATTAGATGAATTATCTTCCCTTTGTTTTAAATGGTTATTTCTCAAAATTAATATGAAAGGAGTATTAGTGTATCCTGAACCAAAAGATGTGGTTCTGCAAATGCTTATTTGAAGGGACTATTCCAGGTCAATTCCTTAAGCATTCACATGAATTAAAAGCACAATCCCATCAAAGCATCACAGTTTAAAGTTTTCTATTGAAATCTTCTTTTTAAAATGGATTTAAAAAATAACAACATCTTTCATAATGATTTCAGAAAAACAAAAAGAAAAAAAGAAAAAAGAAAAAGGGTTTTATGCCAGAAGAAAGTTTCAATTGTCCCTGGGAACAAGGAGGGACGAGAGGATATAACCTCATCAGTCCAGCAATTTGGTTACATTTTATCTGGATTTGGCAAAGAACAAAATATCTTGTTCCTCTCCCTCAGTTAACAAATATATTTCTATTCATAGCACACTGCAAGACTTCTTGAAATCTGTTCAAGTACCATCAAAACTGTTTTTTGGTTGTTTCTTCTGCACATAATATTGCAGAAGAGCAAAATTACAGCATTTTCTGTGTATGAGAAGTAACAGAATCCTTTTCAGCAGGAAAAGCAAGAGGAACTGTCTTTTGAATAGACCCTTCATTCCCTTCCAGTAGTTCATTCATTTCTCCTATCTTTGTAATTTTATACTGCCAGTCCTTATAATCTTTCAGCTTGCAAGAATAAAGGAAAGAAAATCTTTTTTTTGGATAAGCTTTTGAAATTGTGTTGGACTAGCTTCTTCCTGTATCTCTAGAGCTGGTCTTTGCTTTGTGCAAGTTTTAATTTGCAGTTTCTGATATGCCACTGTGTTTATTCATATGCACCTGAACATTCCATCTGTAACTGGAAGTTTGAATAAACTATACTGAACTTTCAAGTTAAACTAAGTTTGTTCCTGAAGTTATAATGCAATTAGTTATTAATTCAGCAAGGTGCTTAAGCATCTTTTAATTCCTTTGAAGTCAATTAAACTATTCCCAAGCTTAGAGCTATGCCTGCATTTAAAAGTTTCTCATTGAACAAAGTGTAAGTGATTTAATTTTAAAAGTTAGGATCACAAATTAAATGTAAGAATTTTTTACCAGGGTTCACAGAGATCAAAAGAATGATTAAATCATTGAATGAGTTGAGGTAAACTGTAGAAACTCAGCCATAGCTTAAATAAAAAGGTGGCTGTATGCAAAATTTTTCAATGCTATTGCTGATTATTGTCTGTGAACCCAGTGCTACACTACAAAAGTTTTGCAAGTTGTTTGACAGAATCCTTCCAGAAAATAATCCAGGCACTGTGAAACATGGAGATGAACAAACTCACATCACTCTGACTGTCATGAAAGTTAGGGGGCAGCTGCTGTAACCATTGACTTTGGAGCTTTCTCACAGATGGAAAAGGCCCACACAGAAAGTAAATCTAAAATAAATCTAAAATAAATCAATCTACAATCAAGATAAAATATTAGCCAAGGGGCAGTGGGCTTAGTGAGGGAAGACAGGGATGAGAGTGGGAAAGGGTAATGATAAAAGGGAATAAGGAAACCTTCCTGTGGATACAAATGTTCAGAGTAGACCCCCTCACTAAACTGAGACCCAGACGTGGTTGAGAGTTGTTGCCTAAATGCTAAACAACATTTGTTTAAGTTAAACAGTTTAATGAAGGATTCAGAGATAGACTTCACTACACTACAAGAGCAATTCTCTTACAGGCCTATCTTATAAATCTAAAGTGTTTAAGAATCTAGGAGAGCCACATCCATAGTCCATTTACAGCAGCATATCCACTTGCAGGCACACAGACCAAAGGCATATCTGCAAGGTATCTGTGAAAAATCCCCTTCAAATTCAGTGAAGTTCCCACTCTGGATGACTTTGCCTCTTCTTTATGGGCAGAGTGTTGAGCCTAGAGGAGTGTGGGGGTCAGTCCAGGATCTGTTGATGCTGTTTGCCAGTCCTAGAAGTGCAGCAAACTAAATGTTAGAGTTTGCTGACTCTGGGAGGCCCCACTCAGAGGGATCTGCCAGTCCAGGAGAGCTCAGAGGGTCTCACTGGGGACTGCTGTTCACAGGGTTGTAAGAGAATTGGCTTTAGTCACAGTAATTTTCCATCTGGTAGCAATTTGGGTTGGTAACTTTCTTTGAAGGTTCAATAACAAAAATATTATTGCACTTGCGTTATTCAGGCAAGAACAATAATTTTCCAAGGCTGCTCATTAAAAACCAGGAGCTCAATAGACAGGACTAGTTCCTGGGAACAGTGCTTCTGATAAGCTCGAGAGGAGCTGAGCCCAGGTGCAGTTTAGCCCTCAAGGCTGAGGCCTAAAAAGCATTTCTCAGGTCATGAACCAGCCTGGGGGGCTGGAGGGATGCACCAGCACAGGAAGTCACACATGGAACTGGGAATAGGACAAGGAAAATGGAAATGCAATACAAAATTGCACACATTGTGGCTGGAAGTCATTAATGTGATTTATCAGTGTGAATTCTCTACTGCATTATGCACAAACCAGACTCTCTCTGAGATTATCCAGAAAAAATCCTGTGGCCAGGTCACATCCCTGTCCCTCTCAGAGTTATTCTCATAGTTAACCATAGCACAGGGAAACTCTGGAGTAAATTCAGCTAGGGTGCTCTGAGTGTCTGGGAGGACATTTCACGTTCCTCCCTGTGCAGATCCAGCCTGTTTTCCAATTCTGACCAAAGTCTCTGACTATTAGCCAAGCATAAATGTTAACCAGCAAGAATAAAATCCACATAACCATAGATACAACCACATGTGCTAATTATACCATGTGAATTTTTAATATAACAGTTAGTTAGATTAAGCCACAAGTGCAGGTGTCTCATGGCTTGCTGGTTTCTGGGACTACCAAGAGGTACAGATTTGAAACATGTGCTGATAAATCTGATACAATTTGTGGTATCAAAGCTGAGACACACCAGCATTGTGCACTCACAGAAGGTTCCTTAATGGTAACAACAAAACCAGTGGCATGAGGTCAGTGGCAGGAAAGAAAGGAATCCCCCAAAATGCTGGTAGATGTGAGGCAGGTGACCAGCAGAGGCTTTTGCAGGAGAGTCATTTGTGGAACCGAAGCAGTGAACTTTCTGTACCTGAAAAAATTATCATGGAAGAGCAGATGACAGACATCCTGCAAAGACAGAAATGCAGGCAGATGTTGGACTTGCTGGCAGGAGTTCCCTGTGCCATCAAAGGGCTAAATCAGAGCTGTACAGAACTCCTGTGGTAACACAGGAAGGAGAATAGGAAATACTTCCACAGAGTATTTCAGGTTACATAAAATAAACCAAAAACATTTTTCTTATAATGATCTGAGTTTGTCACCAAGTTCAGAGTATCAACAAAGCAATCAGCTGGAGAGCTCTTGGGAGACACACAACAGAAAGTGGTATCAGCAAGGAGATTTTGCAGTACTCAGTTCAAGGATCTGGCTAAACTCAGGTAATGAGGAGTGTGGGATTATAACCTTTTGTCTCAGACTTTGGGAGGATCTGGATGTGTGCTGGGCTTTGCCATTACTGGCATTACTCCAGTGGTCAGTCCTGCGCTAAATGGTGTGTAGATGGATAAGGTAGAGACAGCTGGACTGCAGGAGGAGGTGGGACCCTCCTGAAGCCCTTGAGTGTGTGACTGTACCCTGGAGGGCTGGGAGAGAGGAGTCAGAAGATGTGCACAGCCTCTGAAACCCCTGGAAAGGTGTGGCTCCCTGGAATGTAGACAGTGTCCACTGGACAGCGTGGTCCATTGCCTGGGACAGACCTGGGGAGGACAACAACCTAATTCCCCAATCTACCTTCTGTCATTTCCAGTTTGTCCTGGTGCACTCTCACCTATTTTGTAACCTTACCAGTGAAATTAGTCCCATCTTTTATGCAGAAGAGAAATTTCTGCTACTGTAGTTTTTTATGATGGCTATGAACCTGAACCAGGGGGAGTACAGCACTGCTCAAAAGCCCTTGGATTAGTATCAGAGTGACCTAATGAAGATGTGGGGGAGTCCCTATTTACCTAAAACATTAGTTCTGTATAAACTAATGGAAATCAGGAGGTGAATAGCTTTGTATGCTACATACTTCATGAAATAATGAAATATTTGGCAAACTGGGGCCTGACAGTCAGAATAGTGAAAATATTTGTACACTTGAACTGGTGTTGTTGATTCTTCATCATTGCTGAGAGTGACAACCGGAATGTAAACTCCCAGAGAATTTTGGGATCACTCCAGCCTATATGATTTCTGATTGTTCTCAGGAGTGAGCCAACAGTTAATCCTGGAGAGTCATGGAAAGGTTTATCAGAGCAGAAGGGAAGTACAAGACAGAATAAAGCCTTGTCTTCATAGAAACAGCTGGGAAAGCATCCAGAACTTTAGTGCAGATGATGCTAACCAGACCTCTCAGAGCAGAAAGGGACATTAATCTATGGAGCAACAAGAACTTCTGGCAGTCCCAACCGGACTGTCCCCAGGACCTCACAGGCCAAAGCAAAGCAGCAGCTCTCTTTCCCTTCCTAATCTCCTCTGCCTTCATCCTACAGTGCTTGCTCCTTCCCATTGCTCTCATTCTGCAGCAAATGCATTTCCATCTTAAATGCAAAGTAAAGGAGGATTGACTTATATGGTACAGGAGTTTATACCATCCTAGCTGATTTATGAATGGGGAAGGAATCCTTCCTTCCATATTGTGAATCTCAGCCAGGGCACAAAACTGTGAGTCCTGGTGGATCTCTTGTCAGTCACAGGGGAGGGCAGGACTGAGGCACAAACCTCTGTCACCTGCACTTTGCCTGTGTTCAACCACACTCCCGTTTGCCAAGATTGCTCAGCAAAATCAGCCAGTCTGTAGGCTGCTCTCAAAGACTATCTTGTATTTCCTGCACCCTTTTAATCCATATTTAACTATTAATTGCCTTATATTCGTTTTTGTCCTAGCATTGAACTCATATTTTTTACAATATTAGCATTCTGGGAGCCCATGACCAAATCTGCTGCCAAAAGAAGATGACACCTAGATTAATTCCTTCAGATGCATTGTTTATGGGGAGGAGATACTTTCAAATTAAGATTACTTGTGAAAAGTTATAGGAAACATTTTGGACACTTTATAGTCTTTTTTTCCCTATTCTTTAACCACATATTAACAGTTGCCTTAGAAAATAGAGATAAAGGCAAATACCAAGGCATTAAACCCCATAAAAGAAAATGTCATCCTAAGGTGCTTCTTACTAAAGTTCCTTTCTTGACTGTTTTGCTCTTCTCCTGGTTCTTCTAAATACTGAAATGCTTTTGGATCCCAAAAAACCTTCAGTTTCATGGGCCTCTCCTCAAAGCTGATAAATGATGTTTACTTCTATATTTGTTTCACATCTCCTAAACTCTCCTAGTCTCATCCTTGACCCCAAAATTTGCCCTCATATGGTGCAGAGCAGTCCACACTGCTCAAGACTAGGCTTGCTAGAGTGGTTTGGCTATGATGGCACCACACACCAGTTAGCCCTGCTCTCCTCTGAGTCCTCTGTGGTGCTCCTTAGACACAACTGAGACTTGATTTGAAGACCTCTAGAGTTCCAACATCTGTTCTGAATCCCATCAGAATAATATTTTTGTGATGAGAAGTCATGACAGGTGCATGAGCCCTGAGATGGTATGAGAACACACTGAACTTTCTAAAAAATGCAAAACTAGTTGGAGTAATGTTGGATATACAACGGAACGACCCAAACCTTCTGAATTCCTTGAGGAACTGAGATTCAATTAGTCCCAGAACTGCCTAAAGTTGGTTTCAGAGGGAACTGGTGAGACAGTGAATTTACATTTCTCATCCAGAAACAATCTCCACTGTATTTTTTGCAGGCTGTGGTCTTTCCCCACTCACAAAGGGGAAGGAGGAGAAAGTCAAATTTCAGTACTCACTGTCAGTTGTAAGGGCAGTGGAGATCCAGGAAGGAGAGGCTGGCTCCCAGTTGTGTGCCTGTAGACCACAGGTTTCTGTGTAACTTTGGACTATCCCTAGCCATGGAAACAGGAACATTGAGGAGGTTCAGGTGCTGTGGGATGCACTGGCCTGCAGGTGACCAGCTATGGCAAAGGACTTCTCTGTCCATAGGGGCAGTTTTGTTTTGACAACAGGAACTCTTGCTTTTGGTGACAGGAATCAGATGTGAATGTAGAGAGGCAGAAATCCCTGCCAAAAAAATATCCATTTTTACAGGTAGATCCTTTTATTTTTTTTTTTTTCATGCCGTCTCTCCCACATACACCATTTAGTCAGTAGGATTTTTTGTGCTTGCCTAATGCCAGGTAAAAAGAAGGACCTTGTATCCTCATTAGCACTACATTAATAAGCATGATTAATGTGCATAATTAACTCAATTTACCTCACCTTAATGGAGTTCCTGAAGGTCCTCAGATAGCATTATTAAGGCTCAGGAGGAGTGGTGAGGACTTTTGCTCCCGTTGCTTTGTGCCAGCTGGAGGGCAGCCAGCTCTGGCCCACAGCAGCTGGACCCATCCAGGGAACACAGCCCTGCCTGATGGAGCCAGAGAGCTCCTGGGGAACCTTCCCCATGTCCTGCCCCCTTCCAGCAGATGCACAGCACTCCAAAAGAGAGATTATCAGTTTGTGACAGGCTGAGGAAATGGCTGTGCTGGAAACTGGAAGGTGAAATTGAGGGAAAAAAAGTATTCCTGTTCAGCTAATGCAGTATGTCCTCAGAGTGGGACTGAAGCCGTGGAATTGAGTCACCACATGCTCAGAGATATCTTCAGGGATGTCTGCACTCCTCACAGGAGGTCACAGCAGCCTCCACTGGGATCTGAGTCACACACACCCCCCTAATGAGGTCAGAGTATTCTGTTGTGCTCTCTCTCGTGATCCAGCAGCTGCCTATATATCCAGAAAGAATATACTTGATAAATTGGCCCAAACTTTGCAGTACATTTCTTTTTTTTTCTGTGACTTTTAGGGGCTTGGTAGGCAACCCTTCCCACCTCTTGCAGGGCTTTTAAGAATCTCCCAGGCTGGGACCAAATTTCCTTGAAGTTAGAAGTGCTATACATTTTCCCAACCTCTTCTTCCTTGGATGTGAAGTGTCTTTTCTGAAATTTCTGGGGAACTGAAAAATCATTCCAATAAACTAAAATCATTCCAATAAAATAAATAGAAACATATTTAAAGAACCAGAACTATAACACTGCAGAACTGGTGAGGTATATAGCTGCTTCTGTTCTAACCCCCTGGAACGTGCAGAGCTGTTAACCCTGCCCACACAGGGAAGGTCATTGACTGACCTTGAAACTGAAGCCCTTGGGAAATTTCCACTCAGAGCTGGAGCACCTGCCAGCAGCTCCTGGGCAGAAAAGGCTCCTGACCTGCATGAGTCCAGACCATTCCTGACAGGCAGAAATTTCATCCTTACAGCTTTTAGCTCAGCACTTGTTTTTATAAGCTATCCATCCATGCCTTAACTATAAAACTAAGGTGCTTTTTTCTGAGTTGACCCATAAAGAGGATGCAAGCTGGACAACTCCTGGAGCTGGTGCTCTCTGTTGTGTACCCAGGCTCTGGTATTTCTCAGACAGCAAAAACAACTCCTGAGCTGAGCAATGGCTCCCATTGCTTGAAGTCTGGCATTTTGAAGTATGCTGGAAACAATTTCATCCCTGTTCTTCCAACAGGTTCAAACTAATTTTTTATTTAAGGGTACAGACAGGCTTAAAATGCTAGCTCTTTGCTGGTGTGTATATTGTCTTCTCTTTCCTTAAATATACAATTGAAAGCTAAAAGACCAATACAGTAAAAACTGTTGTGGTCCATGCAGTCATTATATGTAAGTGTTGTCATTATGTAAAACTGCAGTGTTTATGTATAATTACTAGGAAAATTGTGTAACTAAGGAAGAGTCTATCTTACAGAAATAAAACATGTTATCTTGGGGATCACTATTGTCACACACCCTCCCAGACCTGTAACTAGACCATACTTCTTTCCTCTCATTTCTCTAACAAGTTATTTCTCAGAAAGTGAAGATGTAAATTATAATTAAAAGCATTTAATTAAAAGCATTTGGTAATGTTAGTGAGGAAAAAAAATCATTTCTATGCAGAGACAAAATCTGCTTATGGATCCCATCCTTTCTACTGCCTCAACTCTTCAGGTGCAATGAAGATGCCATTTTCTGTTCTCGATGTTCCTATTTTTAGCAAAATAAAAATGAAATTACAGTTATTTGCCACTGTTTTGTTAAAATGTCAAACTGTGTTGCAAACAAATTGATTTCGGTCCAGTTCAGTTGAGTTCAGCTCAGCAGCATGTGAGCCTTCTTCCTGCCTCTGCTTCTTTGTAAAGCCACAGCAAGACTGCTGGGGAGTGCCAGACTCACTCCAATTAAAAACAATACAGCCATGGGCAGCACATTTAAATAGGAATCATGGACAAAATACTGTAGCTGGAAGTGAAGTCACCAGCACACAAACACTGCCATGGAAACAACTGCAGGAGAATCTGAAGCCAATGGCAATTTCTTCAGCTCAAACTGAAGTTCTTATGTTGAGGTTTATTCCCATCCTGGGTTCTGCTGAGAAACATCTCACTCACCAGGCCTATGGTGGGGAAAATCTGCCTTGTTGTAGGGCACAGACAAACAACATTTAGCCTTGTTCTCCACATGGAGCTTCTTAATAACACAGAGGATACAATAAAGACAGGGTTCAAGTTCTCTCAAAAAAGCCACTCTTTTCTTGTATTCTAAGGAGCCCTGCATATAACTCCCAGAACAGCCTCAGAGAACATTTGTCTCCCTCTGACCAGACATTTGAACTTGAATTGTCTACAGGACTGCAAGGATGCTGAAGAACAGACCAGTGCAAAACCTGGGACACAAATCGCTCAAAGCTGTGGTCTCTTTATGCTTCAATGTGATCCAAATGTGACAATCACACTGGATGTGAAGAGCCCTTAATTTCTTTCAAACAGGCTATAAAGTAATATATGTCAACACCCAGTAACTCCTTCAACCTTGACTCACTTGTGAAGATGCTGTGTAGAATCACAGAATCATAGAATTGTTAAGGTTGGAAAGACCTCTAAGGTCATCAACTCCAGCCATTAAGACCCCAGTGTAAAAAAGATTCACCCAAAATTAGAATTCTTCTCTGCTGAGTTGCGTTTCCTCTTGAGGCTGTCTGAGGCTCAGCTGATCTGCTCGGTGCCTGTCATTATTCACTTGGGACTTGGTGTCAGCACTGTGGCTCTGGGAAGCAAGTGCTAATTGGTGTGAACAAAAATTAAGGTTTCTGGCTTTTTATGAACAGCAGACAAAGGGCTTTGCAAAGGCACATCAGTCCAGAACAGAGCTCTCTGTTATGAATTTTGTATCATTAGAAATATTTTCAGCTTGGGAATTTTGGGGAGGGAATGACAGGCTCAGGAGCTGAGAATGAAACCTTTATATTTGCCCACTGTTGCAGACAGTTGTGTCCTCTGGTAGGGAGGGTCTTCCAAAGGACACTGGGAGGTTTGGAGTCCCAGCTTCACACAGAACAAATCACTTCATATTTATGGAGCTGGTGCCTATTTTTAAGTCCTCTCCTTGTTGCACTCCTAGGATCAAAGGTTTTTACTGTATTTTTGTTGTGCTTGTACTACAGAGCACCCATTTCTGCTGGACCTTTTCTGCTGACACTTTGATCTAGAGCAGTATATTTGAGCATGTGGTGTCTTCAGCACCAGTCTGGTAGCTACTAGAGTAAGTAACACCTTATTAATCATACATTTAGGGATTTTTTTGTCAGAAAACCACCTTAACAAACTTAAGCTGTCATTTTGTGAGGAGAAACAGTTTGTGGCTTTTCACATGGCAAAAATGCATGATCCTTGTTATTCCTTTTCTCTCCCAGGCTACTGTTGCCAGGACACTTACACCTTGACATGAAAATCAATTGATGTATTTAGCTAGCATTTACTTTTGTTCCAGCAGTAGCTGTGTGGGGAAAAAATGAGGTACCAAAAGTAGACATTTTTATAAATCAACAGCTTGGAGCAATTTGTGTCTGAGTATTTAAAAGAACAAATAGGATCCCATCTAGTAATTCCTAGAGAGCAGAGGCTCACCCACATCTGCAGCAGGCTGGATTCTGATCTCACTGACATGAGGACACATCAGGAATATCCTCAGGTAATCACTGGCCATCAACAGCAGTGACCATCAATACTGACCTTCCCTACTCTGTGGAGAGCTTGTCCTGAGCATCCACCAGGGCAGCAAAAAGCTGTTCTCCATCAATAAAGTAGATACAGCTATGACAAAAATGAAAAGGGAACCATTATTTCTTAGATGTTGAGAAATACAAAGCAAGATAAATCAGTAATCCCTTCTCTGATTTGCTCACCAAAGCAGAAGTTATGCAATAACTTACAAAAAGAGAGTAGTTTGAGAGGGCCTTGCTGACCTTACAAGAGATTTGGTCTGAAACAAATTAGTTCAGCTGCCATTTACCAACCAGGTAAAGGTAAACCTGGATTAGTCATTCCAGGGAAAAGAGAAAGGAAGGCAGTGGAGCTGTCTGGGGTCTAAAAGAAAACCATGTCTCTGCTCTTGAGGGGATTAATGTGTGAAATAGGCAGTGGAGGAAACTGAGCAATGAGCACAATGGTAAAGGAAATCAAAGCAGGTCCCCATTGTCTTAAGAGACAAAAATGGGCCAGATAAGAAGAATCTGTCTTGCTGATTTACAGTGAATTTACAGAGCACCACAAATGTTGTTTTCTCATGTCTGGGTACACATCTGATCTCATGTGGTTTACAGAGCTGGTAATGTTTTTTTCAAGGCAGGAAATCAGTCACAATGTAGACATTAAATTAAATCCTGTTGGATGAACAATTGAAAATGTAATTTAAGGTCAATGAACTCTTAATGATTTACAGGGATCTCACACCAAATCTCTCTCCCTAACTTCAGGACAGCCCCACCACAGGTGTCCTGACACCACCAGGCCATTTGCTAGTGAGCCCTTTGACCCAAATTTCTGTTTCATTTTTTGCTTGTTGAAACCCTACAATCACTTATTTAATAGCTGTTCCTCCTCATAATCTTTGATTTTGCCCTCTGCCATGCACACATATATGGGTATATATCACACTAAACTAAATTTGTTACCACCTTCCTTTATCACTTTTGGAGTCTGAGTAAAAAAAAGATATTCCTTTCATCTGTGCACTCTGGATATACCCAGATAGACTTGAAAGTACCTGTCTGTATTAAGGCAGATGCTGGATTGCACCCCAGCTCTGTGGTTCATCAAGAGCTGTTTTGATTCCATTGTATTGCTTATTCCCATTTGGAATGAGATCCAGGTATTATTAAATGACAGCATTAAACTCAAATGTTTCAATTATTATGGGTTCTTTTTATTTGTTTACAGTGTATCTGTTATTGTAATCCTACCCACAGTAATTTAACTCGGTTTTAGATTATTAAATTAATGGGATATCTTGATTCAATCACTGCAGGAATAGAATTATTATTGAAACACTAGATGTTAGGAGATTTCATTGTAGGAAAAGTTGCCATGTTTCTAGACTGTGCTTTCAGCCCCAACCTCACAACTTTGCTTATTTAATCTTTCTTATAACAGCATTAAAGTATTGGACAAAAGTTTTCCAGAGGTGAAATGCAACGCTGGTGGGATTGAACCCAGTCATTTTTGTGACTAAATGGGGCAAGAAATAACAGATGGTAATCTGATTTTAAAATTATCCATAAATTTTGTTCACAATCCCATAAGGGAATATAAGATAACCAGGAATTCTTACTGTTCATCTACTTCTCCCACTGTATCCAGTCATTTAAAAATAAAATAAAATTAAAAAACCAAAATTGACTTCTGCCATATTAAAATGAGGTAAAACTGAAAATTGCACCCCTCATGGCTGTAGAGTTCATCAGGTTAGTCCTCTATGATAGAAAATGGCTGTGAAAGACTTGAAAAAATTGCATTTCATATATTTAACTGCAGGTTATGGTCAGTGCAGAGTTCTTGGATGGGATCACTGAACACCACTAGGCTGAATTCAACCCTTGCACAGTCCAGTCCCTCTGTTCATTCTTGTCCTTCCAGGGCACCAGGCTTGCCTTGGTGCCAAGCCACCAGCACCCTTGTGGTGAGGAGCACCCCAGCAATCAGCCCTGACAATTGGGTGGGGCTGGTCCTGACTGATGTACAGAAGGTGATGTATTTTACTCTCTCTTTTAGCTTGGGGTGAGTGATCTTGCCTTTAAACTGGCTATATGGGAAGCACAACTAGCTTGAACTGGAGTCACAGTTTGGGATAGTGAAGTGGAATGAATCTTTGATAGAAATATAGTAAATATTGACTTTTAGAGCTTTTCTTATAGCTTATAGAGAGCAGATGTTTGAGGTTTCTCTAGATCATCCTGAGGGGATTTTCTTCTCATACTTCTTCTACATTTTGCAAACCTCTTTCCTCTGTTAATCTAAGATGAGCAAATGTTGCCAGTATTTCCCTCAAAAAGATCTTTCTCTTTGCCACGCATAATTCTCCATATTAAGGCATTTAGGTTTGCTTGTTTGATTGACTGTTTCTGTTTTAGAAGCTACCATTTTTTTGGAGAAGGTAAAGATTTCTGCACCTTACCTAGAAAAGCTCCTTTCTGAGACTGTGCTCTAGGATGAGCACAGGCACTTGACCTTTAACAGGCTCAAAAGTAAATCAAGAGTCCAACTTGCTCTAAGCAACAAGCTCAGCTGGTGTTTCCTAAAAGAAACATTGTCTTTTCCAAGGTTAAACATGTAACCAGAAAAACTATGAAGGGAATATGATTCTCACTTGAGGTAATTTCTTTGAGCCAGCTGGTGATAGCAGCCAGCCTTGATGAAGGTCACAAGCTCCTCATGGCCAAGAGTAATCAAGGATTTCTTACACAAGACTTCGGTGGATTAACAAATACAGCTGGATAAACAAATACCACTGGCACCAAGTATCTGAGGACCCAGAAGTGGGTGTTACATTAGCAATACATATCATAGGCTCAGAAAAGCTCAGAACACAGAGGACAGACATCTAGAGATAAGTTGCTTTTGTAGAAAAAAGTCACTTTCTTTATTTGTCTGCTGTGCATTACTTTATTGCTTCCCCCATTAGCACTTGGGGCATGGCATAAGTAACTATGAGATTCAGCTTGGGATTTATTATCCACTTCCTTTTAAGATTAGAATTTGTAATGAAAACTGGATCAAGCTGCAACATCTCATTTTAATATAAATGCATATTAAAAATGAGCCTATAAAGCAGAAGCTGTCTTCTGGTAATGAGCTACAGTCATGAAACCATTTGTAAGTACCTTAACTGAGCAGCTCACACACTGACAATAACAGGTTGGTTCTTTTCACAACATGTGTTGCTCCAGCTGTGCAGGAAAAGATGGTGGGGTCATCTGCACTTTAATTTGCAAACAGAACCAGTTATACATCAACATTTCCTCAACAAAGAGCTTTTTCCCAACACCCCTCCTCTCCAAATATTCTCATGCAATGCTGTGTTGAAAGGTCAGCCTGGATTCTCTCCACTGCCAGAATACCAAGCAGTCAGAGCCTGTGCTGCACCAATCCACCCCCAGCCCATGCCCTGCCATACTTGGGCCATTTATCCCATGAGCAGCCTCATTCCACACTCCTCACTCATGGAAAGTGCCCTGGAAGAGTCAGAGATTTTGTAAAAAATACCTTCAAATGTGGTAGGAGGTGAGAGGTTGGTGAGAGAAATAGGAGATTTTGGCAATAATTTATTTAAAGTTTTCCTTGCTGTGACTACTGTCACTATTTGATGCAATTAACCCATTCAGGAGCTGTGTCTTGCAGGCACAAATCTTGCACTCACACTTAAGTGTAAATCTGGAGCATGGGGCTCCATACCAGCTTGTTTCTGTTTAAAACTCTTATAGAGCTTTCTTATTTCTGTGTTTAAAAGTCTTGTAGAACCTTTGGCATGGGGAGATCTCTGTGCAGGAGAGGTGAGCTCTCTGGGAAGTTTCCTTCTTCAGGATGTTTCCTTCTCCAGCTCTGCTGTAAAATTTGCTCTGTGACTTTTGGCAAGCCACATTTCCGTCTTCCTGTGCTGAAGCTAAGAGCCAGTTACCAATCCTGAGGGCTTGCCAAAGCTTAATTCAGCCCTTCTTTAGATGTTTGGGTGGAAAGTGTATGAGAAATGCAGAGTCCATTGGTGCCTCATCCATCACATTGTCCCCATGACTGGGACATTCACTTCTTCTCTGTTTGAGGAGCAGATGCAGGGTGTAAGAGCAGTGCTGTTCTGAGCTGCCATCTTTCAGAAGCCAAGCTGTCACTGTGTGTGGCAATTTGAGAAGCTCTGACAAACGTTCAACAAGATTTTTAATGGCTGGTAAATCCAGAGCCCTGGATATATTCCAGCTCAGGTAATTACATTCATCCTGCTTAAAGACAGTTTAACAGGATGGATCATCCTTCACAGAGCCTCCAGTATGGAAAAAGTGAAAGAAACTCACAGCCCTGCTGGCAAGGAGGAGAGAAAGGCAAGTGGGGGTGTTCCCAAAACATGGGAGCAAGAAGAGCCATCAGTTTTTATGTCTTTGTGTGTGGTGCCTGAGAACAAGGAGGCTTTGGTATGGGAAATAAACCTACCTTGGAAAAGGAAATGTACCTCAAAACAGGAAATCTCTTTACTGTGCTGATTTTTCAGAAAGTGAATGAAATGATAGCTGCAAAGCAAGGGAGCTGTGCTAAACTCAAGCATTAGTTGATGCCAAGTTCCTCGTTTGTTCTTAAAGTAAAAAAATGTAATATTTTGAAATCTGCCATTTTAAACATCAAACTACAGCCTAGGAAGCTTTAGGGTGTTTTCAGAAGAAGTAAGAAATCAGGTTTGACAAAGGCTATCTTCTGTTTTTGAACTCAAAAGGCATTTCTGGATTCTGCTTTCATAAAAGGAGCTATCATCTCACATTTTTGTTGGTGCCAGCCTTTTAAATTTGGTAAACATGATAGCCCTAAAGGGCCCTTTGTACAGCTTTCAGCCAGCTTTTCTTACAGCTGGTCTAACTTCCTGACATGATTTCATTTTCTTTTCTCACTGAGAAAATTAAGATGCACTCACAGATCTACAGCCCCAAATTAATCTGCACATGGAGATTGATTTCAGTAAATTGGAGAACACAGATTTTTTTTAAATAGGCAGACATTGCTGGCCCTTTAGGCAATGCTGTAGATAACATCTGTTTTGACAGAATTTTGAGGGGACTGAGGATATGAAACTTTGTGAGGGCTTTTAATGTTGCTAGTTGATTATCACTTGTATAAATTGTTAATATTTCTTTCCTTACTTGTAGTAGGCAGAGCAGAGACAGAGTGTATACCAGCAGTCAATCATCCCTCCCTATTTCAGTGATTCCAGAGTAATTTTGTTTCTGTCAGCTGTGATTACTGCTGCTGATTGGCTTTGAGCAGTACCTTCACCTGGGATACCCACATTTTTATTCCCATTTGCTTATTTTCTGTCTTCTTCTCCATTGTCCATCTGCTTTGCCCACAGTTTACAGCCTGGGCTATTTCTTATAATTAGGTATTTATTTTAGACTATAATCTACAGTCTTGATTTGATTTGAAATAGTAAATCTAATTGTACTAGAAGTGATAAATGATTTAAAGTGCTTGGGAGAAATGGAAGTTCAGCTCTTACACATTTTCTCAGGCCAGCTTCATTTCATGCATGCTGGATACATTTGTTGTTCCAGGACCTGAGAGAAATTAAGAATCTCTGAGAAGTCTCTCTCAACTAAAGAAGTGCTGGAGTGGCTAAAGTCTCATGATGGCTCTTTTCCCAAACTGTCCCTCTGTCTGGTGACAATCTTGGAGAGCTCTACACCTCACAACAGATATGATTTAGATAAAAAGGAGGGCTAGCTGTGTTTTATTGTTTTCAGTGGAAGGTGCTGTCTTATTTAATTAAAACAAAAGATGGGTCAGGCAGGGCTGTCAGCCCTAAAACCTGCTGAAGACAAATTATTTGCAGATAACACAAACCATCCTCACATGTTTTTTCTTTTGGACCCTTTGCAAGTGTGCTCAATGTTATTATTTACTGTCTGAAAAGCAATGCTCTCTCTGAGCTGAAAATATTGTTCAAAATTGATTATATCTTACCTTTATTTTTAATGTGGAAATAAATTATAGAAGCCACGATTACAGAGCAGAATTCAAGCTTATTACATCAATATAAGGCATGACTGAAATAATTGCTTTACTCTCTGTTAATGTGTAGGGTACAAACTCTGAGCTCTAGGCTGGAATGTATTTTTGTATTCCTTACCAGAGTAAAGCATCAAAGGGCATCAGCAGTGCCAAGTGTGTTATCTACAGGTCTTTTCTCAGGCCTTGCTCCCTTGATCATGAGGATAGGCTTGCTGCTTTATTCACCCTCCTGACTGCCTGACAGTGTCCTCTGCAGGGAATGGATGAGCTCTGCCTGAGGGGAAACCCCCTAGGCATGGGATAACTCACTCCAAAGATGCTATGAAGAAATTTCTCCCTTGCACCTGGGTTTCACCCACCACTGAGCCCTCCTGTATCCTCTCAGTCTGGTGCCCAGTCTAGAAGCACAAGTTGTTCTTCCACTGCTCCAGCCCTCCTTCAAGAATTGGCAGTCAGAACACAGCAAAGGTGCATCCTTAGCTCTGTTATCACCAATATATAATGTTATTAAAAGATATGGACTGTGATGTGGGGAGAGCTGTAGATGTTTGTCTTTTAAAGCCTGAATAAAGAGTTTGAGGTAGAGAAAATATTACTTTAGAGCTAGGGCCCTACTCTGGGAGACAAGGGAATAAGAGCTCATTTCCTCATGTTGTTTATTCTATACCTAACCTGGTGTCCCACACCAACCACTACATCCCAAACAAGATATAATACTTCAAATGCTTCTGGGAAGGAGGATAAAATGTGAACAGTAGCCCCAGGAGTTCTGATACTATAATGATGAAGACCTAGATAAGTTATTACCTAGTGACTCCTATTCAGATAGGTTACAAAACAGTTCATGGAAGATCGAAAGTAGCACTTCCTAGCAATTATTGTAAAAAAAAGATGGAATTGCAAAGATCTTTAAGAATAAGAGATGTTTTATGGGTATCTTCTCTGTAATGGCAGAGTGAGTTTATGAAAAATATAAACTACAAAAATCCAAAGAAGCCAACAGACAAGGCAGAATCAGTCATTGGCACATGTGATTAGGCATTTCCATGTGGTGGGATAAGACAGGAGAATGTAACATCTCAGCAATTACATCCAAGACTGAAAAGATATTTCTGTCTAGTTTTTGTCCATGGTGATGATGTTTCTTCTGCTCCATGAGTCAAATATCATTGCTTGGGAGAAATAATGATCTGCCATCAAAAGTGTGAGCTTAATTATTTCTACCACTAAGAGGAAATAAGAACTTCAGGCTTCTGGCACTCTCTCCTTGATTTTTTCTTTTTGATTTGTGTCCTGGAGTTTTGGGCTTCTCCTTATGACAAGGTCTCCTGAATGCTGCCATGGTGAGACAATGCCATCAGCTACACACAGCGGCTCTTCCTGCTGCTGCCTCCTGGCTCAGGAATCACCTGAGGGAAGCAGTAATAGCTCATTATCCCACAGTCTGAGCATGAGCAGTAACGAGCTGGCTGCTCAATTGAAATCCTGTGTTCTGTAATATAAACACAGTGCACAGCTTAGAAAATTTAAGAATCTCAGGGTTTAATTAGTATCATAAGAAATTCTAGGAGCAATGACTAATGTGGAACAGCACATTGCAGCTTGGAATTAATATGTCTCATAAGTTAAGATCAGGGTCTGGAATATGATGAATGACTTGTATAGCTGAGAGGTTGAAGAAAAGGAATAGATTCCTTTCTGCCAATTAATTTAGTATTTTGGTTACTAGAGGCCTGCTACTCATTTTTGTGCTGACCAAGAGTGTCTTGTTATGTCTGCATCCCCAGCTGATATCTGCATCCAGCTGATAACTCTTGTTTTGTTGGTTGGTGTAGGAGGTAGAATTTTCTTCTATTTTCATACAACATCTAATGTATGGTTTGACTTCCTGGGTACTGGATGAAGGTGGATGATGAGGTACTCCTCAAAAAGCAGTGTAGTCATTGGGAGTGTTTAGTGCCTAGAATAACAGCAAAGCTGATGATAATGCTCTTCTAGAACAACTTCTCCCAAATTAAAAGCCCTCAGAGGATATGGAGATAACTGGGGGACGAGCGAGGGCTCAGACAAAGTCCAGTTGCTCAAAGTTGACAAGAAGGATGGAGTTGGTATTGTGATCATTAATTATGATCCTTAGAAGGTTGAACTGTCCTTGGGAGAGGAAGGTGGGTAATTATGGAAGTCTGCTGACAAGATCCAACTGCAGCCAGTGGGTTGAGCTGTTTCTAGCACAGGCTGAACAAAGGAACAAGCTGTTACATGGTATATTAATATTTGGGTCAAAATAACCTGTGCATGATTTTCTGCCCCTTGCCTCTTTCCTATTGCTCAATACCACAGAGCAGAGCCTGACTCCATCCTCTTGACACCTCCCTTCAGATATTTATAAATATTGATGTGGCTGAGGTTAGTGTGCCACCAGCTTCTGCTGCTCCTTCTTGTCCCACCCTAGAAGTTGTAATCGCCTCCTGGGTGTGAATGGAAACCTCACCACTCCCGCCCAAAGCTAGTAGTGTAAAAAACACATCTAATAATAGCAGTTTTTGTCTTTTGGTTGGTTTGGCTCTCTGTAAGTTTTTTGTTAACACTGGTGGTTTTGACAGAAAGGGGCAATAAACAGGTAAAGGAACTGTTATACTTCATGGGGGACCCCTACCTCCAGTGCAAGGCTGGAGGAGGGAAGAGTCATGGTTTAGTGATAGATCTAACAGATTGAGGTTAATGGCTGGACTCAGTGATCTTAGATGTCTTTCTCAACCTAAATTGTGATTCTGTGAGATGACTGTCTGGAAAAAGGTGACCTCAGCTCCACACTGACAGCTGCCAGATCACTGTGCCTGGATGTCACCATGAGATTTCCTAGTTTGCTGAGCATTCATACTAAAGTAGAAGGGTGCACCTTCTCATGCTCGTTAATGTAAACAGAAGATCATGTTTTGTAAATATTGCCATTGTTATGAATTCCTTTTCCAAAAGAAGGTGAAGGGGTTGGATGACAGTCTCCTTGACCAATGTGGTGAGAGGTGGGAATGCCCACTCTCCAATCCATGCTCACCTTGCGAGAAGTATAAAATGGGAAGTAATAAACAAGGTGGGGAATTTTCTCCCCTGCTGCTCTGAGATACCCAAACTCTGGACTCCAGTGTGTCTTTCTGGCGAGGCTCACAGCGACACCTGGACATGTCTAAGTTTCTATAAACAAATTACTGGCTTTTCTGCTCAAAAGCTTGTTTCATGCACTTTTACCCATTCAGTCTATTGTGTTTGGTCTAGGAGGTTTCAAGCCACCTCTCAGTTCAAGATAAAAAAGCTGGAGTCCTTCTTCCACTGAAACAGCTTCATAGCAGAAATATACCATCAATGTAATTTGCAAAATGTTTTTTCTCCTAGAGATTTTCCAAAACAGAAGGATTAGGGTTTTTTAAAACTTTATGAAAAGAAAAGTGATTTCCATTCATTATTCTATCCTTGTGTTTGGGGCTTATTCCCTTTTTCTTTTCTTTTCTTCTAAGCACTCAACTTTCCTTTTTAGCTCCTTGGGGGAAAAAAAAGGAATAATTGGAGAAGAAGATGCATCCTTCTACAGGACTGAAGGTGGCTCTGCTACCTTGCCAGCCTCACTGGAAGCAAGTGAGGCTGTTTCTCTCTGTGAGAAACCCATTCCTCCTCTAACCAGGTCACTGGCAGGAGGCTGGGGGAAAACAGGCTCCAAATCCCATCTCTGTTACAGAAATGGAAGATGGGAGTGAGTGAGTTCCTTCATGTGGCAAATTTGAAATGCTTTTCATCAGGTCTCCCAGGGACTGGCAGAGCCTGTCTCCACCTCTCCCTGGTTCTCAGGTGGAGCTGCAGGCACAAAGCCAGGTAAAGAGCTTCCCACCACCCTGACTCCAGCTGAGCACATTGTAGCTTTCCTCCATCTACTGAGCCAATACAATTACTTCTTCAGATAGGAAACAAATCTGATTACCACCATGGCCAACAGATCCCTGTAACTTGCAGCTGTTGTCTGAATATTTTGCCCCAGTGCCAGGGAAGGTGCCCTCCTGTCAGTCACTGATAGAAGCACCATGGCTGGTTCTTCAGCTCCAGATCACTCACACAGCTCCTTCTTCTCCCTCCGGTTTTTCACTCTGCAGAAAACATTGTACGGGTAAATTTTATTTTTATAGGGAGTGTTACAGTCCTCAAAAATGTAATACATCTCCATCTTTAACTGAGGCAAATGGAAACTATTAAATGCCTAAAGCAGGTACATAAAACAGCTTCTAAATGTCTTCCTTTCCCTGGCACTGTTTGCAGGTACACAGCATGTATCGTCACAAGTGCTCAAATTTTTCCTTGCTTTTTTTTTTTTTAGTATCCTCAAATCCTCAGCCTCTGAAACAGATTTTAACTGCCACTTCTTGGTAATGTATTTTTCTAATCTGACAACCTATGTTCAAGAAATAAGGCCTTCTGTTTCCAGAGAGTCTTCCTGGAGCCACTCTTTAAGGACATACTCCTTGCTTGTCCTGGGCAGGACATTCCATTTCAGGGAACATCTTCAGGATAGTTCTCTGGAGACTGAACCTCGTCTTGGAGGTGACCAATTGCTAAACAGCACAGGCTGATCTAAGTTAGAAATAGCCTCCTTCAAAAAATAAGATTTGTCACAGAAAGCTAGCTGTAATATTCTAAAATGGATACATTAATTGTAGGTAAGGGTTCAGTGCTTGAAATCTCTTTTTGTCTCCTTCTTTTAATTGGTAGTAAAGGCATTCCTGGTCCTGTGCTGCAGAGTATGAGCCTTAAGAAGCAAAGCAAGAGCCCTAGAAAGTTCACATCTCTGTTGTTAACAGGCCACAGAGGCTTCACAGGCATTTAATTACTGGCACTGGAGCTGTGCTTCACTGTACCCTCCTGCAGGTACCCTCATGCTGTGGTTCATGTGTTCCTTTCTCTATATCTGTGCCAGCTCATGGTGATAATAGAGTTTTTTTTGTATATTCTGAAGTTTCTTTTCCCACTGTGGTTCTTTCTGTAAGGAACTGGCCTACATATGATCAAATATGCCATACATTGTCTGCTGTTAGGGAAAGTGTTGCTATAAATGTATGGCACAGGGTGAAAATTGTTATGATGGGTAGCTGCAGTTCTGCTCATCCAATAATGAATTTTGACTTCTCAGTATCAGAGACTGAAAGATTTCATTCCCGATGCGGTCAGATATTTTTAATATCTATTCTACAGAATTTAGATGATTCACAAGGTATGCAAACCATTTATACTGCATGGAAATAAGTAGGACATCAGAGAGAGGAATTGCTCTATTGCTCTGCCTTCAGTAGTGAAGTTTCTGAACACAAAGGGTCCAATTTTTAAACCAGTTGCAGCTCAGCACAATTCAAGATCTGCAGAGTAGGATTTTGAAAAGAGTATGGGTGAAGGTTTCCTGATGAAAAGAGAATGAGAAGACAAAAAGCATTGCAATGAACTAATTAAATTTGATGCCAGGAGAGATCTCTGATGCCTGGGAGGTGAGCAACCAGCAGGCGTCTTCATTACTTAGACTGCTGGTGACAAGTTACATATAAAATTATGGGGTAGCTGGTTTAATTTCAACTGCAAAGTCTTAGCAGGTCTCTGGAGAAATGGAGTGGGAGGAAAGCCCATAAATGCTCAGTCTGTCAGCTTGGTATTTGGACAAGGAAGAGCGTTCCAGAACCTGGACTGCTGTGAGCTTGAAATCCTTTTCTTTAAGAGCAAAGTGAATGAACAAAATAGGGTGAACTTTGGTTTAACAGAAAAACAATCACCATGGCTGACCACTGCTGTCATGAAGGCTTTGATTTGTATCCCAGTGGAATGTGGGTGATTTCACACAGGCAGGCTTGTTTTCCACCCCAGCATTCATGAAGCCATGGGGTGGATGGAAGGCAAAGTTATGGGGTTAATGGATGCTCTGCAATTTTCTCCTTTAAAGGAATTGCTTGCAAGTTGGAAAAATATGTTTCAGCAGTAACTGTGAGCTGCTATCAGACTTGTGCAGGTTGCAGCTTTTGTAGTTAAGGATGCAAAGCAGAGTTCATTCAAGTGCTGGTTTTATATCTCAGCTCAGCAAAACTTGTGGACCTATTTCAATGCAAAAATATATGACATACTCATTGCTTTTTCACATTGACTCATATAGGTGACTTCTGTCAATGAGATTTTGATAGCCCCTGCCTTGGAGGCAAAAAAAAAAAAAAAAAAATGCAAGTCTGACATGAGATTGCAACTCTCCTTTTCAGGGAGGAGACAAAGAGGAGGGCTGTGTATCAACAGAATGTTTCTTCATCACGTAATTTGGAGAGAAGGTCTACAGATTTTTTTCCCTCCCTGGTGCTCTCTTAAATGTTCGCTCAGCTATGAGAATTAAGAAATTGTAGGGAAAAAGAAGAGCAACAACAAAAAATGGCAGGAGTTGAGGGAGTATCATTTCAGTTCTGTAGGAATGGCTTTTTACAAAGGTCAAACTAGTAATTGTTGTCCAGATGCTTAAATATGATATGGAAATCTTTTTCTATACCCAAAACCCTGTCCTTTTGTTACAAATAAGACACATAGTAAAGTGTGCTTAAAAGCCATTACAAAATATAATTTAAAAATACCAAGATATCTCCTTTTATTAACTTGCCAGGACTGCAATTTGAAATTGTACATATTTCAATATTCTCACCCCAGTTAGAAGGAGAGTTTGAAAGATAGCTCTAATGTAATGTGATGTGTCTTGCCACAAGGAAGTGGGAAGCCTTTGATTTATTTTGAAAATCTGTTTGCTGACTCAGAGTAAAAGTATGGTGAGATGGGAGATATAAAGCACTGGTTTGTGTTTGCAATTACTTTCCTGTTGGCACCTTAATGGATAGAAAAGATGTGAGTAATGTGGGATAGGTACATAAAAATGAGTTTAATTAATTTTGAAGGAAAGTTAAATATATGGAATTGAGCTTAGCTAGATTTTGACCAACTGAAATATAGCTCATGATAAGGTTTTTAAGATTTGCATCTTTTCTGCATCAGAAATCAACCTTAAATAACTCACATTCCATCTATATCTTTTAGAATTATACAAAAGCTATGTTCCTTTTCTGCATGAAGCGGTGGTAGAAAAGAAAGACAAAGTGAACCAGACAATAATAATTAGCCAGCTAAGCCCTCTTGATTTTACTAGGAATAGTAATATATCTCTCAGCTAAGACCAAAGTAAAGTTGGACTTTTTTTGGTGAGAGAGACACAAAAAGTTTTGGAATCTGGAGCAACAGAGAGAGTTCTGCATCCTTATTTCACCTCTGCAAACTGCAGGAGAAGATGATGGTTTTGCAAAGCTGAGATTGCTGCTGAGGCTCTCTGCATGGCAATCGGGGGAGCAATTACAGTCAAACTAAACCTGGTGCCTGACACATGGTGAGGGAGTCTGGTTATTTGTATTTTCACCTAGCTCATGCAGATAGCAAGAAATGGCCAGCTGCTCCTGTGCTCATTTTCTTTCTACTTAGCACAACATGTTTGTACAGTGCAAAATAAAATAAAATAATTTTAAAAAACAATCGTAGCAACCCTTGCAGTTATCTTAATGATTGGAAAGGAATGCAAAAACAACAGGGAATGAAGAATCCTGGAACACTATAGCTGTTTGCCATGATGTTATCTCCAACAAGAGATAGAGTTTTTATTCCTTGGATTTTCCTAGTTAAAATTGCTGGGCTTCTCTATCAAGAGGGTAAAATTGGACAAATTATACTTGCTGTCAAAGAAGCAGCTTTACCTCTCACAATATACTAAGCATAACCATGGCTCCATTAAGCTGAACCTTTTAAATATGCAGCAGAGCATGTCATTACAGGTAAAGAGCCCTGAATATAGAGAGTAAGACACCATCAAGAGAGGAGGATATGTGGCTTTGCTAAATTACATGGAGGGTAACTTATTAGCACCTCAGAAATGCAGATGTATATGTGAAAATTAATGCCAGGCATGTGTTCCCAGAAATAAATCCTCTCTGTTACTCTTATAAAGACCTGACATGGAATCAGGACTGTCTTTCCCATTTGTCACACCCGCAGACTGAGCAGGTTTCATTGTTTTTGATTACATATCCAAGAAACCAAGTGTGTAGTCCGCAGGGGGAGGGGAAGATGTACATGCATGTGTATCACAGACTCTTAAAGCACTGTCCCAAAGAGGAGCCTGTGTCTCTTGACTGAGTAGGGAAGGAGCACTAGCAGCAACCTTGGTCTGACTTCTGGGGCTGGAGGAGGTCTGACTACTCAGGACCTGCATCCATCATGTTATCCTGGTCTTCCCTGAAGCACTGGAGAAGACCCAGTGACCAGAGCTGTTGGCACTTGGTTTATGCCTGGGTACACCCAGTCTCATCCAGGAGCAGCCTGAGCCCCACCAGCTCTGCTGACTGGTTCCATCTGACAGCAGTAGGATTGTGATGTCAGGTGTCTGCAGTCTAAACTTCTGCTGCTGAATTTCGGCATGGTGATAACAACTGCTCTGATTTCAAGCAGGAGAGGTTAGGTAGCACAAATCTGAGCTTATCAGAGGTGAGTGGATGTATTTGTCTTTGTAAGGTGCACAGCTCCCAGGATGTAGCACATGAGACCACTCCAAGCTCTGTTGATAAACTCCTCACTACATCCATCTGGGCTAGAATAGAGAGCTTAGAACTTTGGTGCTTCCACAGGATCAGGGTTCAGTTCTGGAACCAAAAACACTCAGCATTTTGATAATTTTCCTGGGTGACAGGCAGAATGTACCCTTCACATTACAAACATTCGAGCAGCTTTATTAAATTTACTGCTTAAGAGTAAGAATGCTTTTAATGTACTTGAAACCAAACTGGGGAGAGTGGTTGACATGTTGGAAGGTAGATTCATGTGGATCTACAAGCTGAAGAAATGGGCTGGTAGAAACCTCAAGAAGCTCAGTGAAGACAAAGGCAAAGCCCTGCAGAGACTGGGTGAGCAAGAGAAAAGGACCCTGGGGTCTCAGTGGACGACAAGATGAATGTAAGTGAATAATGTATCCTTGAGTCACAGAGCACCAACCACAATCTGGGCTGTGTTAGCAGGAGGAAAGAGCTCCAGGGAAGTGGTTATCACATTTCCAGGACACTCCTGCAAGCTCAGTCCTTCAGAGTCCTGTTTCCTAAGGACACTCCAGGAACTCTCATTTGAATACTCACTTAAGCAGTACAGATAGAACAGATAGAGAAAACCCAACATCCCAGGATCTGAGCATGCTTTCTGGAGGCTTAGAGCTTGAACCCTAATTTAACTACAGTACCTCAGTTCATGACTTGTCACAGCAGTTATTTGTCCAATTTAAACATTCAAGCAGCTTTATTAAATTTACTGCTTAAGACTAAGAATGCTTTTAAGCACTCTGCTAAGCTAGAGCTTTAAAAGCTTGTGCCTACACAGCAGTTATCACAGGATCCAGAATTGTCTCAGGCAATGTGTGCTATTGGAATACCATTACCACAGCAATCTATTAAGCCCTGGAGTGTCCAGGTGGCTGGTTCTCACTATGTGGGTTTGCTCAGAAGCTATTAAAATTGTTAAAGGGTAGTTTTCTTCCTGCCATTGGCTCAATTATATCTCTATTTTATAGCCTTCATTAAAAGAGAATGATGAAGATGCCTAAAGAGAGTAGACAACTTTAGTGGTGGTACAAACAGATACCTGAATATATATCCCTTGAAAAATTTGGTTTTCACTTGATTTATTTTCCACTTAAACTGTCTCCAAGTAATAGCTATTAATTAGCACTGTGAGGTAGTATACCAGCAAGGTCATGTGTGGTTATCTTAGATGTTCCTTGAAAATTAAGTTTGTGGCTGCATCACAAAAGAAATTTCATTTCCCCTTGAAACTTCAGCTGCAAGTAGTAATGGTTAGTGCATATAAAATGTTACTGCCTTTGCAGGTTGTGGAGCTGAGTTTTCAGTTACCTGATGATGCTTCTGTTGCTGAAATTGTCAGTTTGCAAGATCTTTTGAGGAGGCTATATAATTTGTTTCCATTAGGAATTAATTTCTTGTCAGTGGAGGAAACATACTTTTCCTCTCCAAAAAATCCCCATGCTGATGACAGATTTCTATGCCATGTACTACTGCTACTGTGCATTCTCCTTCAGTTTTGTTTCCACTCTACAGAAGCCTGGAAGCAGGGGTGGTGAAAGGAAGGTTTATGAATATGAATATCAATAAGAAATATTTAGTAGGAGAGGGAGTAACTTTTATTAAACCAATATTCATGCCCCCAAACAGATCTGGTTTTGGCATTTGACTTTTGCTTGTTTGTGTGTTCCATCTGTGTTACCTGGCTTAGTGAAAGGAATGACCTTGCATGAGAATGGGAGGGAAAAATCAGAGAATTCTCTGTAGCATGGAACTTGTGCAATGACCACTTTCATGGGCAACCCAAAGATGTTGCTCCCCTCTGCCCATTACCACCCTCTTGACCTTAGTCCACAGGGTGTTCTGGGGATCTGGGCAGCTCAACACTGACATGGGGGTGAGAGGAGCCTGGGACTCCCCCTCAGCCAGCTGGCAGGAATATGGAAACTCACCCTGGAGAGGGCCCCCAATGCCAGAGGGTCCAGTGGGGCTTTCAAACTGGCCTGTTCTCAGTATAACCCAAATCACCAGAAATTCTGCAACTATCTTGAGTTGTACAAGTAGCTCCTTCTTAAGTCTCTTCAGGTTTTTGTAAGATTTTTCAGACAGAAGCAATAATGTTTGGTTAAATTTATGTGAAGCCTGTGGCATAGGGAAAACAGCAATATCTGGATATCCAGGTCTATTTCTCCAGTGTTTCTCATCTCTCACTGTAGCCTCTGATACATCACTACCTAGTAAAAATTGAAAAGATGAAATATTTTCCTGACATCCTTGAAAGCTGTTCAAGTTATGACTTGTGCAAAGGACATAAATTTATCTGTAAAAGAGATTCTATAAAACCTTGTGCTTGCACACAGAAAGACTGTTCAGAAAATGCCAGGAAATGGCACTAACAATCTACATCCACTGCAATTCCACTAGAAGGGGGACTCCTCTACCCCTCCACTCATCTTCTCCCACCACTCAGTGAGCAGCAGGCTTTGAACAGAAGAGTCCAAAGCCAGGTGTGTCCTGGGCAGATCCAGAGCTGTCATCATTATAAAATGTTGTCATCAACCCTCATCCTGGCATAGCATCCAAAGGCCCTCAAGAAGAAGGAAGAATTTTCTTTCTTCCTCAACCATTTACAACACAAAGACTGAATGATATTGTAATTTCCTTGTTCTGAAATGGAAGGAAGGAATGACCATAACAGTCACTGCAATAATGTAGGGGGCTTTGACTGATATTTTGTTGTGAAACAAAAATAAACAAACATTTGAAGAAAGTATAAAAAAGTCTAAATATTTTCTTTGAAATTGACAGTCTAGTTCACTGTTAACAATGATATTAGATTAAAAAAATTTGTTTGGCATGTACTTTTTCTTTGCAGCATAGGAAATCTGGGTGGTTTTTGCTCACATTTATTAATAAATTCAGTTTAAAATAAATTTTTTTCAAAATACTTCATTTTGCACTTGAAAGAATGTTCAAATTTCCTGTGCCTCAATAAGCTATCACTAAAATGTATTTTGCCAGATGCATAGGAATATTATGGCAAAAAATGTAGTATAAACAGTGTATAAAATTGACATATCAATATGAATTTAAGTAGCAGGGTGACTTGTATTGAATTTTTTCTCAGTACAAGGATCAGTAATTTGTCTGTTGACAAATTTAAAATTACTTAAGTGGCAAACAATCTCATTTTTAGTTCTCTGAAAGATGATAGTTTCAGAGACCCATGACTCCAGGTCAGGAGTGTGTGCATCTTGCATGACCCCTTCAGTCTCAGCTCTGCAGGAGATGGGTGTATTTGGGGTGGGTTTACATTGCCACTCCATTTGTAAAACACGTGATCCATGCTGCAGTGCTAGAATCCTTTCATTCAATTTTTCATCAGGAGTTAATAGCATGAAAACATATTAGGGCTGCACATAAATTCATCTATTCCTTCAAATCTTAAATTAATCTCTAACAAGACTGGTGGCAGTGGTAGAAACTGCAATACAATTAGCATGACATTTCTCATAAGCAGTGGCCTGTGTCAATGTTGGTCAGACTGAAAACATTAAAAAAGCCTTTATTTTCTCTAGAACATACTAAGGAAAAGTACACAGTAATTTATTTTCCACTGTTCCTGGGTTTGTCTTGATGTCAACCTTAACATTACCAAATGCAGAACCTGCTGGGAGTGATTTTCATTCTAAGATTGTCCTCAATCTGCTAAGTACTGATGACAATACACAAGTGGTGGCTGTCTTAATATCCAAGCAGCCTGAATTAGATACAGAGCATGGTAGCAGTGCATTATGTATTACTGGAGTGGAATTTAAACTATTCAAGCGTGCAAATTGAAAACTCATTCTGAAGAATTGCTTTGCTTTCCTAAACTGAGTATATGTTAAAAACAACCAAGACATTCAAGAGACTTATTGCTGGAAATGAATGTAATAATATAATTCATGCTGTGTAAGGCAGACTTTAGTCTTGATAGATGGTGTTTGGTTGGTGTTGAACTCTGATTTGCAGAATAGGAAATTACTTTGGGAAGCAAAATCTGTTGCCAAAGCTGGCATTGCGAGTTTACAGTGATTAACAGTGTGCCAAATCATTCACTAATAACTTGGACAGTCAGCCAACACAGCCACCAGCTGGTCTGAAACACCATGAAAGCAATTTACAGACCCCTTAGAAATTTAAAGTGGGATAATATAATTGCCAGTATAATAACACCATCTTTAACTCAAGCTGTTTTTTAAAAGAAAAAGCTAGAAAACTCTCACCTGAGCTGAGAAGAGCCAGTCTACCTCCTCTGTTCACTAAGGAAACAGTCATGTCCATTTTCTTTTTTTGCAGAACGACACTATTCAAAGACCAATTGTCCAACACTTAACTAACCTTTCATACAATACCTCCTTGAGCAATTGACTGGAGTTTTTCTTGGGTGAAGATGATGAGAAAATTTACTGAGTCTTCTGCCCAAGAGACCTTTTATTTCTGTGCACTCAGTGTGTTGGGACAGACACCTCTCAGGTTAGTTCATCATCCCATCTGCAGCAATGTCCTCTGTAGAGCTGAGGTGTGAGGGTGACTTGTGTAGCCCATGGCGTTGTTTGACATTTTCTGTGTGCTGGGGATTGCTCTGTTCTTGCCAAAAAACAAGGGTACACAAGGACTGGGTTGTTCCTGGCCCCTCTCAGGGTTGGAAGGGTGTAGGCAGCTGCAATTTGTATAAGGGTTTAGGGAGTCCTGTGATCAGACTGGCCATGTTCAGCACATGGTGTCAGCACAGAGTGACATCTGCAGTCCCTCTATGCCTATAGTGACCCCCAGAAGAACTCAGCTGGTTTCTGTGCTCTCTTTACTCAAGACTGTTACAGAATTGTGTGTGGTGGGAAGGGAATGAGATTGGGGAAGAGCTGAGTGGTCCAGCAGGGTAAGTTATGGGTTTGGAAGAAACTTTTCCTCTCCTCTAGTTTCTGAATGACTTCTGGCCAGATTTCTCCTGGACCTCTCCAGGCTCGTAGGCTATGCTTTTCAAGGCACACTAATGATTTGATCACCTCTCATGTGTAATCCTTCCTCGTTTGCTTTCTCCCTTTCCTAGTCCAAGAGAACAAGAAAAATCCAAGGATTGAGAGCAAGGCTGGGTGGCAGTGGGTTAGAGTTGGGAAAGACAAGGATTACCTAGATATCCATACCCAGCTTCTACCAAGGCAGAAGCCTTTACAGGAGTTAGAAGAAGAAATAAGGCCACTTTCAGGTTTAGTGAGCAATAGAAAAGTGTGTGCAAATCTAGAATCCAATGTGGCATTCTATGTTAGCAACAACCACACAGTAAATTGGAGAAAGCAAATATATTGAAAGGATGACCCTCACATATACCTCCTTTTGTGTCTCTTTCCAGGAATTTATATAAGGAAGCCTTTCTGTCTGGGAAACAAAGATCTCTTAATTTTAAAACCTGTGAAAGAACTGGGACCTCCAACTACTTGTTCAAGATGAAAACCAAATTAAGTGTCTTTCTACCAGAAATACAAGTTCAGTTGTTTTTTTTTTTTTTTTTTTNATTTTGGTGGTTTTCCCCCTTCCCATAATTATAGAATGCTTCAGTGCAGCTATCCAATATTTCTCTCTGATTTTGACCCAAATATATAGAGGAAAATTTAACAAGATTCATTTCAGAAACATTGAAATGTCATGAAAAAAATATAGCAATCAAAAATGTTAAAATAGACATTTTCTAAATGCTTCACCCTTTAGTTTAGTTTCTAAAATCTAGTTAGGCTTGACACTCTTCAAAATATTTATGGGAAAATATTTGACTTAAAAGGGAAGATACACGATTGTGCCAACATCAATCTTCTGAATTCACGAGCTTTCAGTCAGAGACAATATTGGGCACTGAGCCTTTCAAAGCCTTAGTGAGATAATGATAAATTATCCTCATTTTTTATAGAGAGAAAGTACAGTTAGGCATTTGCTCACAAAAAGAACAGAGCAGCCTGAGACAGTTCTGAGCCAGGAGGCAAAACAAAGGCAACCTTCAAGTTGAGAGTCCCTTCTGAGGCAGTGGGAGTCTTCCAGGACTGAGCTGAGGCCTGTGAGGTTATTCTTTGCTGTTTCAGTTGATTTAAATACATTTGCCGTAGGGTTTTAGCTGCTTATTTTGCTATTGTCATGAGGCAGAGAGCAACTGAAATCAAAGCACTGTAAGGGTTATTGTTTTCATTCTCTCTTGAATTATGATACTTTAAAACAGAGTTCCTCAAGAAGAGTATGGCCTTCACTTATGTTAAATGTAACTGTCCAGCTTAATACAGAAATCACCTATTCTGCATCCAAAATTACAGAATACAGAATCATAAAATCATAAAATCACAGAATCATAAAATCATAGAATCATGAATCACAGATTCATAGAATCATAGACTCATAGACTCATAGAATCATAGAATCACAGAATCATAGATTCATAGGATGGTTTGGGTTGGAAGAGACCTTAAAGACAATTTAGTTCCACCCTCCTGCCACAGGCAGGGACATCTTCCACCTGACCAGGTTTCTCAAAGCCCCATGCAGCCTGGCCATGAACACTTCCAGGGATGGGGCAGCCACAGCTTCCCTGGGTATCCTGTGCCTCACCACTCTCACAGGAATGAATTTCTTCCTGACAAGTAATCTAAACCTTCCCTAGATTTGAAGCCATTGCCCCTTGTCCTGTCACTTCATGTTCATCTAAAAAGTTCCTCTCTCATCTTTCTTTCCTTGCCCTTCAGATATTGAAAGGCCACAATTAGATCAGCTCTAAGCCTTCTGTTTTCTAGGCTGAACAATTCCAATTCGCTCAGCCTTTCATTATTGGAGAGGTGCCTCATCCCTCTAACCAGCTTGGTAGACCAAGTTGGTTATGGGGTCTTGAGCTGAAATAACTTTTGGTTGCACAGTCCTAGAATGGTAAAAGGGGTGTAAAGTGCTGCTCTCATGACTTAGGCTTAAATATCACAATGGTTTTGACCAGTGTGCACCAATGAATTAGGAAAAAGTATTACTTAAGATGACCCTCACTTCAGTGGAAAAGATGAACATCCCCAGGAAACATCTATCACAGCTGAGATGGACTCCAGTAACAGAGCTTTTTGTGGGAGCTCAGTAACAGATGAATAGGTCTGGCTGTCATGAAGATTCTCTTGAAACTTTTCTAATTGATTCACATTGATGCCATATATACCTTTCTTGCCTCACTGTGTATAATTCTTCTTTCTTCACTCCACATAATTATTGCCAGCTCCTCATTATTCATTCCCACCAGGCTCATACAAAGAATTGAACTCCTAATTCCTTCTGTATTTATTTTCTCAGCCTTTTTTGGTTTTCAATTATTTTTTTCCCCATAAAGAAACTTCAATGTCTTGGCTTCAGATTATGGACAAAAAACATTATGGCAATACTTCTGTTTGCTCAGTTTTGGTAGTTTGGGACAGTTTGTGTAGTTCAGTGCAACCTTGTACTTGTTTTCTCAGCAAAGAGCAGAACAGGTGTGGCAATCCAGATAACCTACCCTTAGCTATTGACCAGAATTGTCATGTCTTCAACTTCTTTAAGTGATATTTTTCACTTAAATAGAACATTCAACATTTTTTATATATTTTTTTAAATTTTCATTTAGAGTTTTTACAAAATGTAATGATTATTGTGCAAGGAAAACATCTGGGTTTTGCAGAATATTCTCCTTTGGGCAAGAACAAAAATTCTGAAGTTTTTTGGCTATATAAGTAAAGTTTTTCATTATTTTTGAGACAGGGATTAACAGACATGAGGGGGAAAGAACATCCTCCAATCAGTTCTAAGCCTCACTTTCATCTGTTTCTAATCTTTGTGAATTATCTTTCCATTACCTCTGATATACCCAAGAAGGATTTAGAGTTCTGTGATTATATCCCTACTTATGTGATTTCCTTGATTATTAATGACAGCACTGTCTTACAGAAGTATTTAACAAACCAAATGAAGGAACACTTAAACTTCTGGGGTTTGGGGGACAACTTCAAGACCTGGATATTCAGATTCTATCACCTTGGAGTCTCTCAACACTTGGGATGTAAGAGTTTATCTTTATAAAAACAGCAATGCTCCATACATCACAGGACATGTGGATTGGGTAAACTCACAGGCTTTCATTTTTCTCTTACTTCTCTCTTCAACTTGTCACTATAGTAACTTAACTCTTGCTCCTCTCTGTAGGCAGATCTCAAGTTAATCTTCTAACTGCACAGGATCTTGTACTGGTGTATAATTTTGTGTTTTAATACCCTATGATTTGTTCCCTTTCCCCGCCTGGGGTGGTGGTTTAGGCTGGGTTGTTCCCACCCATTGGGTTGTCAGTCTTCCCTGGTATACACCCCTTATTCCTAAATGGTTTCTGTCAGTCTCCCTGGTGCTAGCCCCTGCCTAGACTGCCCTTTGGGGAATTCCTTATTCTTGGAGACTCCACTGGTCTGTTTATATAAATCTCCTCACATTAGCCTCTCTATTGGTTTGTGTTCTGGAAATCTCACCTTGTGTCCCTCCCCAGTCCTCTCCCCATTGGCCCCTCAACCCCAAACTCCAACCTGATTCCACTCCTTAAAACCCACAGCCCTTCCTTTGTTCTTGTCCTCGCCCCTGCTCCGTGTTCAAGTTATGTTAATAAAGGATTTCTCAGACTGAATGTGAGGGCCACTTTGCTCTTTCCTACACTGACCCAGTGGTGACTGCCTGGGACTCTTGGGACCTCAGGGGCTGTGTCATGGCCCCACCAAGCTCCTCATCACCAGGGCACAGTGACATTCAGGCNCTGAATGTGAGGCCCACTTTGCTCTTTCCTACACTGACCCAGTGGTGACTGCCTGGGACTCTTGGGACCTCAGGGGCTGTGTCATGGCCCCACCAAGCTCCTCATCACCAGGGCACAGTGACATTCAGGCACCCAATGTGGGACACCAGAATGTCACTGCACTCCTCTATATTGCTGCTCTTTAGGGGCATGGGACATGTTCTCCAGGCCCTGTGTGTCCCAGGCAGTCACTGGCAGGTCAATGCAAAGGATGCAAGATGGACTGAGCTTGTAGTTTTGAGATTCATTTATTGTAAAAGCATAACATAAAACACAACCTAACTCTAAGACAGGGCACAGGCTAGGATCCAAAAATTGCTAAACCAAAAGTGAAAGAAAAAGCTCTGCTCCCCTCCCAGTGCAGGCAAGGGGTTTTAAGGGACTGCTTTTGGAGGTGAGTTCAGAATAAGGATCCAATAGGGATTGGATAAGGAGGATAAGGCGAGGGTTACAATACTGAAACCAATAAGGGAACACAGCAGGTGGGGAGCACACTAAACAACCAATAAGGCATTGAAGATTGGGAGATGGATAGGGAAAAGTCTGGAAGAAAAGGCAGGGTTAGGAAAAAATTGATATCTACAGGGAAAAAGGAGATGGGGGTACAACTTAGGGCTAAATTATTAGCATAGAGGGCAACAAAACCATCCATTTAAGCTAAAAACATATCACAACAGCATCCCACAAAGAACAGAGGCAATTTGTGTTACTGGTAACTCAGTGGAAGTAAAATAAACTTACATGTCCTTATGTACGAATCTGTAAAAAATGTATTTAAAGTTTCCTTTGTCCCCAGAGAAAGCTGGTTTCTCAGATCTCCAGTTTCCCCAAGTAAGGTCTGTTTTGCCCCTGATGGTAATGGGTGAGTGGCCTTCCTTGTCTCATCTCAAGAGCCTTTTGTTATATTGGAGAGGGAGTGATAGGTTTGGTGGGCACCTGTCACCCACCCAAGGTGAATCCACCACAGAGACCAGCAAAAAAAAGTGGAGCAGAAGTTTAATAAGCAGTAGTTTTCATCTGGTTTCACTTGGATTTTTGTAGGTTACATTTTCCTTCCTTGTATTTCTAGATAAAAGTTATCATGAGAAATGTCGACCTAGATACAACCTGCCAAGGAATTTGCATTGATTTACGACCCAAACCCAGTTTGTGTTATTCCTATGGATAAAGAAATAGACTCTCCTCTCCAGAGCAGGCCAAAAAGAAAGCTTATCTGCTTGCATGCCAGAGTGAGACTTTAAATCAAACAGGTTGTCAGGTTTGAATCCTGAGGATTGGATCTGCTCTCTAAGAAGCCTTGAAACCTCATATTAGTTAATGTATGTTGAAACTGTGAGATCTGTAGTACTGTTGCTGTGTTGTCTCAGTATAAGTAAAAACTCATTAATTTTATAATACAAGTAAATCCTACTCATGCCAGTGCAGTTGATCAAAGACCCTGACATCCATAGAGCAGGAAGGGAAAGCAGAACAACCCACACATTTTTAATATCATTTATAAAGGAGATCGGGAACAAAGTGGGCTTTAATCTTAGAGCTTAGGCACTGTGACTTGCCCAGGTCAGGCGTTGGGTAACACCCAGGTAAATACTGTTGAACCTGGAGAAATCTGTGTCTCAAAAGATATTTTTGTCAAAGCTGGCTGTGTGGCAGTGGATTATTCCATGTATTCCCTGCTCATTCCAGTTCAGGGTGGCTTGACACCTGACCACACGTAAACTTTGTTTAAACACGGTGAATAGAGATGCTGAGTAGAAAACATTTCAGGAACAGGTTTTCTTGAACTTTAATTTTTAGTGTGTTTTTTTTTCTACAAAATATTCCTTCTACAATATAAAATATTCTCTTCTAAATATAATTTTAATACTAAACAGAAAATCATGTTTTCCTATACCTCCTTAAAACCTCCAAACCCACAGATTTCTCTAGCAAATAATATATACATTACTGCTCCTGCCTGCTAGTGTTATCAGCCTGCCTTATAAGAATATGGTCTCTTTCTAGATCATAGCCAAGTCCTGCACAGCCTTCCAGATCTTTAATTAGCATAATGAGCAATAGATGACATTTATTAAAAGCTTGTCTCTCCTTGTTGTAGTTCTGGTAATAGTCAACTGTGCAATCTATGGGAGGGCATGGTTAACTCAGTGCTTAAAATTTTGAGTCACATTTTCACAGGATTTATAAATGATCTGAGAGAGCCACATCAGCACCTTAAGCACCATTTTTTCTATTTATAGAATAGAAGTCACAATGATGTTAAATGCTTTTATGAAGTGCTTTGGACAAGATTATCTCAACATTATGTACTTAGAACATATCTGTCCTCACCAAACCTCACAGGACAGTCAGCACTCTGGTCACTGCAGTCAGTGAAATTCAGAATGATTTCCTGAAAAAAAATAAGGTTTCCACCACAGAATGAGAACAGTCCCCCACTAAACACTTTTAGCTTCAGCAATCAGGTCTGCTCACACTGTAAAACCTAAGGTTACTTGAAGACATTAACAGATGAAGACATTTATGTGATATGTCCCCACATTCAAGTAAAGGTCACTCTATAAGTGGGTATATTAATTTGAGTGAGTGACAATTTGTGAGTTTGGAGCACAGTTGGTGTGTCTGGACAGTTAGTGGCATACTGGAGGTATAAAGAGAGCTCTTAGACCTCTATCATATTTACTGGTTTTGGTTTATGGATAATTTTATTAACTTCTTATAAATTTGTTCTAATCACAGCTTGAAATCAGTATATTTTTGGATTTTTGGATCAAAAACCATAGAAAAAATTTGTTGGAAGGGATTTCAGGAGCTCATCAGATTTAATATCCTATGCAAGCTGCTGCCAACTCCAAAATTATATTAGTTTTCCCTGGACCTTCTCCAATCAAGTTTTTAATATCACCAAGGAGAGATATGCCCCAAGTAGTGATTCTCAGGATAATTATTATATCCCTGTATGACCATGTTAATTTTGACTTTTTTTATTCCTTATTGCACTCAGAATTTCTCTTGGTACAGTCTGTGACCACTGTCTCATTTTTCAGTGAGTACCTCTGAGAAAGAGTCTGGCTCATCTCCCCTGTACCTAATCATTGTGCACTTGGTCTTTCCATATCAGTTTTATGCAGTCACACTGTAAAATAGGCTTTAATTTCATTTCTATAACAGGCATATCCTTAGTTAATACTGTTTATATTTTCAAAGTAATAAAACAATATGGTGATTGAAAAAAAACCAGAATTTTTTGACTGAAAAATGCATCTGAATGCTTATCAGTGATTTCAGGTTTCTATTGAACAGGCTTTTCCCATGAAGACATTTTACAAAGACTCTCTGTGACAGCTTCTACAGGAGGTGTTGCTGATGATAATCATCATCTATGCATTTTCAGCATGGATACTTCAGAAATTACCAAACACTCCTTAATAATTTTGTTCTTTCTGATAGCTATGAAAATTAGTAAACTGTGAAATTAAGAAAGGATTGTTAAAATGGGTCACAGTGTATTTTCCTGTGATATGCAGAGCTAGGCTCAGATGAATCAAATAACAAAGAATTCATGTAATTCTTTTTCATTATGAATCCTTAGGTGTTGTAAATGAAAGACACAATCTAAATCACCAATTCAAAGTGCCCTGAAAGCATCTTCATTATGAAATGGATAACAGATAAAATAATGAGGCAAAAAACATACTTTCTCCACTATATGTAGATGTGTTGTGATGTTGAAATTCATTTCCAAGACAATCTGTCTTTACCCCATCTCTTGGTTGTTGAAGCACTTAGGATAGTAAATAAAACAAGTTACAACCTTCTTCCAGGGCAAACCTTTCCCTCAAAAAGGAGGTGGCTATAACCAGTCTATCTCCTGGGAATGGTCCCTTGCACATCCTGGTTTTCAGATTGTTCCAGCCATTTCTGGTTGACCCTGAGGACACACACCCTAGAGAGAATGCTAACAGCTAAACAGGATGAATAATCACAGCCCAGCTCTTGAACCTGGGACCTGGTTCTGTTTGTTTGCTACTGTACACGTCTTGGGGTGTTCAGAGAGCTCTCCTTGTCTTCTGACATGTCAGGAGAAATTTTTTTCACTTCCAACCCTTCCAGTACTCTCATTCTGATAGAAAATCACAGTGCAGTGAATCATTTGCTTTCTGTGGCTTCTTTGTCATCACATAAATTGCAAAGCTGTGGTTTAATACACATTGTCCCATTTTGCTGAGGCAGCAGACAGGAGGATTTAGAACATGTCAGACCTTCATCACAGCATTACCTGTCAGATGAGCCTTTCTGCCAAGACACACAAGTAACTTTAAACCTAAAACCAAAATAAAACAGTGTTTTTCATTCCAGAAGAAGTGCCATGTGTTGCCTTATTTGGGTGAAGTAAAACTAGAATTTATCCTTACCACTTCCATGCATATTCTGAACTCTTCAAACAAATCTGTTTCAGCATCAGTAAAATGGCAGAAATGGATCACAAACAGGTTCTCAACTTCACTGAAATGTGCATTCAAATATTAAAGCTTAAAATGTGCACAGCCAGTAATTCTCCACAGTTTTATCATCACATAAAAATTTGGAGTAATTGAAAACATATGTGTGATGGGTGGGAGCAAGAGGTAGAGTTCTCAGCTGATGGAATTTATAGTGCAGGTCTTTGCTCTCCTGTAAAAAATTAGCAACTTACACTTGATTTCTACTTCACTACTTGAAAGATTTGCTTTCCTCTGAGCTTTACATGTTTCATATAAGTATTTCTAGAATTAATTCAATTTCTTAGGAGTTTTAGACTTGAAAAAAGCTAAAATGAAGGTAATTGCTCTGAGAATTTGGGGTTTTGGCTTGGGTTTATTTTCAGATTGCAAAGCAGTCTCCAGAGATATTTAGTGCTAACACTGACCTGTGTGTGACTGCAGTTTATTTAAAATAGTGCTCAGACTGTAACATCTCTATGCAGTCACAGCATTGTTTTAAATTCCAAGTGCTTTTCAGTAGCTTGATTATCAATTCTAATAGTTTTTCTAGAAATTCAAGCTAGCCTGACTGGTCTTTAATTCTCAGGCTCAGTTGTTTTCAGCCATTTCAAGAAACTTTCTGCCTGAACTAGGTCACTATGTTCAAATTCACTGTCACTGAGGCATGATCATATCTGTGCTCTCTGCTCTTCTGGGAGGTGGGAAGCAGAATTGAAAATGGCAAGGAGGTACCTGCAAGAAGAGAAAACAAGCCTGCAAGATACTGGATTATGAGTGAGCTCCTATCTCTGCAAACAATCCTCATTAGTTGTGGAGTTGTCTGGAGCAGAAATCTACACCTGCTGCTGACATCTTCCTGCAAAGGAAAATTACCTGAAGAAACTACCCCAGGATAGTATTTGTTTGAGTTAAATTGTATAAGTAAATGGAATTTCTTCCCTTAAATAAAGGGAATTTAAGATAAGACATTGAACTCAATGTCCAGATGTCAGTACAGGGATAGGACTAAAGGTCCTGCTTTGAGGATGGGCTGGCTCAGCTGCAGAAGTCTGAGGCAGTCATCAAAACAGGACTTGTAATTTATGGACAAGAGAGTAAGAAGAAATGCCCAAATCCTTCACCAAGGTCAAGAGAACTCTTTCAATCCACAAAAGCTTAGAGATTATCCCTACTGACTTTAAAATTACCCCTGCCAGTGCCAGTTGTCTAGATCTATAACAGGGATTTTGTGAAATTCTGTTCATCTGGAAAAGTTTCTGCTGTGTAGGAAGCCTTAAAGCTGCATTTACCTCCATGTGACCTGTATGCTCTCTTTGTTGATGCTATTAGTGTAGTAATCATCTTGTCACAGCCTACAGTACAGAAGTAGAGGCAGCGGTCTTCCATCAGACAGTGTTAATCCTCAAATAGGAATGACCAAGATATAAGAGAACTTCAGTGATGTCACATGGTCAATCTTCTATAAATATATTTATTTCTTGACTATAAAATTTTTAAATGTAAAAAATTTTACAGGAACACACAAAATCTTTCCTTCTAGGCAAATTCTCTGCTTCCTTATTGTTCAGTTTCTATAACTATGAAATGGAGGGTGGATGCTCTCTTTTTGAGCTGGTGCCCCAAAAAAGAATATTTTAAAACATCCCATGCAGAGGCAAAAGAGTTACTTCTGATTTACATCTGTTGTGTACTGAATGGAAAACTGAGATAAAAAGCAGTCCCAAAGCTCTACTATTATTGTTCAGATTTTGTTGAACAAAGTGTTTAATACTGCCTGGTTTTCAGAGAAACTTGGTGCTCTGGTTTTGAAGACTTTTCTAAGCCTTCTGAATTGTTCTTCATATTGGAGTCAAAATTTTTACTTTATCACACTTTGTACTATAAATAATAGCCATGTTTTGCTGTCCTTCATTGTTTACATATTTTTAGGTAGGAGGAGAAAGTTGATTGACAGTTGGCTTGACCAATGCGGTTTGAGAGGTGGAATTCCATCCTCCATTCCACAGGCACCATAGGAAATGTATAAAATTGAGTTTTGTAAATAAACTCTTCCCTTGTCCTGCTTTGCTCACCAGTGTGTCCTCTTGTAGTTCTTGCTGTGTCGTCTGTGACAGAAACTCCTAATTAAGAGAATGAGATTCAGTATTTCATTTTACACAGGTGATCAAAGCCAATTAGGGATCTTGTCCAAAATGTGAACAAGCAGAAAGGAGCACAGATCTCTGTCACTATGTACAAGGCCATCCATCCTCCCCCAGGCCTCAGTGGCTTCTGCTGCTCTCTGGCACACACAGAAGTGCTGCTGGTTCAGAGGAGGCACCACAGGCAAGCACAGACAGCAGGGCTGGGACAGAAATTCCCAAAGACAAACACCATGCACCCAGCTGGGATGGAGGCAGAGAAAGCTGGGGAAGGTTTAAAGCCTCTTAATGTCCTCACCCCTGTGTGAATTTATCACCTACTTCACACTGGATCCAGCATCTCAACAGAGCCCATGTCCCAGGCCACTGTGAGCTCCTGCAAAGGAATAAGTTAGAGATCACACCCATATAACACAGGTCTGAGGCATGGGAGCCAAGTCAATTATAACTTAGCAGCTCAGCTAAGGTTCAGAAACCATAAAGATCATTGCATTTGCTTTTTTCTGCCCAATTGCTCATCTTTGAACCTGGGATAATGCTGACCTACCTCACATAGGGGTTAAGAGAAACCCATTAATGTATGTGACCAGAAATAAAAGTTAGGAGGTTAAGTGGTTGCTGTCCATGCCAATAATTCATCACATTGGGCATAAAATTAGAGTTCACAATGACCTTTCCTTTCCTAAAATATTCTTTTGGGCCTCACTCTGGTATCCCCTCTAAATCCAGAATACACACATCTGTAAGAGCAAATCTGTTGTAGGTTTGCTGTGGTAAGAACATTTTGCTCTCATTTTAATATAAACAACTCTTACTATTAATCAGATATCAAAGTTCATGCAAATCCTTCCAGGCAGATAAATATTTTTTATTACTACCATAAAATTGATGATAAATTAATTGTTCTTCATTTCCATAAACATATCCAACAGTAGAATGTCTTCCCTAGGTAATGCAATTACCTATTAATTACTTTCTTGTCTTCATAAAAATGAATGTGTGAGAGAAATTTATGTATACAATAGAATGTGGAAAAAAGATTCCTTTGCATGGGTGTAAGCTTTTATGTAGGACTTCACTAATGGTTTCTGTATCAGCCACAAATTTTCAGGTTCATCAGAATAATTATGATTCCTGGCTCCAGCTCCTGTCATAAATGAACCCTCATTTTTATGTGTGCTTCTGTTGAGAAAATTATGGCTAGTCCTAAATTCTTGGGTTCCCAAGTGACTTGGAAACACTGGATACGTACATTTGTATGCATACACAGCTTTGCCTAATGCTGTCCTTTTTTATTTTCAGGGACTGGGGCAGGAGAAGATCATTGAGGCTTCTGCAAAAAGGCTGTGACACTTTTCTGTGTTCTTTAGTCATTGTCAGCATTCTTGTGCCCCTTTCAGAAGGAAGGAAGCAATTGTCTGTAGCTGTGAAAGTCGTTGAACAGGCTGAGCTCTTCTGGCCCTTCTGAAAAATATCAAGAGACATTCAAAAGTTCAAGACAACAATAAAGACAGGGTGTAGCATGTTGACAGAGACAGGAGACAGGATTGGGAGCAAAGCAGATGGTGACATTCCCTCTCTCTTTTGCTGCAACCAGCCCTAAGGAGCTGAGATGGAAGTGAAGTGTCACCTTCTACTCTCTCTCCCTGCAGCCAGACTAAATGTGAAGATGTACTTTGATGCAGCTTTATTCAGAGAAGGTGACAAACTGTTGAAAATTGTAGATGATCAGAGATTCTGAATAGAGAAAAATTCCCAATTGTGCTTGTGGCTCCACAGGGCTCTGATATGCAAGGATGTGCTCTGTCCCTGGCAGCTTGGCAGGGCTTGCAGGGTGCCTGCATATGAGGAAATCCTTCAGGGATTTCCAGCCTGGAAGCTCTGGACATGCACATGCACAGGAGGAAGGGTGTTCATACACACCAGAGTGGGTACCAGGGTGGGATCATTCCTACCATTCCTATCATTTCTACCTGGATATATGACTAAAAATGCCAAAAAATGTATTGAGACCTATCCTAAGTCCCAGAAACTTCTTACTGGTAGTCATAAAAATATTTCCTGGGGAGTAGAATCCATCTGAAATCTCTGAGTGCTCTCTCTTAGATAAAAGTAGGCAAATGAAACATTAATTGAATTGCACCAGTGACTACACTGGGTTAACAGTATCAATAGTTACCTGCTACCAATACAGCTTCTACCTGTGGAGAACATCTATAACCACCAGAAAGCCTTTTTTCTTCTTGTCTCTGTTTGAAACTTGAGGCTGTGTCTCTATTATTAACTTCAGTGGTGGCAGGGAGCTTTTGTAGGTAATGAAAGTCATTGTCTCTGCTGCCAAATGGCCAGAATGGCCCTCAGAGTGGCTGCACTCAGGGCTGGAGGCACAGATCACCAGGCAGATCAGGCCCATTCCCAACAGGAACCTTGGATGTCACTGCCCTGCTTTGAATGATAATGGGTATAATAATATGATAATAGTGCACACCAGCTTGTGGCCAGCAAGAGATTCCCAGAATCTGGAGGTCAGCAGAAGAGCACCTGGAGGGCAGCACAAAGGAATTTTGGCTACTCCAACCAGCAATTTGACTTTGCTGAGAGACCAGCTTGAATGCCTCTATCACACACACACCTCACTATGGGGAATAAAACAAAGCAGTTGGAGGTGTGCACCTGCCTGGGGGGCTGTGATTTCTGGGCATCACAGAGATGTGGTGGGATGGCTCCCGTGACTGGAGGGTTGGAGTGGAAGGATCCAAGCTCTTTGGGAATGACAGGCAGGGACACAAGGAGGGGTGACACCCTCTACATCAATGACTGGAGTTGGATTGCACAGAGCTCCACCTGGGGATGGAGGAGAAGCTGACTGGGAGGTCCTGGATCAGGATTGAAGGGAGGGCAGGACAGGTAACACTGTAAGGTAGATCTACTGCAGGTCACCCAACCAGGAAGACGGAGGGGATGACACCCTGTAGAGACAGACATATTTCCTAGCCCCCACCCTCCTGGGGGACTCTAACCACACCAATATCTGTTGGAGGGACACCACAGCAGGGCATAAGCAATCCAGGAGGTTCTGAGGAAATGTTGATGACAACTTCCTTCTCCAAGTAATAGAGGAGCTATGAGGAAAGGTGCTATACTGGACCTTGTTCTCACTAAAAAGGAGGGGTTGGTGAGGAATGTAAAGCTCCAGGGCAGCCTCGGCTGCAGTGACCATGAAATAATGGAGTTCAGGATCCTTGGGGAAGCAAGGAAGGTGCACAAAAGCTCACTTGCCCTGGACCTCAGGGGAGTAGATTTTGGCCTCTACAAGGATCTGCCTGGTAGATTGCCATGGGATAAAGCCCTGGAGGGAAGAGGGGGCCCAAGGAAATTTGTAATATTGAAGGATTGCCTCCTCCAGTACCTAAAGGGGCCTACAAGAAGGCTGGAGAGCAACTTCTGAGAAGGGCAGGTACAGATAGGACAGGTGAGGTTAAATTTAAACTGAAAGAGTGTAGGTTTAGATTAGACATTAGGAAGGAATGCTTTCCTGTGAGAACAATGAGACACTAGAGTAAGCTGCTCAGAGAAACTGAGGATGTCCCATCCCTAAAAGTGTTCCAGGTCATGCTGGATGGGGCTCTGAGCAACCTGGTCTAGTGGAAGGTGCCCCTGCCCATGGCAGGGGGTTGGAATGAGATGATCTTTAAGGTCCCATCCATTCTGCTAATGTAGGTTTTTCCATGCTCCAATTCTAGAGAATAATCCAGATATATTTAACTTCTTTGAATAGATGTAGTTTAAACTTTGGGGGGATGAAATGATAATTGCAAAAGAGATCAAGAGTTTGTTTTGCATAATATGTCAGCAGAGAATGTTGTGCATGATCTTATAATGTGCACTTTAGAACTGGCAATTATATATCTCATTGTAGAAATCTCACTTTTGTAATTAATGTTGCCTCATTTTCTACTGGGAAATATAATTCGTGAGTGGAATGGAAAAAAACCTTAATATATCAATGTCAGTGTTCAAAGGCTTGAAAAGCCCATGGCATAAATTAGAGTTGTTTAAATGGTGCAAGCAGGTAATCCTATCACAACCTAACAAGACCCTGTTTATCTTCAAGGCTGAGGTTACTGATGCTCAGTCTTTCAACATAAGCCACCTTTGTTTAAAATCCCTTTTCACGTACTGACTTGATGAAACTAATTCTACCTGTGCAGTGATTAATTTCCTAACATAAAACTAGCAAACAGCATGAAAAAAACCTTCAAACCTTCAAAGAGGGTTAAGTTAAAATGTTTATTCTCTTGACCAGTATGGTAAAGATGGTGCTTATGGTTCATATTCTGCTAAGAAGTGTGAGATCTTTAAGCTAATCCTGCTCTTTATAGTTGTCTGTCCATCTTGGGTGAGCAATAATTCTCTTCTTCACTCACTTCTTCTGTTCAGCTGTTTAAATGTTAAGGAGTCATAGGAAAACTTTATCATAGGCAAAATACGTGGGCAATCAGAGAGGCTACCCTGAGGCAGTCTCAAGTCTGAGTGCAAGGTTCCCTTTTTCAACTACTGACAGTGATCTTTCTTGTGAAATGTGAGATTCCTTAGCTGTGTCTGTGGGGTGACACAGGACAGCATCTTGCATGTGACAGAAAAGTGGTGAATCCATGGGGGATGGAGAAACAGAGAAAAAGTTAAAATTTGGATAATCACCTCACTAATTCATTGTTTATTTCAAAGCTGATGCAAGATAAATTATATATAAGCTATATATGAGCTACACATGTTGCTGAAGAAAATGAGACAAATTGAAAAACTTGGTGGAAGAAATATTCTGGCAGGTAGCATTTTGATTGCAAGGCACGCCCAGATCACTGAAGGTGTTGGTACCTGAAAGTTTACCTTAGGGTAATGAAAAATATGTGCCAGCTTGAGCACAAAACAGGAGCTTAGGGGTTTGCTAAACATTCAGATACCAGCAGTTTGCGTTTTATCTGTTAAATAAAATTTCAGGAGCTATGTGGCTTAAGAAAACCTCTGTCATTTTATACATCTGTGAAAGGAAATCTGGTTCATTCCTCACCTGCTGAGTTACTTTTTTCCCTCTTCTTAATGTCACTCTTGATTTGCTGTGATGTGGACTGGCTTTTGAAATGCTCTTTTATGGACTTGAAAAACCTGATCTTCTACCAAGTCAAAGACAAACCTTTCAATTACTTTGGTGAAGTTGATCCTCTGTTGTCATCTGGAGGTGAAAGTCCCTCTCCACTGCAAGCCTGGGAAGAAATGAGTGAACATGAATGAATTTCTCTTTCTGTCATGATAGTCACATCTGAGTGTTCAGCATTGCATTCTATTTTGGCATTAAGAAAGAGACATTAGCATTGTTGAAGACCTGCCCTGAAGGATTACTTATTATAAAAACATCATTCCAAGTGTGAAGTTTGAAAGTGATTAAAAATCTCCTTAATTTCCTTTTTTTTTTTCTCTTAAGAACAGGCAACCTTGCATTCTGAAACACGAGAAAGGAAAATAGTTTAACATTTTTGATCCCAAATTTAGAAATTTGAAGCAAAGGTGATTTTTTTGTAAATGATGGACTCTGCTTTTTATCTTTGTCAAATCTTCCTTTAAAGGGACTACACTCCATTTTGTTGTCTCAGAGGCAAAAAATGATTCATCTCACTATGAGTTAATCTTTCATCCCTAAAAATCCAACAGTGTTTCTTGTGGGAATGGGGTTTCCTTTGGTCCAGAAGGAAAAAGTTAAAATGTATAAGCACAGATCATAAAGGCATATTAATCATGGAGTATGTACTAATGAGGCAGCAGCTCCAGCTCAATTAGAATGGCAGTCATGACCTCACTCCTTTGCCTTTGCAGAAGTGTTATTTTTAATTGGAAGTGGCACTTGCAAATCCCCTCATGCAGTTCATTAAGAAGGAGCATTGTCAGGAGTAGATGGCAGCGTGATGCATCACTGGGCTCTCTGTGTGCTCCTGCCCCGTGCCAGCTCTGTGCCTTCCTTCCAGGGAGAGCAGACAGGTTATTGAATGCCCTGGCTGCTCAGCTGGAAGGATAAAGTGTGTAAATGATGAGCACAGGGACCCTTATGTGTCACAGCAGCGCTGACCCTTTGAGGGAAAACTGATTACTGCTCTTGAAATGCTCTTGAGGATGGGACCTGCCTCTGGCTGCTGGTTCTGTGCTGAACAGGAAAGGAAACGAATGGGAGGGATGGATGAGAGGTGATGAACAGCTACTGAAAAGGCCCCAGAGTGAATCCTCCCACTGCAGATACAAAACTGATTGTGGTGTTTGTGCTCTCACAAAGGGGAGCTTTGTCCTCTCTGAGATTCCCAGTCCCAAGGAGATCAGTTTTGTGGGGAAGACACAGAGTGCTGCCTGCTGTGGGAGGAGTGCACCAGGCTGTCTCTGTGGTGCACATTCTGTGGGTAAGCAGGCAGGACAGCCAAGTGAAATCAATGCAGAGATTTCTGCATCTACAGTGTCCTGAAGAGAAAAACTCTGCTTTTGCAACTCTTGGAAGAAATGCCTTGAACTCTGAAAAAACCCTTTGGTGACATCAGTGCTCCAGCACCTGGGAGCTCCGCTTTGCATTTTTCAGTCATGCATTCATGGGATGTATTTTCTAGCTCTGCCTCATGTTACCCAACACTGCCAGGCTTTCTGGGCCATCAATTAAATATGCAGAGCTGTGGTTTACTTCACTGATTTCAAATTTGAGTGCTAGACCCCTGAAAAAGAAATCTGTCAGCCTCAAAAGCTTCTCCAGAAAGGCCATACTGCAAAGTACTGATCCCACAGTCAGTGAGTGAAACTCACTTGATTTCCTTATATCTCCAGCAAGTCTGCTTACAAATTTAGAATACCTCATCACTTACCTCCTGCTCTACCTGAGGGATCTACTTCAGATGTTACTACACCTAAATACCTAAAAATATGTGTAGAATGTAAGCTTACACCTTAGTATCCTGGGTTTTGTAATCAAACAATTGATAACAGCATCCTTTTCTCTAACTTTGAAAATTGCTTGCCTTCTTCCAAATTAATTTTCTTGACTTTTTATTATTTTTTTTCTCTCTCTTTCTTTGTATTTGTCCTTTTGGCATTTTTTCCCCATGCTCCCTAGAAGGCTGCTTAATCATCCATTAAAGCAGGATCCAGAACCCACTAAGTGGAAAGTCCAGCAAAGATTGAATTAAAACATTCAAATCTTCTTGAAAGTTCATCTATCTAGAGACCCCCCTAACAAAGAGATAAAGGTGGTACCTTGCATTTTTTTCTGAGACTTTTATAAAATCTACAAGCAGGTATAATAGTATATATTTTTGATGCAATATGTATGTGTTTTATCAACTATGATAAAACACATTCGTCAATATTTCTTATTGCTGTTTTTTTTCACATAACTATGGTACATTCAGAGCATAAATACACTCTTGATTTTAAGACACTACAAACTAAAGAGTTTGGATTCCAAGAAAAAAATTAAAAATAGATAACCTTAGGAAAAAAGGTAACTTCAGAGGACTTCTTTCTCTTAAACTAGGACCTGGGATGAATCCTCTCTTTAGACAATTGGGGTTTTCTCTCTGAGTCTGAAGAGATTGTCTATTTTTTTCAGACTCCTGATTAAACTGGGGTCAATGCCTGTCTGAGATTATAAAATTCACATATATGTCTGTTCACACACAAACAGCTACTTGAGGGGCAGGTTTTAAATTTCATTTTATAGCTAATGGAGGTCTCACCTAGATTCCACTGTGAGACAGAGGCATTCCATGACAGATATCCTACCTGGCTCCCTCTTGCCCACTGAAGCAACCCTTGTACTGTGAGTCACAGGAATCTGCCTCAGAGGTCTTACAGCATTAGGAAAGACTAGGTGCAGGTTAGATGGAATACCCTAGAGATCAGAAAATAGCCACAGCCCTTTACCTTTAACAAAAGTACAACACTGAGTGGAAGAGGAGATGTGTCTGGATCACTTGTGATAGGTCTCAGCTGGCAAATTATTACTGTCATATCATATTAAGTGATTGGAATGACTTTCCCATCCCTCAGTTTCTACAGAAATGTATAGTTCTCCTCAGGAGTCTGTATCTAGAGACCTTTTATCTATATAAAATAAGCAGTAAGGTCTGAGTGGGTGCTACAGAATCCTAACATGGTACTGGATGGGTACATTTACACAAATTAATTTGCCTTTTAGGTTTAAATATCTCAAATCAGAGCTGACTCCCATCTCTGTGTGCTCTCTAGCTTTCTAAAAGATAAAATAGAAGCAGATTGATTCCTGCTGTTGGTAGAGATTCCTGTTAAGGAAATATTACAAAAAAGGTATCAAAATAGAAATCATTACCTTTATGCTGGCTTCAAGGTGACTGAAGATGGAATCCTTACCTGCATGCTAATTCCTGTCAGATCACTCCTAACAGAGGAGCCTACACCATTACAGAGACCTTTCAGGTACCAAAATTAGATAAACCCAGTTTCACAGGTCTATTAAAAAGTCATGCCTATTTAAGGAGTATCCTAACTACCCCTTGGATCATTGTGCAGGCACTGTGTCTAATAAATACACATCAGTAGAACAGAGCACAAATCCTCAAAGTGTTGTTTTGCTAAATTATTTTAATTACATTTTCAAACATATATATTGGGAAGTGAATGCCTGACAAAGGATAGTTCAATCGTGCTTCTGAGATTTTCCTGCTGTCCTGATATGTCTTCCTTGCCCAGCACCTTTGCTTGATGACCTAAAAATATTTCAAACCTTTGTTCATAATTAATAGTCTTGTTTAGGTGTGGTTTAAAGAGTCATTCTTCACCCAGGAGCTAATCTCTTCCAAACAGTGGGTTATTCTGTGATGGTAATGAGGGAAGAATAATCTGTCATTATTCTGTGGTGGTAATAAAGGGAGGATAATCTGTCATCTGTGTAGTGCTAGTATGCAAGTCTTTGCTTAGTCTCTGAGTCATTTCTCCACTAGTTGAAAGCAAATGTTGGAATGGGCTTGAGGAATGTAATGATCCTTCTAGGATCCCAGGAATACAGAAAAGGCAGAGGCATGTCCATTCCTGAAAGTTTTAACTCTTTTGATTCATTATTTTCAAATAACTGAAAAATTTCTCTGGGAAAAAGGGTAGCAATTTGTGGTCAAGAATTGACAAAGAATTCTAAGATCAATATTTACTTGCCCTTACCCAGACGGCAATTATACCATTATATCCCCCAGCAAAATGTCCTGGCCCAAAACCAGAGCAGGCTAGATCTAAGGTGTAAAATGTGACTTCAATCAGCTGCATTTGTAGATGGCCTTTGGCAAACTTGTCCAGGAAAAGCAGGCTTAACTTTGGAGTATTTGTCTATATGAGATCAGTAGAATGGGTCTCTGAAAAGTTGGAGAGACTCTGTAGTGTTTAAGATGGAAAGGAAACAACCTTTTCTACAGGAATTCCTGGTTATTAGGGTCTAGATGGACCCACCAGCAAGGGCATGCATTGCAATCTCAGTTTTCTAAATTTAATCAAAACATCAAAAAAACTGCCATAATCAAAGGTGTTAGGAGGGATTTTGGATTGCCTGATAGTGAGAGCAGACTATTTAGTCTATACAGTTGGGTTCAGCTACTTAAAAAAGCTTCAAAAACTCGTCCCAAAAGTTTCCTTTTAGCCAAATACAGTAGAAATTCTTTGTCATTCTTGCTACTCTCATTCTGCTGCACATTGCAGGTACTGAGGTCGTACATTCCTGCAGGAAATGGCAAATCTATTTGAATATTCTGAATCATATTTGCCAACCTGAATAATGGAATTAGGCTTATTAGTGAATAAAAGCTGTTAACTCTAGAACCTGTTTTATCTTCCACAGGAATAGCCCACACCAAAGGGTTGTGTCTGAGGCCCACAGGCTGATAACAATGCCTGTTGATAATTAAAATTAAATGAGTTGTTCATTTTTACCCAGCTTGTACTGGGTTACCTGGCAAGCCTAGTTTTTACCCATGTGTGCAAGAAAGAGAATTCTGAAATGCATTCTTCTTTTCTTTAATTGTGTTTTCTTATAGCTGATGCAAAAGCATTGGAGAACACTGAAATACCCTGTAAACTGGGACTTGATCTTCTTCCAGCTGTGGCTCAGACTCAGTTCATTATAGAAGTATAAAAGTTTAGTCCCTCTCTCAGGTTGTTGACTCACAACATGAAGGTACCAATTGATACTCACTGACTAGGAAGTTAATTTAGAGACCTAATTTTGATCTGACATCTAATCCTGGTGATTGATGTTTGTAGAACCCAGTTAATCTACGGAATTAAAAAATATTTTCTAAGAAGTTTCACAACTCTCTCACCCCCTAGCAAATACAGATTATCTAGAGGTTAGTAAACAAGCACAAATTTCAGTGGAGCAATTCTTTAGTGAATTTTTACTAGAGGAAAATTTATTATCTTCATAGCTGTCATAGGAATTAATGTACAATTTCTGAAAGAAAAAAATCTATTTCAAAATATCACTAAAGCCAGGCACAGCTGAGCACTTTTTTTACTTTGTTCTAGTGAATTATGGCTTTGCCTGTTTCCTCACCAAAGAAAACACCTTGCAATAAAGACAGATGCTTCTTTTCAGTAAGAATTCTATACAAAAAGGGTAAAATGCTTGTTGACAGAGGGAACTTCTGTCCCTCTGAAGAGGGATCTTTAGTCTGGCTATGGTTGGTAATATCAATTTTGTCTTGATCATACTATGTGGGAATTTGTCAGACTTCAATAATTTTCTTGAGCCATTCATTCATTTCAATAAAAATATAACTTCAAATGCTTTTTTTTTTTTTTTTAATACCATAAAATCTTAGCTGGCTAGATGATCTATTCTTATGCCTCTTCATGGTGTATCTCAGGATTGTCTTTAGTGGGTTAAACAAGTTCTTCCCTTGCTTTAGCATCACTCAATGCAATTAACTCTACCATTTAAACAAGAATGGCCATGAAGCTGCAGAAATATTTCTTCAATCACTTATTGATAATTAATCTCAGAGGCATGTATTGCATCTCTAGAACATTTGAGAACAGACTAGTTATAGTTACTTAACACTGTAATCAGACAACCGAAATATATATCCTCTCTTCTCTTTGGGACATTTTCTTCTAATCATTAGTTAAATGGTTTATTATTCATAATTTATGATATTCCCAAGCTCAAAGTTAACTCCCTGTTGATGCTATATCTCATCATCATTGCACCCAACTCTGTATCCTTGGGGGTTTTAGGCTGGAAAATCAGAGGTCAAGAAAGAGAGAGATTCTATGTACTAGATACTATCTAGTAGTTCTATGTACTATGTACTATCTATCTAGATAGATAGAGAGATAGATAAACAGATAGATATAAAAATATGTGGTTTTGATTGTATGTAGTAGTAAATACATATGCATCTACATATGTAAGTATTAATTAAAAAAAATAAATTTCAAAAACCACTGCCTTCTTTAAATGCTTAAATAATTAATGTTATCTGTGACCAATGGTACCACTTTTTAATGATTTTCTTAACTAATATTAAATGTAAGTGAAGGCATGTGAACACACAAAGGCCATTTTTCTGTATCTGAACATCTGTTTTGCACCAGCTTTTGGGTGTCATTAATTTCCAACTTAGATATTGCAAAGCTTTTCATTTTTTGTAATGGCTCATCACAATTATAGGCAGTTGTTGTAGCCAGCACTCCCAGGAGTCTAAGCACATCATGGTTTACAAAGTCATCAAGGTAACAGAGTGCTGCAAATGTTCTGAAGGAGAATCAGGTTGATCTCCATTTACCTGAAGAGTTTTTTTCCATGTGGAGAGGAAGAGCATGTAAGAAATATATTTTAAGTCTATCCCCTTTTACCAGGTCATTTTATTCACCACCCTTTTAGGCTCTGTTGTAAATTTATTGTAATAAATTGTATTTAACAATGACAAAAATGTCTTCATTAATTTGATTTTCCCAAGTTCAACTTGGCCTCTGAACTATTAATGAAATCTGAGAAACCAATAAAATTTGCACAAAGCTGCATAAAGTGAGGTTCATCTTACACACACATAATGATGTTGGCCTTGTGAATCTAAGACATAACTTAAAGCAGAGGTTGCTTACAGATGGCTTGAACAAAACACCCTGAGCACTCATGTGTCACATTTACAGGCAGATCTCATGAATTTCACAAGGCCAAGTGCAAAATCCTGCACCCTGGATTGGGCAATCCCAGGCACAGGCACAGGCTGGGCAGAGAATGGGCTGAGAGTAGCCCCAGGGAGAAGAACTTGGGGGTGTTGGTGGATGGAAAGCTGGACAGGAGCTGAGGTGGCCAAGGGCATCAGGCTTGAATCAGACACAGTGTGACCAGCAGGACCAGGGGAGAGTCTCCCCCTCCGCTGGGCATGGATGACACCTCAAATCCTGTGCTCAGTTCTGGGCCCTTCACAACAAGAAAGGCATTGAGGAGCTGGAGTGGGTCCAGAGAAGGAGAACAGAGCTGGGGAAGGGTCTGGAGCACAGGTCTGGTGAGGAGCAGCTGAGGGAGCTGGGGGTGTTCAGCCTGGAGAAAAGGAGGCTCAGAGGGGACCTTATCAATCTCTGTAACTCCTGAAAGGACACAGATGGGGCTCAGTCTCTTCTGCCAAATAACAAATGACAGTACAAAGGGAAAAGGTCTCAGGTTCCACCCAGAGAGGTTTAGATTGGATATTGTGAAAAGTCTGCTTATCAAAAGTCACTTTCAGTCATTGGAAGAGGCTGCCCAGAAAACTGGTGAAATCATCATCCCTGGAATTTTTAAAAAGACTTAAGGGCATGTTTTTGGTACTGGTTGGAGCTGATTATCTTAGAGGTCTTTCCCAACCTTAATGATTCTGTGTTTCTATGATTCTGGGTGAGCTCCAAGCAATAGGAATATGTTTTGCATTATTGGGTCTAACATGAAGCCTCAGTGTCAGGCTGTGAAATCATGTAAGGCATCCATCCATTATTTCTTGAATTTCAAAGTGGAAAAAAGGTATAGAGATGAATCATAACTTTGCCTCAGGGCAAAAGCAGTCACATGGGAGGCAGAGATGACATTGGCAGAATGCAGTGCAGCTGTACATGAGCTGGTCTGCACCATTAAGGACTGGGGCTCTCACTCAGGGGCTACCCACAAAATCAAAATATGCATAGATCCTCTTCTCTGCTTTTGAATAATTTCTGTGGTTTTTCTTTCCATTCCCCTTATGTTTGCTAATCTTCTCTCCCCCTATCCTCAGTGCAGGCAGAATGACAGCAGCTCTCCCTGTCATTCTGTACCATGCAGGGTCCTCACCTGCCTCACTCTTTGGTCTGTCCTCTGCATTTCTGAGTGGGGAAATTGCAATATGTGTCTTTCTGCTATTTTCAGACAAGTAAGACCTTAAAGATTTTTCTATGACCAATAAGGTTACACTGACAAGAAGATTAATTTCTGTACTTGTTTTCTACAAAGGAAAAAAAATATTTACGACTCCTGAAAATGTCAACCATTTCAGGTGAAAGAGGGCAGCTTAAACCCAGAACTACAACTATGTGCAGGAATCCCCAAGATACTCTGAGTCTTCTGAGGTAAGGTCACTTGAACACCAAATAGAAAGAAAATGGGCTAATGGGTTTATATCCTAATTTAGTCAGGGTTTTTTTTTTGCAATTCCCCCTTTTTCTCTCTGTAGGGTTTAAAAGATAAACACTTTATCCTCAAATCATAGAACATGGAATCATTTGGGTTGGAAGGGATGCTAAAGATCATTTAGCTCCAATCCCCCAGCCCTTACCAGGGGCACCATCCACCAGACAATTGCTCAGAGCTCCATCATTCTGCCCTAAGCACTTCTGGGATTTCTGTCACTTGTAAAATCATGACTTTTCTGAATGCTTGTAGCTGCATTTTGCTCTTGCTGCTTATTCAACTGCTGTATTGGACAAGCTCCTGTGCCTGCAAAGTGTCCTGGTTGGGGCTTGCTTGCCTTACTGTAAATTAGAATTGAATTTAGCTTCTGCTGAGCAGAGTTTGCATAGAGCCAAGGGCTTTTCTGCTTCTCCCCCAGCTCCACCACTGAGGACTCAGTGGGGGGACAAGAAAATGTGAGGAGACACAGCCAGGACAGCTGACCCCAGCTGACCCAAGGGACATCCCACACCGTGGCATCACGACCAGCATATGGGGAAGAAGGAAGAGGGGGACATTCAGAGTGGTGGTGTTTGTCTTCCCACGTCACCATCATGTGTGAGGGGACCCCGCTGTCCTGGAGATTGGCTGAACACCTTCCTGCCCATAGGAAGAAGTGAATGAATCCCTTGGTTTGTTTTGCTTGTGTACACAGCTTTTGCTTTACCTATTAAACTGTTTTATATCATCTCACAAGGTTTTTCACTTCTATACTTGTGTTTGTGTCCCCCATCCCATCATGGGGGTAGTGAGTAAGTGGCTGTGTGGGGCTGAGTTGTCAGCTGGAGTTAAATTTTGACACTGAATTCTTGTGTGCTTATAAACTACTGGGGGAGAGAAACTGCTAATGATTTTTTTAAAAATTTTCTTTTTAATTTTTTTTTTGCCTATCAAGTGCTGTGCTGCCTGCTAGAAAATCAGCACATGTTGAAGTAGACTAAGGTTTACCATTGCTAAGCCTCAGTAGTTAGATTAAATGAAAGTGTGCCACTCATTTCATGGCAGCTGATTTCACAGTAAGTAGTTCAAGAACAAGTAACTTCTTGGGAATGTGGCAAAGGTTGGTATACACTGGATTTTCTGATCTAGGACTCAATTGAGAAAGTTAATGAAAACCAGGGATTGGTTGTTAGAATCTCTTATCACTCACCTGGATCATTTGGACATGAGAGAACCCAATTCTGAGCTTCTCAATACAAGAGGGATGTGGAGCTCCTGGAGCTGCTCCAGTGTAAGGCTAAGAGGAAATACAGATGGGATCTGCACTTCTTTAGCCAGATGGCATTAGGGTACACTGTGCACCTGTGAATACTAGAGCCAAAGACTCCTGTGGGTCTGTTGTGCAAGTGCCTTGAATCCACACAGTCCAATAAACCAAATTTTCCCCTTCTTTGACGTGTCTGGAGACAGGGCCCCTCTAGTCCTGCTGATAGTCTTGACTATTCACTTCTTGTAACTAAGAATCAGAAGTTTCTTTATTAAGATTTCTAGTAAGAAAGCCATTCTACTAGTCTGGGGATCTGTCCCCTAGAAACTGGAGAAGCAGTTTTCCTCAAAGTATCCCCTTCTGTGATTCTTTTCCTTGCAACTTGTGTGCCCATGCTTCTAGTGCTTAGGAACATTTTCCATCCCACTTCACAATTTTTCACTTGTTCAGGGATGAAGTCCTAAAGCACTGGGTGTGTCTGCTGTCCCAGAAATTTCTCCATACTGCCCCACACTTCAGTATCCAGCTAGAACTGAGACAGCAACATGAATATGTTGGTGTGAGCATACCAAGAATATTCAAAATGCTCAGAAGAGAAGAAGGGAAAGGTGAAAGAGCAGAGAAAAGTGTTTTCTCTTTTTCCCCCCCATGGACTGGCTTTCTGAGGAGTAAAGACTGTAATTATTACCAGTTCCTGAGAGATGGTTCCTGAAGCATGGATATGATGGCAATGCTAAGTACAATTACCAAATTAGTATCCTGATCAGTAATTTTATCATATAAGCCAGTGTTACTCAGTGTGGGGAAATGATAATTTTAATCCAGCCCCCCGAGATGATAAACAGCACAACAGAGAACACATACAAGTGAGGTGTTAGATAATGCAACTCTGAAAACAAGCACAATACCCCTGACAGCAAATAAATCAACACTGTGACCTGCAACTGTTAAACTAATAAAATGAAACCTTATAATATTTTGTTTTAACATGATCTGACCATATCTGTCTATCTCAACCCTCCATGCTCCCCATTGAGTGCTATTATCTCTCTCCCTCAATGGAAAGAAAGTGTCCACCCCACCAAAATATGTTGCAGGAAACAGCTTTAGGCTCTTGGTCTCTCTGTTGACTCATAAGGGCATCTGAAAAAACACATTAAATTAGCTACCTACTTTCTGAAGGGCTAAAATGGCGTGTGATGACTCCCACTCACTGTTGCTTGTATAAATTCCTATAGGAAGACTCCAATGAACTCTGATTTCTTCTGTTGTAGGTTAATGATTTAGCTCCTAAATTATCTTCATTCTTTTTTAGTCTCTGACCTTGGCTAGCATCTCTGGCTATTAGCACATTATAAATATCAAGCATTAGCAATACCCATTTTTGCATTGAAAAAAATCTATAGGCCTTTCAAAAGGCAGTTGGCACATAATAAAATCTGGACTAAATTAACCTGTCTATACCCTGCTTTTGGTAACACAATAAGGCAAACCTACCTCCACAGACTCACAGGATTAAAGGATGATTCAGGTTTGCAAGGGCAGTCTAGCCCAGCCTGCTGCTCAAAGCAGGGTCATCTATGGGCCAGACAGGATTGTTCATGGGTTTTTGCTTTGGCCTTGAAAACCTCCAAGAATGGAGACTTCATGGTTCAGCTCAGAAATTCTGACTGGTGATAATCACAGTCCCTTTACAGATCAAACAGACAAAGCTCTATCAGAATCAGCACAACCAACTCCACTTGCATAATGACTTTGGTGCCCTAAATCCTCCCCTATCCAAGAGCTCTGCCTCCTTCCCATTTCCAGAAGACTGGGGTGACCTGGGCTGGGTTATGGCTGATGCAGCTGTACAGGTTGAGTCTGTCCTGGTTTAGGGCAAAGCTGGGAGAAAACCTCCAAATGGGGTCCCTCCAGAATAGCAAATTCAAGGGGACCCTCTCCCAGCTGGTTCAGGAAAAAGATTTCCTTGGAGAAAAGTGGAAAAAACTATTTATTTAACAAACAAAGTATCCTCAAGCATAAAAAATTAATAATATGAAACAATAAGACCTCTTGCTGTTAGAAGAGATGGCAAATTGAGAATTTTTATGCTATGGGTGTAGCTTGGCTCTCTCAGTCTCTCATCAGTCCCTCCAGCACTGGAAATGCCATCCTGGCCCTGGTGGGCCACAGTGTGAGCTCCTGGCGCTCCCCTGGATTTTCAGTCCAGAGCAGGTTTAAACAGTCCCAAGAAAAGCAAAAAAAACAGTCCAGGGAGCTTATCTGCCTCAGCTAGCTAAAACTAGCTAAAAGCAAGAGAGAGATCTCTGTCCTGCTGTCTGTCTGTGCTGCAGATGACACAGTCCAGGAGCAGAATGTGGAGGAGTCAGAGCAGTTTCTGAAAACAAACCCCACACTTCTCTGTCTCCCTGCTTTGCTCTCAGAACCAGTCTGAGCGATACAGAACACAACATCCAACACAAACAGAAGAGATGTTTGGGGGTACAAGCATCATAGTCACCCTGAGATACTGGTACATCCAGTCCTGCCAGGCACTGCCTGAAATGCCCAACGCCTTTGCCTCTGTCAAACTGCGCCCTAATTTAAATCTTTCTATTCTATTCAGCTCCCAATTTCTACACAATCTGAGGAGTATAATGCCTTTCAGATGTCTGGAGTGCTCTAAATTTGGTTGAAATTGGCTAGTAGTTTCAAAATTTAGGGAGAAGCCAAGAGACTGATAGATAGACTGCAGGAATACATAAAGTTCATTTCCTTAGGAAATGAGTCTGAGAATCCAATTATTGCATGATTTCTGTACAAGACTCAAAAAACCTTGAAGCTGAGAAAAATGTAGTAAGCAGAATGTTTCCTCAAACCAAGCAGACATTGAAACTTTTGGGAATTAAAATGGCATTATTTCCACAGCAAATTTGTTTCCCAGTGGCATGAAAGTTACATCAGTTTTTGCTGTTACATGAAGACATTAATCCTACTTTAAATGTCTGTAGGCTTTTTAATCCAGCATCCCCAGTGTGATTACAATAATTAAGTTTGCCATGTAACACTTTAATGAGAAAAGTGTGATTTGTGGGGAAAGGTAATATATTTTATGAGACTAAGCAATACTGTTGGGGGCTAAATCAAACAAGCTTTCAGGAGCACTTTTTTTTTTTTTTTTNAAGGGGCTATTTTTTTTTTTTTTTTTTTTTTTTTTCTTTCCAGGTTGTTCACCTAGATTAACAGTGGCTATGTGCCTCACACCTTTCTGAAATAACTGCCTTACACTGAGTCATGTGTTAATGCTCCAGTGAAAAGGGAGAACATGTTCCATAGACAGCCACCATTTCCAGGGCTGTTTTTATGAAACAATACATGGAATTTCAGATTCCCCCCCCGCCCCAAATTATTATATGATTAAGGACTTCAATTAATACCCATGCTCTTTCTAAATGTTCAGAACCATTATGCTTGAAGATAGAAAAAGCACGCTGAAAGCAATGGAACATTAAATAGCAAAAATACTTGTAGAAAAAAGATAAAATATGTACAGCCCTCTGTTCTCCCTCCCCACTGATCTAATGATGCAAATATCACTGCTTGGGACATTATGAAATAACAGGCAATATATAATAAGGTTGAGCTGAAAATTACAAGTTTATTGAAAATATCTGTCTAAAAAGAAATCCCACACTTTCCAGATGAGTTGGGCAGAAGAAGTAGTTGGCCTGTTCTGCAAAAGAAATAGGAGAGGAAGAAGTTTAACAATAACTAGAAAGAGGACTTAGAGAGGAAATGAAAAAAATATGAGAATGATGATCATCAAGTTATCTAAACAATTGGAAATACTCTGATTATCCTCAAATATTGTGTTTCAACTTTAATGCTTGCATTTTGCATCTTTAAGGAAACAAAACCTATTTTAACTAGCTTGAAATTTTGATAACATTCCTGAAACCAAAAGTGAGATTTAAAAAATAAATTTAAAAAAAGCTTAAAAGAAAACACACGCATATATACATATTTATATTAAGAACTATGCAACAGAAGAAGGTTCAAGGTACTGTTACATTCATGAAAATTTCTTGTCCCTTCCATACACCATTCAGTCTACTGAATTCAGTCATATTTACTTTTTATTTTCTTAATATGAATTCCAACTCCCCTGTGCCTATGAACTCACGACCCTTTGTGAGCACCTATGGTGGCCTGAGAAAAGAGTGAAGATGTCACAGTGAAGGCCAAAATTGTGAAGAAGACACAAATGGGATCCTTTCTTCGTGGCCATGCTGACTAAAAAAGGTCACAGAATATGATATTTGTTCTCAACAGGATCTGGGAGAGTACAGACTCACCAAGTGAATCTCTGGGATGTTCCTGTGTTTGTTCTGCAGCCAGAGAAAATGGATCACCATCCTGGTGCTTCCTGATGCTCAGTGTGCTCCTGGCTCCTCCAGTGCACAGTGATCTGGAACTCCTGGAATGGGCTCCAAACAGACAATGTCTTGTAGGTCTGTGTCCTGCCTTTGAGCAGTGAGAGTTAATTAAAGCAGTGATGTGTCTAATGGTGGTTTCTCTTGGTTAAAACATTAGGCTGGAAGGAACCATTCTATGGATGTGGATCACTCCACAGAGTGGAGTGACCAGAGGACCTGGGTTTTGGCATGGGCTGTGGTGGCAATATCTCTCCTTGTTAGGACTGGCTGTTGGAGCATTTTCTCTTTTCCTGTGTCAGTCCAGCCTCTCCTCTCCCTCTCCCCAAGCTGTGCTGTCTCACTCCCCAGGAAATCATCACAAAGTGCAGAGATATCATCTGAGCTCTGAGCCTCCAATACACTGCTAAGAGCTACCATCTGCTAATGCAAACTTGTTCCAGCCTCAGAAATGCCAGGTCTGAGGTAGCTGCTACCTTTAATAATCAATCTCTGAGAACTGCAGTATGTAAATGCAACCTAAATACAGCAATTTATCCTGATACACCAATTTACTCATGATTTGCAGCAGGATTTTGAAGTTGGCAAAGGTAGCTAAATCACTTTCTCAACGATATTTTTCCTAAATCCTTTATCTCTGAAAGATATGATTAGAAGTGCCAACTCTAGGCAGAGCTGAAGGGGATAAGAAGGTTGTTAGTAGTTGGCAGGGGAGATGCCTGCCTGTCTCCTTTGTTGTAAATAGTTTGTGGCATGGTGTAATGTGAAGTCTCATTTCACAGTGTGTCCCCTGTGGTGGGTTGATCCCAGGTGCCCAACCAGCTGCTCTGGTGCTGCCCTCCTCAGCTGGACAAGGGAGAGAAAAGAGAACAAAAGGACAAGGAAAAATCACTGAGCAACTACAGTCATGGGTTGCCTACAGGGCCACAACATCCTTTGGGCTTCCCCCACTCCAGCATGGGGTCCTGCAGGGGCTGCAGGTGGATTTTTATTTCCCCATGGACCTCCATGCCCTTCAGGGGCACAGCTGCCTCACCATGGGCTGCACCAGGGGAACCTCAGCTCTAATGCATGAACACCTCCTGCCATCCCTCCTTCATTACCAAGCTGTTTGTCTTATGCATTCTCACTCCTCTCTTCAGCAGCAGTTGTGCATTTCACCCCCCTTTTCCTAAATGCATTATCCCAGAAGTGTTACCACCATCACTGGTGGGCTTGGCCTTGCCCAGCTGTGAGTCTGTCCTGGAGTTGGCTGGCACTGGACATGGGGGAAGTTTCTGGCAGCTTCCCAGAGAAGCCATCCCTGAAAGCCCCTCAACACATCTGCCAGAATCTGGCCCTGCAAACCCAATACATGACCAAATTATTTGGATTTTACTGTGAGAAAAGGGTTAGTCTACCTCCCACCAGGAATTGACTGGTAAGGTTTCTTATTACCAAAAAAAAAAGATATCTCCTCTGAAAGCTCCCTTCATCTGGATGTCTGAATAGATTACAGCTGAATGAATGGAAAGAAAAAGCTGTTCATGCCACAGTGATACAGAAACTTTATAGGTAGGTGGAGGACAAAATAGCAGAAACAAAAAGAGAACTTTTTCATCGCATTTTGCTTTTGCAGACTGATTTCCTTATTCAAATACCCTCAAGGTGTGCATATAAAACACTTCTTTGCTCTGACACCTTGAGGGATCTATAATCTTTCTTTTACTAATTGAAATGTCTTGTCACAGCAATTTGAAAATTTAGTAGAGAAAATGACTCAATCACAGCATGTCTTACATGTTTCCTGCTGCAGTGAACTCCAGACCATAGAATTCCTCTGTGTTACAGGTCTCAGCACAGCCTCTCAGATCTTTTTTGTTAGGGCTTTTTTATTGTTTGGTTATAGAGAAGCCACATGTTTCACATGTGGTTGCAATCTGAAAGGAGATATTTTTAAATGACATAACGAATTCCATGTTACTCAACAATGGCAATTTTTTTAATGAAATGGATGATTTTATACTTGAAAGGCTGAAAGCTCAGCCTGGCATATGAAAGCTAAACCACACTTTGTCATCCCCACACAAAGAGGGTTGGAACCATCTTCTCTCCATATCCATGGTTTGTACAGGAAGATACAGTGGGTTCCACTATGTAGTGAGAGAAACTGTGGGAGGTCACTGGGAAGCACTTCTAAAGAAAAGAAGGAAAGCACTCAGAAAAACTGACGTAAGAGGGAATGTCCTTCACTGCAGGGATTCACAAACAGTGCAGTCAAAAATCTGGCAGGGATAATGGTGTGGGTCACTGTGTAACAAATCAGGGAAATTATCTAAATGATCTCTTGCATGGAGTCCCACCTGTCCCCATTGTCTGGGTTATTAATAGTGAAGGCTTCTCATTCACAATAAATATCCACCCATAACACAAACCTATAATAAAACCCTCGCCACACCCAGGGTTACTCAGTGACTTCACTCAGCATCATCAGTTTCACTCTTCTCTCTTTGATATTTAGTTTTTGTACCAAGTAGACACTCCCTTTCTTGAACTGGTAATGTGTTTTATAGTGCCTCTCTACCTCCTTTTATGTAATTTTCTTCCTCACAAATGTTTCTTTCCCACTCCTACCCTGGTTTCTGTTATACAGCTTGTAGTATAAAGCAGCCTCTACTTTGTGTTTCACTCTTTATATACTTGTTTCCTCACAGTAAGAAGAAACAAAGCCTTTCCAGCAGAGTAACATTGTAGGTGAAACAAAAAAAGGGGAATAAATTTATGGGAGTGCCTAGTAAGGTAAGATCTGACTTGTCATGCACATCAAACCCCACCTGGAATTGCACCCTAGGGCACAGGAATGATACTGGGGGGCAGAAATGTCCTCTTCAACCACTGACTTCCAGAATCCAACTCAAATGTTCTTCAAGTTAAAAGGGACTCTGCCCTTCAGTTGCATTCTTGCCCTCCAAAGTCTACACAACCCTGCTTGGGCTGAACTCTCTGCAGTCTCTGGCCCAGAGCCTGCACTCCTCTCACCATGCCCCTTATATTTTGTTTTTCCTTCATTTGATAATATTTCCCACAGAGCAGAAAATGTCCCACAGGAGTTTCAATTTCATGCACTTCAGTTATAGCCAAAACACAATGCAGGAGAATTTCAGGGTCACTGCTGAGGGTTTTGTTCCCAGCTCCCACGGGAAGTCAGTGGGAATAGGAATATTGCTGCACTTCTTTCCAGATATTTGACCTTTGAGAATTTTTTTCTTCTCTCTCAGTCCTTGTAGCTCTATTGTAACTCAGCAAGTACATAGTGAAGTTCAAAGGAAGAACTTTTTCTTGGAACACGAAGATCATCATGACAGTACCTAATTATCTTTGCACTGCAGTAAAATTGGCAGGATATGTTCCAAACTCTTTAAATGTCCAACCATTTTGTTTGACCTGCTGACTCTCTGTGCAATGGATTTGACAGATTTGATTTGGTCTATGTTAACCTATACAAAAAGAGAGATTTTCACATCTTTTAAACTTTTCATTCTTTTCATTTAATTGACTGACCCTGTTCTCATATTAGGGGATACATTACAAAGCTATCTCCCAGGAAAAAGCTGGAACTCTTGCTGACAGTCCAGTCACAGGTTGTCAGACTCTGCCAGAATTATGGTGGTGTGCCTTCACACTGAACCTGACAATTGTTTTTCTTCAGACTTGGAACATATCAAAAAATTATTTTCAAATTAATTTTCTTTTCTACTGAAAAATATATGAGATATTTTGTCATTGTCAATGATAATGCAATCAGACACCAAAAACTGGAAGCATTGTATAGAAAGGTTCTGTACAGACAGCAAATTCCTGGTATTTTTTGAGTCTTCTGCAGAAATTTAACTGATACTCCCCTAGGAAGTGCTGGTCATGAGTCAGGATTTTCCAGTGAACTGCCCAAAATTTTCTAATAGAGGAAAAAATCATTAAACTCTCAAATAATTTATTGCCTACTGCTCTGAAATATGATACAAATATACATCAAACAACAACCTGGCTATAAAAAAGTGTGGATTTCATACTCAAGGAAAAAAGAAAAAAATTAATGTGATATGGTGATGTCACTTTAACTTGAGAATTTTGGGTGGCATTTCCAAGTTAGACTGGCCACTTCCAGTGATACAGAAGTATATGTTCAGATAATTCTTTGGCACCCTGTGTTGTGCAAAATATTTGGCTGGTGACAATAAATCCACTCCAAGAAATGATGTCAGGAAATAAGTAATGTCTAATAAGAAGAAAGGCATTTTCCAGCAGGGTTTTTTATAACCTCACTGCCAGGAATGGGCACTTTTGGTTCCTCCCTTCTGCCTTACATGGAAGGATTTATATTATTTATTTTCTTAAACTAAAGTTCAAGACCATTAAGGAACTGCAGTTCATCTTTAAGATGAATTGCAAACCAGTTGTGCAGTATTTCACATTAATGATCCAGTGCCTACTGAACAGCATGCAGAGAGCACGAAACCAGTTCTCTCTTTGCTAAACACAGCAGAATAGTGTAATCTAGAAACCAATTAACATTGATAGAGAAGTGCAGTGATTCCAGTTGTCTAACTAAAAGTTATGAATATCTTAGTCAAGCAATTTAAACCTTTCCAGACTGCAACTGAGTTCTACACAAATCACAACTTGAAGGCTTAGCAGTCAGGGTTCAAAGCTACAGGTCTGCTGTAAACAGCTTTCCAATGAAATAGTGAGCATTTAGAACTCCTGTTATTTGAATTTTACAGGAAACTACATCTATCACTAGGTAGTTTCATTTTCCAGGAAAATATATATGCTATGCCAGGAATTATTTCAACCTTCATGAATTTCTTATTTGAATTATTAGTGTGTACCCAGTATGGGTTGCAACATCTCATGTAACAGATGAAATCTGGGTTTTAAATGATCAGTGGTTAACAAATAGTTTTCAGGCTAATTAATGAGAGCTAAGAAAAGGATTATTTCTTACCCTGCATTTAGTGAGAGGTGGGATGAAATAGACTGAAGAGCACATCCTCATGCCAGGCACAGAATTCTGGCTGTTAAAGTAAGATTATACTGGCCAGGGACACAAGAAATGCCTTTACAGCGTAATCACATTGATGTTATGATCAGACTTATTTTTTATCATATTTTTCTTCCAATTAAAAATGGCTAACAGCCTACAAAAAATTGAAAGTGAGAGAAACCTCTTACTCTTTTTTGAAAAGTGTAGACAAGGGAAACCACACTGGTCTTCTGTTCTTTTCTTTCTGAGCTGAACTATTATTTTGACCAGGAAATGCATCTGTAAAGCATCAAGCACTCCTTTGTTGTGTGTATGTGGTTAGAAGGCCGTGTAACAATGCTGTGGGTTGTTCAAAGGATGAATACAAGGAGGTAACTCCCCTGGATGTCTCTGTGGGGCAATGTGAGCAGGGAAAAGCAGGTTTCCTGTTAAGTGTCCCATATCCCTCTGTTTCCATTTCTTGAGGTTCAGTGTGAGCTGAGCTGCAACCCTCTGCCAAGATTAAAAGCATGACTCTCAGACAATGACTTCTTTTAAGTGTAGTAGAAGACAAAGGAGTTGTTCTTGGCTTTGCAACACAATTGCTTATTAGTACTTGTAGCATATAACAGGTCAGGCAGATAACCAGACATTGGACTTGTCTATTATTAGCACCAGCTTCCTCCTGTTTCAGATCCTTTTTGGCCCTCCAATGGCAATTTTCTCTCAGAATACTGCAAGAAAATCCCTGACTCTTTCAAAGGTAGATCTGGGTTTTTTTATGCAGGATTGTTAACTGGTACTCAGAAAGAAATTGGCCATCACCCACAAGGAAGAGCTGCTTATGAAGGTTTTGAGACGTGGTTGTTTCCAGTATTTGACCAGATTATGTTATGAGTAAACCCAAGGCTGAACTGCATCAGTACAAATGTTTTGGAAGAGCTGAAGAGTGATGCACAGATACAGGCACCAAAACCTGAGGCACAGAGCAATGTATACACATTTCAAGTGAAGAGTAGTCCACCATGTGTCTCAGCACTTTGCCAGACCAGGATGATGTTGTGATGTTGATTAAACTTTCCTGGTGACCTCTATGTCCACCCAAGACCCTTAATTCATTTTCAGTAAGAAAACTCAGTGCTGTGTGAGGCTTCATGGAGGTTTCCACACCCACATGTCCTACTCATAGCACGATGCTCTAGGCAAAATTTGTCCCTTGTACACAACAGCCATTTAGCAGCTGAAGGTGTCATTTAGAGTGTTTGAAAAGTAAGTTAAGAACTTAAGAATATCTTAAAAAAAATAGAAAGGACTTTCTCCAGAGAAGATTACAGAGGAATATAAATCAGCTTCTGGCCACTGGATTGTTGGGAAAACATAAATAAAACAAAAAATTATTTCTCTTAAAGGTATTTAAGTCCTCTAGTGCCTGCATTGATTGCTGCTCTCATCGTACTGATTTATATAAAGTAGGTTTGCTATTAAATATCATAAACCTTTCCTGTGATTCTACTGAGGTGCTGGGAAGCCCAAGGACTGTTCAAAAGCAGACATCTCAGCATCATGAAGCCAGCTGAAGTTCCCTGAATGTCTCATCTAAACCAGAGAGATCTACCTCTTCAAAGCCTTCCAAAAGAGGTATTTACAGTACTCACAGCACTGCAGGAACCCCAGGTAAGTAGTGCTTCATGTCATGTACTGTTGGTATTTGTAGGAGATATTTATGCTGCAGCAAACTGAACTTTCAGATATCTCTTTCTTCTGACATGGATTTGCAGAGCCTCCCTGCCCCTTCCTTTGGGACATGTGGAGGGCAGATGGAAGATCAGGGAGAGTCTGAGCCTGGGCCAAGGCAGGAACAGGAGCCCTCTTCAGAGCCCAGCCATGATCGCCTGCACATCACCCAGGGAGCATCACTCTCCACAAACTGAGCTCCTGCAAACTGCTCCTGACAGTTTAATTTCTCCAGGGGATGTCTTTAATGGACAGGCTCTGCATATCTCCTCTTGACTTTTATGAAGGGCGTCACACTTCTGTTCTTTTTGTCATGTAGCAGGAAGCTCAGAAAGGATAATAGAGGGACAAAACCATTCAGATTAAAAAAAATTGTGAAGAATCTTTTGTAGATAATGATTTGTTTTGCAGTTAAAAACGAAAGTAAAGTTACAAGCCCTACAGAAAACAGGCGTGAAGAAGCAAAGCAGTAGACTGGTAAAATCCCCGTTTTCACATCAATATTTTTTCTGGACTTCTGATGACACACTGAGGATGACAGTCAAAAAGCAGATGGTGAAAGAGGTGACATGGCAAAAGGGATGCTCCACAGAGCAAAGCAAAAGGGAGGTGTCACCTCCATGAAGGTTTGGTTGATTTGGAAGAGATGAGGCAGGGAGGGTGTGGAGCAGGTTCTGCAAACCAGAGCGAAAAGGTTTAGAGCTTATATAAAATACTAAACAATCTGAAAAGCTTCTCCCCCTGCCACAGGAAAATAATGATACCACCAAGGGAGTGCACAACGTTAAAACTTGGCACAGACAAGTCGATGCTTTATTCATGGCCTTCAACTAACTATTTAAAAAATTACAATACTTGCTGTCCCTCTTTCCCATTCTTTTGCCTGCTTTATCTCTGAGGATGACATATTGTCCACTTCATTTTGTTTTACTTATTTTATCAGTCCTTGTTTCTCCCAGGGAGCCCCAAAAAAGGGCATTTTACATGGCAAATGTGTTAACTCTGAGGAAAACATGAAAATGATCCCTGGCTGTAGAAGGGAAGAATTTCTTTCTACACTCAAAAGTTCATTTTTGTTCCTGCCATGGAACAGGTGCAGGAAGAGAACAACACAAGCAGTGGAGCTGTTTTGTGGCTGTGGTGCACACCCAGGCCAACAGCATACTTCAATAGAAGAGGCTGCATTCCATGAGATCCTCTTTTTAGGTCATGGGTAAGGTCTCTTTACTTCATAATTCCACAAATGATTACTGTGGAGAGAAATGTTGAAAAATGTGAAATGAAGAAAGTACAGGCAATCAAACTGAGACAAGGGAGTAGGTTTAAAGTTTAAATTAGGCTTGACTTCCTGCAGCAGAACCAACAGAGGAAATGGAGGACAAGTAAAATGCAGGAGGCTTCCTTCATATCATGAACAGAAGAATAAAACAAGAACAACTATTACTTTACATCCTCTGTTGAGGAACTGTGCTGGGTGGTGTTAATCAGCAGAAGGAGCTGCAATGTCCAAATATGTGTGGAGTTATATAGTCAGGGGTTTTAGATGCTTCAGTGGAAGATGAGCTGGAAGAGACAGAGGATAAGAAAAGCAGGAGCACAAAACTGGTTTTGACAGAAGCCATTACACACTTAGTATTGACTTCTCTGTCAGATTAAATCTGTTACACACAGGGGCAACAACAGCCCTGTCATACCTCATATTTCTAACTGAACAAAAACCTTGCCAGTAAGATAAAGCTGGCTGCTAAGATTCCAGGTTTGTCTGAAGAATAGCAGGAGAATTTGTGAATTTGAAGCTGCTCTTTTTGATCTTCAGTTGATCTTGGATGTAAAGAAAATCTAGTCATAAATCTGAACTCCATGACTTCCATTTAAGTTTGGAATTTGCAAAACAGCTGAACTACAGCCTGTGTAGTTTCTTTCCTACAGCCAACATCTCCCTTCCTAAAGGAGTGGGAGTACATAAAATTTCAGTAAACATTTCAGTAAGTTCTCTAGGTACTGTATGCTGTAAGCACCATTTATTTTCTGGCCCTTTAAACACAGTTGATTGAATGATCCTTTGAATCTCTTTCCTAAACCTGCTGCAGTTCCTCAGAGACAGTCGGTGAATTTTAGAGGGTGTTGGATTAGCTCCTGAGGGAGTAATTTCCTAAGCAGTAAAAGATGCAATGCTGATTTGCACAGGAAGGAGCCTGTCCAGGTGCATAAGGGTCGTTTTATGACCAGAGGTCTGAGTATGGCATCAATCCATGGGGGCAGTAGGGCTGTAGGAGGTGAGATGAGGAGACATCCACACCCCTTGCCTTGCCAGCTGTAATTAGAGATGAGCCTTTCCAACCTGATTTTCATGATATCTTGGGCCAAGATATTTTGGTATTTTGCCTGCAGTCCTTGCCCAGTTAACATTCAGACAGACCTCTCCCTCAAACTGGAGGAAGCTCTAGATAAGAAAATACAAAGTCAGGGTGAAGAGACAATTGCCTTTTAACCATATTTTATTATTGAAATCAACTCCACACTGCTGTTGTGTGACAGATGGCTTTTGTCACTTGTGTCAGCACACAGCAGGAATGACAGCTGGAAGTTTGCAGGACACATTCCCATTTTCTTTGGCCCCTCGTGTGGGAGACAGATGTGTTTGCAGTGCAGCTGGGGCTGAATGCTGCTCCAAAAGGCAGCCCTGGACACAGGCTGCAGGGTTTGACCAGTCAGACCCTTCTCATATGGCCAGGAGTTTTGTGAATGCATAGCCTGTGAGAGCTAGGCAGATGGCAGATTTTACTGTTTCAGTTTGTCTTATATTTCATTATCCCCTTAGCTTTTTAATTTGACTGCTCTAATAAAATAATCAAATTTTATGAGGCTTGTTTTTTTTCCTGCTTGGTAGGCAAACATCACAGATATCGAATTGGAGTGCAAAGACAAATACTTGGGATCATCAAGACATCCTGTATCCATAGTGATCCATTTATAATGCATTAAACTTATAGTGCTATGGGCTAGTTCAACTGTTCAAACACATTATGAGGAGTGTTCCAGATAACTCCACCTTGGGAAAGGCAGATACTGCAGGAGGTGATGGGCTCAGGGAGCATAAAAAGCAAAATGTGTTGTCATGAATGGTTTAAATAGGTGATCTGAGATTTTGGCATCCTGAAGGCAACATTAATTTAGTCTTCAACTATTTTGTTATATTTACTACTCAAATTTCTTGTAAAAATATGAAAAATAATTTGTAGGAGCACGTTTCTTGCTAAAGACAGTGTTTGTTTGTTTCCCAACACACAAACTTAATAGACACAAGGAACAAACCTTTGCCTTTATGTTCTATGAAATAGGAAAATCATTTTGCAGTAATTTTTGCTCCCTTCTTTTGGTGGCAATGTTTATTAACAGGCTTGGAGTCCTGATGGACCCAGGCACAGCTTAATAATGTCTGACAAGCCATTCACAGTAAAACTGGTTAATGTCACCTTCACTTAGCTGAGATGATTTAACTTCTCTTGCCCCTTAGCCCATTATGTCAAAGAGGTAACAATAAATACTTGGGAAAGAAAAATTAGCTTTACTTCTGTTCTCAAATACAAGCAATACAATAAACAAAACCTGTTCATTTTCTATGCACTGTTTAAACCAGGAAATCTTCTTTTCCCAGCAAAACTCTGTATTGGGCAGACAACCTAATCCCACAACATTTACTCAGGAAAATGCCCACAGGGCTGGAGATCCCTAATGCACAGGAAAAGTCACGTACAATTCTCTCTTCTAAATGATACTGGAAAGCCTTTGCAGGTTCACTGAATCTATTTCTGTCATGTAGGTTTCTCTGCCAGGTATATAAGGAAATTGTAATTAAAGACAGCCAAACATGTCGCAGATTATTAGTATTAACTGTGTTGTCTTCAAAGATGCAAGTGGGAAAAATGGAAAAAAAAATTAGACAGCATTAACTTTAGCTTCTTTTTTTTTATTTTTTATTTTTTGCTTATCCTTCTGGGGACAAGTTCCCAAAGAAACTGCCCTATTAAAAATTAGTCCATATTTTATGCCAATAATGTATTGTAAAAAACATATTCTTATGCTTACCATGGATAATTTAAATATTATTAAATGCCAGGAGTAACTAATTACTATGATAATTTAGTAATTACTGTAATATTAAATTCAGATATATCCAAAAGAAGGCATCCTAAGACACCACAAATTTAAAACCTGTATAGAATATAACTTATCTCTGATTGCCCGAATTACATGATTTCTCTGTACAGGAAAACATCATCTAAATAAACAGCCTGTGGTTTTCAACCAGAGACACCATTATCTTCAATCAACAGGAAGAAACATAAATAAAATTCTCATCCAGTCTTGTGTTGTCTTTCCAGCAATGCTGCTAAAAGTGTCATGTCTGAAATGTGAAGTTTATTTCCCCCAGATTTTGATTGAGTGTTGCTATTTTCTCACAAATCATATGCTTGGAGTTGGGCTGAGCAGAAATCAGAGGATGTGATGATGAGATAAAATTCCTAAGGAAGGAAAGGGTTTTTCCTCTTAAGGGCTTTTATATATCTTTTTCTGCATTATTTTTGGAAGAGTAAAACTTGTAGGGTTTTACCACATTTGTGGCTTGTTTGTAGAACTCTTTCCCAGAACTCATTATTAATTGCTTTATGTTAATTAATAACTCATTCACGTTAGAGCTGGAATCCAGTTTTTGCCTTTGTTGCAGGAATTTATCAGTGTGTTGATTTTTATATTTAACCCACTTCTCTGAGGTATTTTTACAGTATTCTCATGGGCTTATATAAGGTGAAACTCTTTCAAATAGGTCATTTTTTTTTCCCTATAACTACTTTTAAACTTGATTCTGCACAATTTTATGTATGTAGCCTTGGAAGATGATACGAATTTTTGTCAGAGGCTTTTTTTTCTGAAGTTGTGTCTGTAACCAAGAAGAGTTTCCAAGTTAATATCCTTGTTTACTCCCAAAGCAGTTACATGAGTAACTCCTTATAGCATTTTATGACTGTGCTATATTTACATAAAATATTGAATATTCCATTTAGTAACAGAAAATAAAACACTTTCAAGGACACAGCTCAGAAAAGGAGGCCAAAGTTTGTAAAGATGACTAAATTTCCTACCTCTATGAAGACACATAACAGGATGGAATCAACCAATCAGAAAGAGCCCTTCCTCATAACTCTATGGATATAAAGATTTAAACTCTCCAAAAAGAATTATTTTTACAAGTTTTAGTTTTTTATACTGCTTCAAGAAATGACCTTGCATTATGATCTCAGCTTGCATTTAGCTGCTTCCAGCACTCAAACTCGTTTGTCCTGACCCAGCTGCCCATGGCAGAGCAGACTGAACTCCAGGTACTGAGAGAGGAGGGGGAAAGGAGCAGTTTTGTGACTTGTTTTTAAAACTAGTGGTAATAACCATTACCTAGAAGGTCCTCTCTAGCACTGTGACCGAAGTGGCCACAAATATTTTAATTTTTGTTTGGTAGCGGATTTCCAAAACAAAAAATAAGATTATATCTGTGATATATATCTATGATTCTCCTGTTTGTCCAATGAATATTGTCTTATTCATTGATAAAACCAAGAAGCAATGATTTGGTTTGTTTGCATCATGGCAAAATATGTCAGAATTTATGAGATTACATTTGCAGTCTATTTGCATCCTTGACATTAACAGTTTCTATTACTGTATAATTGATTGTATATAAACCACATAGCAATAAAATGTTTGCATGCATTTTTCAAAACATGTAATGAAAAAAAATACTAAAGAAAGAGCACAGTTGGATTCTATAAAAGCTGCTTTCTAGAGTCTTTCTTTCTGCAATAAATATTATTTTATGACCCTTCTAAGGTCATATAATAAATATAATAAATAAGACTTCTGTAATGAATATTACATTATTACCCTTCTAGGCATTTGGATTGTTCCTGTGAGATAGTTAGCTGAAAATCTCTAGAATATCTCAACAGTTAATGAAAAAAACAACCAAACATTATAAGCATGAAAGTTACTCAGCTTGCAAACATTTTATTTTTACCTTTTTCTTTACACTGCATAACATTGTATTTTTACTTTTTTTTACACTGCATAAAAGTTCCAGTAAGATTGTAATGACCTGACAAAGAAGACCAAATTCTAAAAGGATAAGTAGTTTGGTTTTTTTTTTTTTTTTTTTTTTTTTTTTTTTTTTTTTTTTGTTTTTTTTTTGTTTGGTTTTTTTTTTTTTTTTTTTTTTTTTTTTTTTTTTGGTTTGGTTTTTTTTTTTTTTTTTTTTGTGATGTAATTGAGTTCATTCCCTGGGAGAAAAATCATTCAGAGGAAACTTTTTTATTGAAATTGTTTCATTGCAGATGTGAAGCAGCAAAAGGCTCTAGGGGGCTTGTATTTTTATGTTGTTCTCAATGATATGAGCAGTAAGAAAGTGAAATTATCATGCAGTTTGTGGGCTACAGAGGTTAACTGGGGAGCTAAACCAGCTGAGAGAACAAGGCTGCTCCAGGGGTGGGCAGGAGAGAGTTGATTGAATGGATTTGGAGACTGTGTTCTCTGCTTTTTCCTGAGATATTCTAAAGAGTCATATTTCCAGAAATGTTGCGTGCCTGTGAATAAAGAAGTGAATCTTGTCCAGGGCTGTCTGCCCAGTGCTTCCCATGAACAAGGTGTGTGATGGCTTTGCCATAGCAAAGAACTGGATTTGGGCTTTACCAAGCACTTTCCTGTCTCTCATAGCACATCTTTAATTAAACACAAATCAGCTGGTTGGTTCTGCCTTTCTGTCCAGCCTCACCTCTTCTAGAGGTGTAATCACAGAAGAATAACAACTGCCCTGAAGCTGGTACAGGTGGTCACCAGAACACCACACTCAGTGTCTCCTTACCCTCTTGGCCTGCACTGGAGGAGCTGGGTGGACCATGTGCCAGTCACCAGAGCAAATGATCAGCTGAGATTGGTTGATTTCTGCTGTTCATTGTAGCTTTTCTCTCATGGTGTATGGAGGGATTCCACAACACAAAGAAAGAGGGGAAAACAGTGATCTCATAACAACTCCATGGATCCAGCAAACAGGAGATATAACAGAGATATCTTACTCAGCTTAATTTTAGGGAGGAAAAAATGCAACACACCTAAATAAGAGACTTCAACAGAGATTTGACAACCAAGTCTGATCAGTTGAAAAATATTTTAGAGTTCCTTGGAGGTGTGAATCCCGACAATTTTTCACAATCTGTTCCATGATGGACTAATATTTGAGGGCAAGTCCATCAGTTCTGATTTCTATGAGGTGAAGGTTCAATCCCATAGCTGGATGTTAGATGAAGGTAGAGTTTTTATTGTTACTGCAGATGGTAAATGGTTTGGCCATTTTGGTGAAGACTCAGTTTGCAGCTAGCAAAAAACCTTAAGCATTGCTGCAGATCCTCTAACATATTCACAGGCCTATTTTGCAAAGGGGAAGGTTGCATCAATGAGGAGAAACTGGACTGTGTACTTGTGGTATAAGAAGAATTCAGAAAGTGTAGCTGAATTTATGACTGCTGGAGATTTTTAAAGGATGCAGCCATCTCATGGTACCAGGCCAGACTTACTCCACTGACTTAAACCCACACACACATTTGACTCACTGTGAATGAGACTGCTTTTTTTTTTTCTAGAATATTTAGTTCTGCAGCTATCCTCTGAGGCCCAGGAGGAATGTGCTTGGTGCTGGGAAGAGTACAGGAAATGCTGGGTTTGGCTGGGATGACTGTGTTGGTTACTCAGTGAGTGCTCTCATGTCTCCTTGCTCTTGTGTTCAGCTTTGTCCCTTGGGAATTGTGACTCAAGAGAGAATTTTTATATGCATTCACAAGGAATCTGTAACTGGGGACTCAAAACCAAAGCTTTCTTACATAGATTAGATAAAAAATCCAAATTAAAGTCATGGAAAAACTGTCATTGGAATAGTACTACTTTCTTGCAAGATGTGTTTTCTTGGGTGAATGGTGAATCATCTCCAATATTTTCTGAGACAATGACCTCACTGGTGATGTAGCACACACAGCCACTGTTCTCTTCACTGAGAAGGGAAGTTACCATTTCATTTATTGCTGTGATTAGTGTTATGTTGTAAAGCTTTCTAATTCTCCTAATTTCAGAGTTCAGCATAAAAAACATTAAAAATAAAGGGCTGAAGAACCAAAAGAAAACTGTCAAGAAGAGGAAAAAGAACAAAGACAGAAAAGAGATGTTGCTCAAGTGTAGTTCAGCTTTACCAGATAAGCCATGGGGACTAAGTGACTACCAGATATGATCCAGACAGATTTGTAGCCTCTAAAATTCACAGGTGGAAAGAGAATGAAGATCCATATGGTGGTGCACACCTCAAGCCCCTTTCCCAAAGGGAGTTGCAGGCTTGTCCTGACTCTGGACAATTCTTCAGGGGGCTGAATCTCCCCTAATGTGTGAGGAGAGCATTCCCTAGGCTGATACAGCTGCCTCCATCCACAATTCTCATTTCTGAGAAACCACACCAAGGGCAGAGGGACTGCAGAGTCATTGCTCAATGTGCTGAAGAAAATTTTGATGGAAGATAGCACAACAATAATGATAATGAAGACAACACTTACAAATTAGCACATCTCCCCAGAATTTCCTAAGCCCTCGGGCACCTGAAGCTGAGGAACTGCTTTCTGTCATGAGGGTGATTGAGAAACTCATGTGTGGCTAACCAAGAAACTTGATTAATTCCCCATCTCATTTGTACAAGGAGCCCAGAATAAATCAATGATTAGTGCAGAAGCTGAAAAGCAAGAGCTGAGCTCAGAAAACAGGATCTGACTAAATTGTATCGCACAAGACCCTAAACTCCTGTCAACTTCCAAACCTGAGCATTAATTTTCCCAACCCTCTCTCAATTCCAACTATCATTTTCAGTTCTGTTCACCATACAGAAAATGGTGAAGATGTGGACATTTTTACATATCAAGCATCTTCTGATTTTTGATTAGGGCATCACCATCTTTTCAGAGAATCCCAGTTCATCCTGGATTTTGAAAATCACTTTGAAAATAACAAAAAATTATCCCAGAATTTTCATCATAATCCAAATTTAGGACATGTAGGGGTTTTTTGTGGATTGTTTGTTTGTTTGTTTGCTTGCTTTATGACTACAGCTTTATGTATCAGACTGAATGTAGAGGCAGGGCTCTTGTGCAAAGAACATCTCACAGCATGGCACCCTTGCCCAAACTTCAGGACAAGAGTATAAAATTATACTCAATTCTGTCTTTCATTTTTATTCAAATGATGAATATGAAATCAACATTATATACTGTGCTTCAGGGTATCTTCATCATAAGACTATTTGTATCCAGAAGAGTAGATAAACTAAACCTCAATTAACCAAATCTGGTTATAATCCTTCCCTATGGGCACTCAGCATATTTAAAAAGAGGTAGCACTTTTACTTGTTAATTTAGATAAAAAAGAGCAATAAAACTGTCTGCTTAAGAAGAAAAAGCATAGCTAATGGTCTCTCTCTGCTGGATCCCTGAAATTTTCTGGGCTACCCTAAGCTGTTATTGCATCAGCTCCACTGATTTCAAGTTCCAGGGTTGGTCTTTAGACCCAGATACTCTTTATACCTGCACAGTTCACAACTAAACATCCAGTTTTGCTTTCACTGAAACGGTTTTACCTATTTCCTGTATTTATCTTACTTTTGTGCAAGTCAATGGCAAAGATTTTAAAAAAATTAAATATTTCAAATGAGTACTGTCAGCTTCTGGGCCTTCTCACCTCTATATATAGGGCACTCTCTAGCCACTGAGAAAAGATCTGCTTCCATGTTTTTTTGTTTGTTTTTTTTTTTTTTTATGGAGCAGAGTGTTCAAAATGAATGTGTATGTATCAGTATGCTTTAAGGATGCACAGTTGCCTTTACTTCTCTGAAACAGGAGAGAAATAGGATTCTTCCTGTTACGTGGTGGTTGCTTTATTCCCAGCATCTCCAAAGTCCCATTTTGACCCTTGATAATGCCCTTGCTTCCCCCATCACTTAAGACTATCATTTCTATGAGTGTAGCAGTAACATTATAGCTCATGAACTCACAACACTTTAAAGTATAAGGACAATTGTCCCCCAGTCCCAGCACAAAGCCAAAGGAAAGCCACTGTGCTGTTAGTCTGTCATTTGGTCACTTCCTATCAAGACTTTCTACAACTAAGTTGTTTCAGAAGCAATAAAAAGCAGTATTATATGTGTCAGTACTTGTTAGAAAGTTTTTTAGTTTATGGCTAAAATAATGATGCTGGATTTAGAAAGAGCCCAAGTCCTCAGTCACACAGTGTTACTCAACAGGTCAGAAGAATCTGGTCAAGTAAATTACCTGCTCATGCCAACTGTTCACTCTGATTTTATTGTGATTTCCACCACTGTTTCATATACACATTTAAACTCTTTAAATGTTTCCTGCTTCAAAGAAAAAGGCTTACAAAATTCCCACTTAGAAATCAAACACGCGATAAAGTATCACATTTCAAGTACCTGATTGTTGTCTCAAGTAATTTTTTTTTTTTTTTCTGTGAATAATGAAGCCCCAAGGAGATTTTACTCTAAGATTATCTTTGTCAATTTGAAGTTCATTTGCCTGCAGGTCTGACAGATGCTGTTATATCTCACTGGATCCTGAGGTTTTATGAGGGATTTCTGAATTTAAAAAAAAAAAATCTCAAACAACTATTTTAAGCACCAGTTGGTGCTTACCAGTTGGTAAGTTTTTCTCAAACTGCTTTTTATAGGAAAAAAAAAAAATCATTGGCTTTGACTATTTCAAGAGTGTACTTCTAAAAATGACTGTCAGTGTAACAGGGATCAACTTGCATTCTAGAATTATACTGCAGTAATTGTTCTTGGATCTTTCACTGCAGGGGTTTTGGGTGTTGAAGTTGTTTATGAGGTGATGTGAACACTGTGGAAAGAGAGAGAAGTTCCCAGTCTAACCCTGACCCAACATAAATCAAGATCAGCTCTTGCTAAAGCTCATTATGAGATTGGTGAAATAGAGAGCAAATTCCAGCCCAGCCTGACTCCTCTTAAACAGTGCTTTGTGTCAAATGTGGAAAGACTTTTAGAGGCTTTGGATATTTCATCTGAGCAGCGTGATTCATGGCTCTGTCAAATGTGATGTCATCCATCTTTCCCCAGATTTTTTTCTGGTTTTTTATTTTTTTTAAGAAAGACAGTGTAACATTTTAATGGAAAGTAGCTCATGAGTAAGAAATGAAAGAGGACATTTGAGTGAAAGTTAAGGACAAATTTTTGTGTGAATCAATTTGTTCAGTCCACACCAGCCATAAATGAGCAAGAGAGCTGTCCATGGGGGAATATGAATTTACCCAAGAGCTTTCATTGTCTGAAGTTTACACACAGTTGCACCTGCCTGTCCATGGGATATTGCATCAACAGTGAGAAAGAAAATATTTTCTGATCTAGACTTGCAACCTTCAGAGTTCTCTAAAGGAAGGAGATGCCTTTAGAAGCTGTCAGAAGACAAGATATTTGGCTGACACCAGAGGAGATCATATTAAGCTCTGGCCTGCTGGATTCAGCACAGGAAAAGTAGTTTATCCTGCCTGATAGGAATTTCCCAGAATATTGCAAGCATAGGAGTAATTTCTATTTCTGATGAGTTTCTAATATGATAAAAAGTCTCGCCCTGGACTAGAGAAAAAAAAAAATTAAGAAGTCTTGTTTAAATCAGTCCAGTTCCCAAAAGATCTTTTTCTGCTGTGAAGGCACTTTGTCTGAAAGTTGCTGAGCAGCTGCATTTTGGGATACCAAGTCAGAATCAGCAGTTTCCACAGGAGATGGAAGATTTGTGTCTTCATGGATCCAGGTGAGGGGACAGACACGTGGTGAGGTTCCAGTGTCAGCCTGTCCATGGCACAAACTGACCCTCTCACTGCTCTCCAGGTCTGTAGATGTTTTACTTCAAAGCATACAGAAAGGGAAAGGAGAAGAGAACCCATACATGGATATGATCTGCTTTTCTCAGGAAGCTGTAGAAACACTTGATGTGGAAACAGGACCTTCAGCCAGGCACTTGGGCAAAGCAAACCAAGTGGAGATGATCCCACACATCCCATGTCCTGGAAAGGTGGACAGTTTTTTATTCACTGGTGTTATTTTTTTATCAGTGGTCTTTGTCCACATTTTCCCTAGGGAGCCTTTGCACAGAGGCTCAGAAAATAGAAATTTAATGTACTCCATGGTCAGTGTTGGGATTACCCTTCTTGGAGCATTTTCCAAGGCTCCAACTGTGCTTCCTCTCTTGCCCAAAAGGTCAAATATTCATTTTCTATTGTGTCTTCTGCTGGGACAGGTTTAGATTCCTCTGACAGTCCAATTTCAAATCACATCAATGGTCTGTTTTGACCAATATTCTGTTTCCATCTGTGGGCAGCATGAGAAGTTTCCATCAGATCTCCTAAGTCCTCCATATTTCTTTGTCAGGGTAATTCCACATGGTCCTGGACAGAAGACAAATATGCCATTCAGTCAGAAACAGTTAAATTTACCAGACAACTTTTCACTCAGCAAAGGATACATACTCAATTAAATTTGCAGAAACTGAAGTTAAACAAGCTCCCCACTCATGGAAATACTTGATATTTTACAATTTTAAATTTCAGGTTGTAGAAGTATCTCAAATTAATGAAAGGATTAGATTCTAATCCTTTCAAATATTTCTGTGTGTACATTGCCTGATACATCCATGGATACTTTGATTTCAGGCTGAATAAAAGTATCAGCTGAAAGAGGCTGTTTTCCTCAAAAACATTCTATTTTCGTAGAAAACTAATAATTTATGACAAGAATTCTTTCTTCTCTTTGAGTAAAAAAAAAAATGCTTGAAGTGTTGATGAAAATTCTCCAAAGGAAAATGCTTTTATGTTTTGAGTAGATCATAGCAGTTCATATCTTTAAAATCTGAAGTAGTCAGTAGCATTTTCTTGGTAGGCAGTAGAGGGATTATCTCCTCTACAGTTTGTCCTGTTTAGAGGCAGCTGAAGGATAATGGTGGAACACATTGTGGAAGCACCTCTATTTCCACACATGGCAGAGGAAAGCTGGGTGACTTATAAACTAGACTCCAAATTTTTAGATGTCTTAAAGTAAGTGAAGAAAATCCCAGTCTTAAGTGCAATATATTTAAAGAAGAATTGCATTTGTTATGTTTTACAGTCCTTTCTATGCCTTAATTGTATTTATTTTCCAAGGGAAAAGAAACCAGACCAGATTACTGTAGGGTGCTGATGACAATGGAACAATGTTCTTGTCCTTCTGTCTTTTATCTGCCTCCAAAGGCAACAACAGTAAAATTTCTGTTGCAGTCATAACAGAAGCTAAACATGCATAAACTCAGGATGGCTGCATAAACAAGATGACTCGCAGCATAATAGTGAGAAAACATCAATATATGTGGATTGTTTTGGGTTGTTTGTTTGTTTTTCTAACTCTTTAAGGCAACTCTGACTTGCAGATCTTCTGGTAAACTCACACAGTGTAATGTCCTGAATGCTTCCTGTTACTCTTAATGGAGAAGCTGGAAAATGCTTTACCCACCAGTCCTTTCACACACATTTTTCTTTACAGTAGCATAATATTCTTTGCCTTTTACAGAGAATTAGTGTTTCTTAGTTGTTGTAGCCATCAGTTCTCACCCAAATCTTACTGCTTAAAATAAGTTCAGTCTTATTTTCCAGGCTAGGACCAAATCAGCAGAATTCTCAACTTAAGCTGCAACCAAGGCCAAGCTGTGCCCATGACAACTCAGCAGCTTGAGAGATGAGAGTCTGGAGGTGGGAAAGGCCAGTCAGAGGGTGTGAGAGCTGTAGAAACACCCACTTAAAACAATACCCACAAACACCACTTGAAGGGACCCACAAGGGTCAGTCCAGGTCCAATTCCTGGCCCTGCACAGGGTCACTCCCAGGATCTAGCCATGTGCCCGAGATCATTGTCTGAGTATTCATTGAACTCTGTCAGGTTTGGTACTGTGCCCACTTCCCTGGTGAGCCTGTCCCAGTGCCCAAACACCCTCTGGGTGAAGAACCTTTTCCTGATATCCAACCTACACTTCCCCTAGGGGTGCTTCATGCCTTTCCCTTGGCTCCTGTCCCAGATCACCAGGGAGAAGAGATCAGTGTCTGCCCTTCCTCATCCCCTCATGAGGAAGTTTTAACTGCAGTGATGTCTCCCCTCAGTCTCTTTTCCAGGCTGAACAGACCAAGTGACCTCAACCTCGTATGGTTTCCCCTCCAGACCTTTCACCATCTTCATGCCATCTTTGCCAAAAAGGCAATTTTGCACATTGGTGTGGTGAAAGGCAAAAAGGTCAGAACAATTATATCCTAATCTTTAGGCTTAAAAGGTCCATAACTCAAGATTTTAGAAAGAGGGTAACCCCATGCAAGCAGTAAAATGATTCTCTGTTGCATATTAAGAGAAAACAACCTGGCTTTGTATGCACTACAACCACTAAGATATGGCCCAGATATCCATTCCCAGTGCCCTGGTTCTCCCAAACTTTTACAGGGTCTTGTATGGGAGATAAGGAGCAGAAGAGAAACTCCTTGCTAATGACAGTGAAAACAGCCTGGCACATTGAGTTCCTCTCTTCCCATCCTCTCTATTTTCACATCGAAGAAAGGCTGATTATGTTAACTCAGCTATTCATATGAAATTGTCCATCCTGTTCTCACATGTGGGGTTTTTTGTGGAGGAAGGAGGCTATAAATAGCACAGCTCCAAGGTGCTGCTGTAAACAGCCTCATAAAGCACAGGCTGCCTGTAAAGCAGTGCAGAGCAGTCAGTGCCAAAGTGATGCATGAGTGTCGTCTGTGCTGACTGGAGAATTCACTCTGTCCCTTCATTACAAGTATTCCCTCCTGTAGGAATGCATTTCCACACCTGAGCAGGTGTTTCTAGACAAGGGAAACAGTTTCAATTTACCTCTGAACACGTGAAGAAGTTAAACCAGAATTTTCTATAGCTTTTCATTGTAAATGGCTCAGTGCCAGCACAGAGGCACTGATTGGGCTTTGGAAGGTTACTTCAAAGCCTGTTGCAAATTTCATTGAGCAAATGCCAAATAGCCCATCTAGCTCATTCAGTATTTAAGAAAGAGCACAAAAGAACTTACAAGCTTTTTTGGACTGCCTTAGCCAGTTTAAAAGTGTTTTCTACACTGTGTTCGACTAGTATTTCTTTGTTCTATAACGTTTATTATTTTTGTCACTATTAAAACATTTTATTTAACAAAGCATGTCTAGAGAAGTTGTCTTGCTGTTATTAAGCCATTTTGAGAAGTGCTGGACACCCTCAAAGACTGGATAAATCTTCACGTGGCTCACTCTACTCTGGCCATATGCAAAAGATTTTATCACCCTCCTTATCCTCTTCCCTGCTAATGGGGGCTTTCATCACACACCACCTCCAATGCTGCCAATGCCATGCAGCTGTAACAGCCAGGCTGCTCCTGGTGGCCCCTAAAACCTATAAATCCCACATTTTTTAGCAACTAATGCTCTGAGACAAATTTAGTAGGAGACAGCTTAAAAGTAAACTCTAAACAAGCTTTTTCTGTACACTTGGAATCCTATTTAATGTGATGGATATTGATCATACCTTAATTCTCCACTAAGTCTTCCCAGCAATTTTTAAACCACCTTCCCAGTAGATGTTGTATTTTTTTAAACATCCAAATATTATTTTATTGTTTTCTATCTCTCTCTCTCAATTTCTTTTTTTCAGATCAATTCCTCCACAGATTGTTTGGGTTTTTCATCTTTCAGTTTCAGGAAATATTTTGCCTGGCTCAAACTTTGAAAAATAAAAAATGAAAAAAGAAAACTCTAAAGAGTGGGAAAACATTCTTGCTTTTCCAAAGAACCCTAACTTAATCTTTTATAATTGCAGAAAAGAGTATAATTTTACAGTTCATCTTTCCTTTTTTCTGTAGAATGGCATTCAAAACATTGGTGCGCTTTAGAAGCAGCTGTTTCAACTTAAACAAAATATCTATAATCTAAAATAAATAATTTTGATACAATGAAATTTTCATTTGTAAATACTGTTTCACTGGCCATGTTAAGAAGGAAGATCCTTAACTGGTCAGTTCCTTTTCAGTAGAGGATTTTTCTTGAGATTTTTCTTGTAAATATTTCATATGATTTTTTCATCTAAGGAAATGCAAAAGAAGACCTTCATAGTATACTGCATTTCAAACCTCCATTTTTGTCATAATTTTTATGAAAAGTTTTCTGTCTATATCATGCTGAGATAACTTTGATTTTAAATACTACACACAAATCTGTAGAGAAGCACATTCCTTGCTTATTGATTTTGGGCCAACCAATTTGTCTCTTCCAGGTTTTGCTGTTGTGTACAAGTCCATCAGTTCAGAGGTCACTATACCTAAAAAAGCCATCTGGATTTCCCTGAGCAGCAAAATCTTTCTCAGAGGAGTCTAATTTCCTTCTGCTCTTGACCATCAGGAAATATGGCCCCATAAATTTCCTCCTTTGGGTGTATTGCTGCAATCATTTGTGGGGCCAGTCCTGGACTCTTGGAGGAGAAAATAGAGCTGGTAAAAAGAGATTTTGGCTATTAAAGGAAAAGAGGCTGTAATTTCTTTTCTAAACTCACAGTTTCAGTGATCTGGTTCCCACTAGTCAGTGTCACTGGCAGACCTGAGGGAGAGGGAACCTGCTGCATGAGGAAAGAAAATGAGCAAGTGGAGACTGCAAGGAAGTGTGAATGTCTTAAGCAGCTTTGCCATCAGAGAAAACCAGGGCTTCATGTTGAACTCACTGCTCTCTAAATAATCTAAATTCCTCTGCAAAGGGTTGCATGGCCAGGTTTTGTTCTCTGCTTAGATGGTCCCATTTAATATTTTTAGATATAATTATATGTATTTGAGAACTATTATTTTTTCCTTTTTTTTTTTTTTTGAAACCTCATGCTAACCTTTTTTACCATATCCATCTAAATTAGCAGTTTTTAAGGGTATTCACTACACTTCTCAATACAGCACTGCCTGCATATTTCATCACTTAGCAGCTGTTTTTCTCATGCATCCATTTCATTGCAGCAGTTAAAAGAAGTTGCACAGCACAGCCCCTCTCCTTCCACTATCTTGCTAATAGGATTTGCTGCTGATCTCCCTGGCATGCCAAGGTATCTGGGTTTATGTTTGAACAATGAAATTTCATGGATATATTTTCCCAAATTTATCCTCTTATTGCAAACCCTGATTAAAGCCTTCTATTTCCAGTCTTTTTCTTTTAATTTTTATTGTAAACTAAGCGTATAACCAGATTTGAAAAGGAATTATTTCTTCTTGTAATAACATATAAGAGAAAGGGACAAAAGATAGTAAGGGTGAAAGGATATAAATCTAGGAATTTCCCTCAAATACAGCAAAAATGTTCTTGCATTAATTAATAGATTTGCTATCAGGAAAGAAATTGATGGAGGATTATAATTATTTGAAAAATATAAAGTGAGAAATAGTGTTTAAGTATATATTTAGAGATTAAAGTAATTTGGTAATATAATATGATTTAAGTTAAGTCTGTGGAAAGTGAGAAGCTCGTTTCCCACATGTGAGTTCTAGAACCTGGTGATTTTTCACCTCCTCATCAGCTATTTTTTTCCTGTTTTCACTTTATTCACTCTATACAAAAAATAATAATAATAATAATAAAAAAACACCAAACAACCACTAAACATAAATTTGCAAACACAAATTGATAAAGAGATAATATTTTTATTAAAAAAAAAAAAAAGGAGAAAATAACTGATTAGGAAAATAAAAAAAAATGCAACAGGAAAAATTCACACCAAAAACTGAAGCTTTTTCTTTATATTCTCATTAAAACTTCTTAAAATGTGTCTGGAAATAACTAAGTAAGAGGAGATTCCAATAAAGGGTTGCATATCACATATTAAATTGCAAAAGAAGCTAAAGAAAATATTTAGGAGTTCTAGTGCAGGAATAAATTAACCCAAGGCTGAAAAAAATTCTACCTCATCTGTCCACAGAACCAAGACAGAACTTTCCTCCATTTCCTTCCCACGATCTCTCTCCCACAGCAGTGAAGCCCAAGACCTATCCCAGGTGTTTTCCCTGTGCATCTCTCAGTTGTTTTCAAGCTTTAAAAACAGAAAACCAAAGAGTGCAATGATTGTGTTCTGCCAAAAGGCAATATCACAAACACTGTACTTAACGGTGACTCTGCAGACCACATCTCACACCAGAGTGTGTTTTCTACTCAGAGTTTTTGGCTAAACCCTCTGGGCCTTGAGCACACCCATCTGAGGCCTTCAGGGTACAGATGGAGCAAAGTTTAGTTTCCTGCACTGCTCCTCTGCATTTGTAGCTTGTTGGTCCATCTCAGACCCAGGAAAATTTCAGTTGCCTTGAAAAAAGCTTGGTTTTTATTTTAAAGTTTCAGTTAATTTCATGCAAGAGTGGTTTTAGTCTTATGATCAAAACAAGTAATGTACTGTGGTATAACATAAATTGTCATGACTTAAATAGATTTAGACTTGACAGACTGTGTAGTATCCAAGTCACTCAAGTATAAAGCAATGAATGACATTATGCCTATCACAAGAAATGTGGCTGTCAACTGCAATTGCTTCTGTAGCACGTTGGGAACAAGGACAATTCTAATCTTCAAATCACAAAGCATCTGCTTCTGTATTGCTTTTCCTTCTCTGCTGTTTACCACCGAACTACTTGCATTGTTAGCTTTTTTAATATCCCTAGATAACATTCATAATTTGCCTCAAAATATGATATATATTGTTATATAATCAGAATTATAATTTCTATATAATTACAATTGAATTTACATGGTGCACACTCATAGAAGAAAATTGTAAAATCACAGCAGAATGAGCTGATAGGAGGGCAGACATCAGACCTGTCATGAACAGCAATGAGAAGGAGAGTTAGCATTTCTGTCTCTAAACCCCAGCAGAAATGTCACTAAGGGGAACAGCGTGTGTGACAGTGAGCTTAGAGGCACAGGGTGCTGCACACCCCTAAAACTGCAGAAGGCATCCTGAATTTACAGCAGAATATTCTGGCAATAGTGCCAGTGGAGACAGAGGGAGGATGTGGTGGTCAGGCTCTGCTCAGTGCACATGTGACAATGACACTGTCCAGCTGTGCCTGGGCCTGCAGGCCAGCTCCTGGCTCAGCTCAAGTAGCTCTTGGAGAAGGGATTGGCTCCATCCATGTCTCCTGGAGCAGCAGCTGTTCCTGCAGTAATTGAAATCATTCCCTGGCCTGTGCTGAGCCCAGCAGCAGCTGAGGTTGGCTCCCAGCCCAGCCCTGCTGCACCAGCCCCTGTGCTGTGGGGAGGATGCCCCAGCCTGGGCTTGGGCTCTGACCCTCTGCAGGTCTGAGTGAGCATCAGCAGGGGCAGCCTGCAGGGAGAGGGGCAGGAGGGCTCTGCTGCTCTGTCCTGGTGTCCCATGTCCAGCTGTGCCTCCCTGCCTGTGGCCCCTGCTGAGCACTCAGTGCACATCTCTGACTGCAGGTGATGGAGGTGTTGTGCAGCAATTACACACGTCATTCCTCAAACTTTGGGGTGTGTTTTATTTTGGATAACACTGTTCTTTCTTCTTCAATAGGCCATTTACCAGGCAGTAGCCTTGCCCCCTCTTCACCCAAGGAACAATCTCTATCCTCTCAATGTGATTACAGCCCATTTCATTCCATAATAGGTTTCTTTTATTATTCCCTCAGGCATGTAAATCAAATTTTACTCAGTACCAAAATCTTTGTTCTACAAAGAATGCTGGCATCGAGTGCAGTGAAGGAATAGCTTCGCTATTGAATATGGTCTGTGTTAATAGAACTCCCCTATCTTTTCTACCTTGAAAGTAAACATCTGTCAAACTTTATTTTCCCTGTCAAAAAGACAGGAGTGTCTTAAGGGAAAGCACACAATAAAAGCAGATAGATTATTTTGCAATTATACCTTTCTCTGTCTAAATGTTTAATTAGATAAGCTGCCACAGAGACAGTGATTACTTTGGCATCCATCTGTCCCATTTACTGAGGTTACAAATGCAGTGCAAGTCTTGGGAGATTTGATCACAGCAGCCACTGCAAGAGCAAGGAGCTGACAGCCTCAAACCAGGGCAATTTCAAACATTTCAGCCCAACTGGGCTGCTCCTTCTGGTAGAACCACTGCTAGAGGATGATCTTGTGCTCTCAGAGTCTGGGATGTACCAACCTTAGTGCACACCATGGAATCATGGAATGGTTTGGGTTGGAAGGGACCTGAAAAAGCATCCAGTTCCAACCCCCCTGCCATGGGCAGGGATACTTTTCACTAGACCAGGTTGCCCAAAGCCTCATCAAGCCTGGCCTTGGACACTGTGAGGGATTGGGCAGCCACAGCTTCTGAGAACAACTGGTTCCAGTGCCTCACCACCCTCACAGTAAAGGATTTCTTCTTAATTTTTTATATGTAAATATAATACTTGAAGATACAGCATCTTTCACCCCTCTGCAGTTACTGCTGCTAAAAATGTTTTTATGTTTGATTTCCAAAGTTGTATGTATCTACCCCAATATTAGTTTGATTGCAGGTGTTTTAGCAATGGTAATACAGGTTTTTACAGGCCTTGTTTCATGCTGGGTTCAAAAAAGCACAGAAGAGAAGCTGTGATTTCCCCCACACACACCCTGCAAGCTCAGGCAGTGCATAATATGATGAAGAGCATAAAAAGAGAATGAGGCACATAAACTTGCAAAAATTTCAGATTTTGCTTGATATGTAAATCTAACTCAAGACCATAAAGGCATAGAACTGTTCAGACATGGGGCTGGAAAGATTTTGACTCTAAATAGCAGAGCTGCCCAGTGCTGTGGTTACCAAGGACTTCACTGTGCAGTAAGTGCTGCTTTGTGTTTTCTAAAATTGCAGTCAATAAATATTTAACTGTAAAGACTCCATTACCATTAAAGCTCAATATTAAAAATACTTATTTTCATGATACCTCATAAGGATGTTTTATGGGTGATATTAAGCCAATGTGAAGCCCACCTAGAAGACTTGAGCTAAGGTATAAAAGTTAATAACTAGAAATGGTATTTGTATGCCCAAACCTAAAGAGTCAATTTCAAACCAATAAATCTGAATTTAAATGTTTATCTGTGTGTCCAAGCTTCCATTACAAGCACAGGTCATGGAGATTTAGTCATCCAGGAAAGGACAGATGCAGATGCCTGTGAGTGATGAGCTGAATCAAGTCCTTTGTGCTGGCATCCCAGACCTTATGATGTATTCTGAGTGTTCCTGCTGAGCTCTGTCATCAGAAAATTACATTCCACACATAGTCTTATATATTATCTGGCCTTGGGTATTATATCAGGTACTTGGGGTATCCCAAATGCAGAAGAGGGGGTTCCAGGGTATGATTAATATCCTTCCTTTTTGAAAAGGTCAATGGGGTCCAAACAGTTTCTATTATTTCTTGACATCCAGGTCACAAAGTGAAATAAACTAATGGTGTAGGAAGAATCCCAGCTTATTATATGGTTATTTTGCATAGCAGATTTTTCTTTTCCACTATTTTTTGACTTTTTTATTATTTATTCTTGTATCACTAAAAAACTATTATGTCTTTTGAAAATGTATTGAACAGAGCCTGTTGGTTGCTTTTAAATAATGTAAGAAATGCTGAAAAGTAGAGAGGGACATTTCACCTTTGTCAAAGAAGAAGAGACATTGAATAATGACTTAGAAGGGGATGAGGTCTCACATTATTTTCTTTTCCCAGTTTGCCAGTTTTAGATTGTTGTTTAATAATTCTTTCAGTATTACGGAAGTCTGATATTTTATTTTTGGATGCTGTTTTGAAGCCATTTGGAGAAGGGTTTTTATAGGAAAAATAGAGGGAAATATATGAGACATTCACAGTGGAATAATAAGGAATGCAAAATACAGCTGACATCAGTTTTGTCTGCAGACTTGAATTCAGCCCATGAGAGCTGATAAATTTACTAATAAACCTCATCCAGTTTATGTAGTGTTTCAAAACCAGTTTCATTTGTAGCTTCCACTAATTTTACTGTAATTGTACTTTGGGGTACATTTTGAACCAAAAATCAGGATATGCAGATTACATGCTATTATTTCTATTTGCTTAACATACAAAAATCAGATGCTGTTGTGTTTGTTGTGTTCCATAATCTTTATCTGTATACCTTCAGCCACAACATAAGAAATTCAGAAATATAATCCTTTCTTTGAAATACTCATCACAGTTATGTTCCTTCATGCCATTACAGGGCAAAACCACTTTTTTTTTTTTTTTAATCAGAGAGATGGAGAGATTAATGCTTCTGCATCATCTGCTTTTGCAGATGTTACTGAAACACTTTGTAAGAGACACATGTCATTGTAAATCAATATTTGTAATTGCAGGGTAGAATGATGTGTTTCCAATGGCTGAGGAGCATCTAAATGCACACACAATTACAAAACCATAACGTAGCCAACAAGGAAATCTGCCCTCTGAAATGAGTATATTACTTGCCATGAATTAATTTAAGAGTATATTACCTGCCACTAATTAATTTAGTGTTGTAAGAACACTATCGAAGTATTAACTTATGTATTTCTCTTTTTTTGCCTCCCTATAAAAACACTCCACTGTGTTCATCTTCTTCAACCTCATCATCCTCATCTGAACACTAATACTCCATGTACACAATATCCCCAAACCCATTTTTTCTCTGTCTCTGATCTTGACCTGTTTTTCTCCATCAATATTATTGCAGTATTTATGTCCTCATCTCCCTCCCCCAAACCTATGGATTTTGTGATTTGAAACACTGGAATTCAACTGCTGGATAAAAACCAAGCAAGTTCATAAGCCTAAGCCTTTAACAAGACAGGAGATGAACCATAAATTGTGCAACACTCACAGGCCTTAGAAAGTCTGGTTCCAATTACCTGTAGTAGTTGCTTTAACAATAATTCTATAGAAGAGCTCACAGAGTCACACTCTGGGGAGGTACAGGAATTTTCTTTTCCAAAAATACTAAGCATTCATAAGCAATAGCATCCATAAGAGCAGCAAAGCACTTCAGAGTGAACCATCAGATTCAATGATGTGTTAAATGCCAACCAGAAGTACCAGGAAAAAAAAAGAATTTTTGTGATCTGTTTTCTTGTAGAGGGCATCTGAAGACAACTAGCTCAACTAGACAAAATACTTGTTTGTATTAGAATCTGCCTGGAAAATAGTCTCAAAAAAGCTGCTCAGAAAAAAAAAAAAAAAGCTTTTTTTCCAACCAGGGAAAGTATTTTACCAAAATATTATGCAATTCTCAGGTATATGATTCTCGTATGAGCTGATTTAAAATTATGCTGTATTTTAGTTGACATGATTCAGAATGAATTTATTTATTCAGATATCAGATATGGCCACCTGTTACAGTGTTCTCACTGTTGCTAGTACTCTGTTTTGTCTCTTTGCTTGACACCAGAAAGAAAAAGCTTTAATTTCAGCCCTGTTTAATTTCAGGTCAAAGCAAGTTTAGAACATTTAAATTCAATTTGTTTTCTGGAAAAATAAAAGCAATTTTTCAGTTTAAATTGTTTGTTAAATGAGGTAGTTTCATTTTAATGGGATGATAAAGGCTTTGTGTTTTTGTGACTAACAGTGTGACTTTCTTTTCCTTTGTGGAAACAATTTCTCCAAAATTAATGTTAAACCCCCTTCAGCAGATGTATTTAGATTGAATTTCAACTTTATTGTAATTTTGAAGCAGCTCTATATTATTCTTAAAGTAAGTTCTTGTAAATATATTAAATGATATTATATTTTTAACTCATAAAAAGATGTTTGCTCTGTTTCATCATTACTACTCAGACTCTGATGGACTGTCAGTTTCTGAATCAATAACAACCAATGCAGTTGAAATACTGAAATGAAAATGTGAGATACAAGAAAAAAAAAACAAAAAAAATCCCAAAAAACCAAACCAAAATAAACCCAAACCAACAAACTGAAATAACAAACTTAATGCAGTATTTGAAATTAATTACATTTAATACCTGAAAATTAGGACATTCTGCTTGGGAAATTTTTAGCATACTTTTGTTAAAATGTAGTCCAATTAACTATGTCTCATCTGTTTAGAGCTGTTACCTAAATCCTGATCTCTATTAATTCTCACTGGGATGAACTGAGTTCGAGAGAGTATTATGGGAACGAGTTACTCTATTTTTACAGTGCTCCTATGACCTTTCCTTATATTCTCTGTAGATATCTACTGTTAGCAGCTTCTGGAAGGAGGATGGTGGAAAAAATGGAAGTTTGTTTTTTGTTCTGATACAGTGTCTTTCATGGTCTTAACCAGAAGAGCAGACATCTTTGAGATTTAACAAACTGAGCAATGAAGATTATTACAAAGGAAAAATTATGGGTTCATCAGTGATATTTGTAGCAGACTGAGCAGAGCACCACATTGGATCTGTGCCTGTGCAAAACCCCCATTTTCTAGGGCCCATTTGCTCTTACAGGCAATACACTTTTATGTGACCAGAAAGACCTGGGTTTAGGTGGTTTAAGTTAAATTTGTTCTCACATATGCACACAAAACATTTGGAAGTGGTGTGTCTGGACTCACAAATATGAGCCATGTCCTGGTTCATGGCATCCAGGGCTATTTCTAAAGCAGCATCTGAGTCAAAACCTCTCAAAATCTGAGTCAAAAAATTTCAAAATCTCTTGCAGCTGGGAGATAGCTCAGCCTCACACAGGGATCCAAATTTTCTTCCCTGAGTTTTGCGTTGGTTTTATCCAGCAGAAGTCTCAGTTGGAAAAGAACAGAAAAGGGGGATCAAATCCATCAACAAAGAAAAATGTTCTTCCACTTTGTTCCCAGAGTATTTTCTAGCCTATTCTTCCAGATCTCTCCAGAGAAACACACTTTTCTTTCATCCCCAAACTCAGCCATCTGATCCACCTCTTCTGGGCAGCCACGTATGTCAGAACAGCTTTGCAATCCTGCAAAGAGCTCCAAACCACAGCACAGAGGTCACAGAGCAGAGCTGCTGCAGCATGAGTGCCTCTGCAGAAAATGCCTTGGATTTCTGAGACAGCTCTGTGTTGCTGGCAGATGTGACACAGGAGCTATGAGCCATCCATCCAGAGCAGCAGCTCTCCTGGGCTCTCTTGTGACCCCAAACACCCTGTGGACAGAGCAAAACTCAGTCACTCTTTCTCCTGATTTAATGCTCTTGTGCTTTTGCTGTCTCACTGGGGCCTGCACCTTGATTTTTCTTTCTTTTCTTATACCCAGCCTTGCAGAACACTTGTTCAAGTGCTCGATGTTGATCCATCTGCCTGACCTTATTGATTCCTCTGAACTGCAGGAGAAGGGAAGGGATATTTTTGCCCTGTGCCACTTAGCCAGAGTGACTCAGGAATCTGGTCTGTAAAGCTAAGGGATCTTGCTTTGTATTTGCAGATTTAGAGTTTTAGACCAAATTTTCCTGAGGAAGGGAGACAAGAAGAAACTTCAAAGGTGTGATATAAATACATGTTCTTATCTTAAATGAGTATTTTTGATAATTCCCTTCCACCACCCTTATTTTTTTGAGTGTTCCACAAGCTTTCTGGTATTACTAATATTGTAAAACTTCATGGAAGGACACAAAAAACCTTGGGGTTTTGCACATATTGAGCAAATTTGGGTCTGTTTCCAAGTCAAATGCAAATTTTGCTTGCAGTTCACAGAGACACCCTCAGTGATCCTCTAGAATTTTCCAAAGTGTGGGTTAGTTGTCCAGGTCCCTCCATAGTTAATGACCAAGGAGAGATTACAAAGGGGGTCCAATTACCCTCTTACCTGGAATCAGCCTTGAGGTGCAATGAATTTATGCTTTCAGCTGGTCTTTTTACCCAATGGCTTCAAAGTGAGTCTGGACAAGAACAGATTAGCCTAGATTAAAAAAAAATATTTTAGACAGATAAAATTAGGCAACAGAAATCCCATTCTAGTTTACCAGGGCACAGACAATGAGAAGGATAACCTTTGTGTGTTAACTGAGAAATAGTGAACCTAAATTTTATGCTGGGCCGTGGAGAAGGTGTTGAGATGTTGCCAGAGAGGCTCTCAGTGGGTTCACTGGATCCTACAGTCACTTATGTTTCTCCTTTTTGCATTGTAATACCTCCCCAAGGAGAGGGAAAGGTGACTTTTGCTGAAGTCCTAGATCTCCTTGAGAGAAATTGCACAAAATTTTGTGTGGATTCCCCAGCAGTTAGGGTGAAAACTAATTACCTGTGTGTAAGGAAAACAGATGATTTTCAATGGGGTTGCACAAATGTCAGGATCTGCGGATGAAAATGCAGCAGCCCAAGGAAATTATTTGCTTTTATAAATGTCTGTGCACCTAGAGACTCGTGGACTGCACATAGCCAAAGGAAAATTCTTGACTGCTCCTTCTGGATTCAGTAAAATGGAATTTAACTTGAAATATGAACAAAGTAGCCTGTGAGAGGGAAGGAATATTTAATCTGTGTTGGACTGCCAGTTAAATATTGTGAAAAACAGAATTTTCCTTTGTCCTCTCACCACAGTCATGAAAGATAAAAACTGTGAAAACCTGCACATTGCCTTCCAGTTGTCCAGAAGGACATAAATTCATACAAGCTGTACCAGATAAAGTGGAAATTTCTGCAAATACCCAAAGATTGCACATTCTTTTAATAAGCTGCAATTGCAATCTTAAATGAAAAATTCAAGGATTTCACAACAATTTACACAAAAGTCTCAGAGTACCAGAATTAATTCCCTTTGTTGGACAGGCCCTTCAGCAGCCTGGTCCAGTGAAAGGTGTGCCTGCTCATGGCAGGGGGGTTGGAATTAGATGTTCTTTAGAGTCCCTTCCTACTCAAACTATTCTATGATTCTGATATATGCAAATATATACACATGAAAATAGACTTAAAAAGCTACTGGCATAAGAGACAACTGTGACATTTCAGTTTCTAAAAGCAATCTTTCAGAAAATGAAAACTAAACTTCCTGGGGAAATTTATTCTCTTTTTAAGTGTGTATAATAAAAAGAGACATAACGATTATAATAACAGTTTATTCAACCATATAATGTTTCCTCTGCAGAGGAAAGCCAGCAGCATTTTTGGCAAATGACATCTTTCTGAAGGGCAGAGGTGGGTTGGTTCTCTATGAAAGCAGAAGAGGTTGGAAGTTTGAACAAACACCATTTTATGTGAGGGTATCCTGCAGGAGAAAGTAAACTTCTGGTAAGAAATGTTCAAAACCAGACAAAGAGGTCAAAACCTGGTCATTAATCCCATTAGAAAATCAAAACACATTTCACACCAAATCCCATTCTCAAAAAGACTATTCAGGAAAGAAGCCAAGAAAGGGGAATCTCCAGGGATGTTAAGAAGAGAAAGGTACTATGGAAGGAAGGAAGGAGGAAGAGACTAATAGGAGGGGGATAGAAATGCCAGTGTGATGACATTCCAGGGGGAGGATAGAGAGGAGTTTATATTTTTTCCTGCTGTTTTGACAAGCTTTACATTGAGCAGGAGTCAGAAAAATTGATAGAAACTGGTTTTAAGAGAAAAACAGATCTGCATCAGCTTTTCCAGAGTACAGTGACTCAGCCTGAGCAAATATTAAAATCCAGTATCTCCAAGGTTAAGCTTAAACTCACAAAAATGCAAAGGCAGTATTCCATACCTGTGAGAATTTACATGATTTGTATGGCAATGTTTCATTTATTGTGGCACCTAAAAGAAAATTTGTCTTAAGGTTTTGTTCTCTAAAGTGTATTTTTATAATGCTCATGTGTAAGGGTTTAAATATGAGAAACAAAGGAGGTTTCTACATTGCAAAAATTGCATTAAATTAAAATTACATTTTGGGAGAGCACTTTAATAACTGCAGATATTCTGGGAGAATTGCAGAATTGTTATTATCACCCAATAAAAAAGTTTTGAAAACAAGAGAATATAGAGGCATAATTAAACCTAAAATAAACACAGTTTAGAAACGGAATTGTGTGCTTTAGTTATCTCAACAGCCTTTATTCAGCCCTAGGAGAGTACTTTGAAGAAGCTGTGTAAAAATGCAGCAATCCTGGTGCTTATGAATTTGTCATGTTTGTCACATATAGGCTACTATATTAAGGTTAATCATCCCATTATGGTCCATGTCATGATGGGGGAGAGTAAAGATTTTTCTAACAAGTCCTTGGTCCCAGTCCCAAAAGAATCTGAAACACAAATCCTTAGTCAGGGGCATATCCAGTATTCAGCATGTCAGTTCTGTATTTATTGTTCATGAGCCCAGTAATGTTCTGGCTCTTTCAGACTCCACATTCCCTTTCCCAGACATGCCAAGTTCCTCACTGCAGACTCTCCAAGACACCCCTCTTGCAAACACTAATTGTAGAATAGTATATAGACATATATTGAATCATAAAATCATTACATTTGGAAAAGACATCTGAGGTCGATTCCAACTATTAATCCAATGCTGTCAAGTCCACCACTAAACCATATATGTATGTGACTGCGTAATTGCAGACTCTATTTGCTCAAAGAAGTCATGGTAAGACAACCTGAGCTACACTTTCTTAACTTCTGGGTGCTTGACTTAGCAGCTTTCAAAATGCTCTTTTGACAGAGCAGTTATTTGCATGTGTTCAAGCATGGAATTGCTGGGAAATAGTGTTTTTTTCTAAGCACAGGTTAGGTAATTATGCAATTTACTGCTGATTTTTTGGGGATTTTTTTGTGGATCAATATTCTGTCTGGCTTTTAGGCATACAGTGTTTGTGGTGTTATTCCTATAGTTATATATATCAGCAACAATTGAGGTTTATGAGAGTAACAACACTATTGGCTTGTCAGGAAATCGAGTGAAGGGTTGGATGTGGAAACAGAAGTGAACAAAGAACAGGGTCAGTGTGGGACTAGTTCATAAGTTCTTCTCTCACCTTGAACTCACTGTTCTTTATACCAAAGTGTCTGAAGACCAATTTTCCTCTTGTTCATTATCCATCAGAGAAAGATCTGAATCATTTACCCTGAAGACTGTTTGATTTCAGTTTCCACAAGGTGTGGAAGGAAATTGTCACCAGAGAGAGAAAGTGGCCTAATGGTGGTTCAGTAGCTCAGGATTTTGGAGACAGTCTGAGGAGCCCCTCCACCACTGGCCTGGAAGCTGACCTTGGCTCAGAACCTCTCCTGTCCCATCTTCCATCTGTAAATGGCAGTGACAGTACTTCCTCACCTCACAGACACGTAGGGAGATGCAGGCATTAGGGCAATGCTGAAACTAAAAAAATGTGCTTTGGGCATCTGTTTACTTGGGAGGAGGAAGCCATGAGAAATTGAATCTTCTCGAGGCAACTTGAAAAAACCTTTTAAAATCTAAGAACACCATGAATAGGTCTTTCTCCAAGGAAAACCAGTTATGGTTGTGTTTGATGACTCTTCTTGGATAATGGATAAAAGTCTTTCCACTGACAGGAGAAAAGACTGAACTCTTTGTGGTGTCCTCTTCTCCCTTCCTCTTCCCTGAGCACATTCATGGGCCAATGGCACATTGCCTGTGAGGTGTTGTTTTCTTTTTTTATTTTTTTTTTTTCCCTGGAGTCGATTTTCTAATTGCTGAGAGTTTTAGGCATTTTTCCCCCTTTCAACATAATACAAACAGGGCAGACAACTCCAAGGCCATCCGGAGTGCTGAGGGCTTCTGGTTCAAAGGCAAGAGCTTTTCTGAACCATTCTTGTATTCTCTCTGCTTCATGGTGTCCCCCCTCAACCCATATTAGATTTTACTCTTCAAAGGTTTGGGAAAGGCAATGAACTAATAAAATGTGATGATAATACTATGATATTTGGGTTAGTAAAGAAAGAGTCCTGTGCTATGTCCCTTGTGTACCTCCCACAGAACTCGGTGAGCGGCAGGTGAAGCTCAGTGGAGGTAAATATGAAGTGGCACATGAGATAGAAATCAATGCCACTTGTCTGTAGAACATGACAGATTCTGAACTGACCATTACCATTCATGTGTGAGAACTTGGGGTTGTGACAGTGCAGTGAAAACATCAGCTTGGTGCACTTCAGCTGTCAAGGCAGCAAGTGAGGTGTGAACAGTTATTAGGAAAGGGCTGGGGAAGGAAGGGAAGGGCACTGCTGTGATGCGGGGTCAATCCATATCTTGCCCACACTTCACATGATTTGTACAGGCCCAGAATTCCCATTCTGCAGGATTTATGTAAGGCTTGAAAAATTCAGAGGAGTATCTCAGGTACAATCAATGTGAGAAACTGATTCTGTTACCAGGAGAGGCTAAGCTGGAAGCTTTCAGTCCAGACAAGAGACAGCTTAGGGAAAAGAGGGGGAAATGCAGCTGAAATCTGTAAAAGCTGGTTTTGGTGTGGAAAGGTTTATTGGAATAGATATTTTACAATGTCTTCAGTAAAAGAACTATGAACATCCAATTACACAGAGGGGAAGGAGAAAGAGAAGAAACAAAAAGTATTTTTCATCATATCGCACGTAGTTAACCTGTGGACCTTCTGCAGGATATAGCAAGTGACAAGGTTTCCAAAGATGAGTGGAAACACTAGACAGGTTAATGAACAACAAAGTTATTGAGCATTCATAACTTGTTATAAATTATTGAGAAAGAAAAGATAAAAGGAAATTAAAAGAAAAAATGAAAATAGCAGAAAATAACCAACAAATCTCTAGAAATATATATTTTTAAAATTCTCTAGAAATATATATTTTAAAAAGTCATGATTTTTTTGTTATTATTTCTATGTTGACTGTCCTTATCATTACACATTAGAATAGTAAGATAACTTTTATAATGAGTTTCTTGTCAGGTCAGGAATACCTGTACCTTTAGCCAGCAGCTGCTAGGCAAGACAATCATCTTTATTGATACAAAATCTTCTGTATTCTTCTGTTACAAAGCTTCTGCCAGACTGGTGGTGCTGAGGACCTGTCTCCTCAGAGGACTGGACCACATGGCTGCACTCCTGTAGCTGCACAGACAAAACAAGCATTCATAAAGTGCACAAATGAAAAGTAACAGAAACTGAAGAGAAAGCAGCCAGGGAAGGTGAGGGAGATAAAAAGAGAAAACAACTTTTGTTTTTTTATTTGCTGTGGATGTTGAAAAGCTTTGCCCTTGGAAGTGACATGCAGCATAACCAGGTCACTTTAGCCAAGATTAAGTACGGAATAATGATGTGACTTTGTGGGTTTCCAAAGGCAGCTGCTCCCATGACTTTGCTGCCATTGCAATGGTTTGAGATTGCAAACAGATGGGAAGGTAGTCAGCATAACAACAGGGGAGGCAACCATGAAAAAACACATTTCTTGATACCTGACTGGCTGAAAGAAAAAAAACCTGTAAAAGTTGCTGTGTTGCAGCTATCCAGTTTCTGTCAGAACAGTATAAGCAGAAAGAAAAAAAAGAAATCACTCTGGCAAGAAAAACTAAGGTCAAAATATAAACAGACTCTTCAGTCCCATTCTCAGAAGGAACAAGTTCTTGGAAGACAGTTGTTGAGGAAATCACTCTGAAAATGAAATTTTAGTTTCTACATCACTTAAGAGATCTCTTGAACATATTGACAGCAGCTCAGATTCCATCATGTGGTGGGAGAGAATGAGCTTTGGCCCCTTTTTTATGGTATAGAGAAAAGACAAATTTGCCCAGGATACCGTGAATACAGAGCATTCTGCTTTGGTCCAGTTCTTGATCACATGAGTGAGGCCCTGATTTTCACCTGCACACACTCCACTGTTATCCTTTAACCCTAATCAAGCAACATTTTAGCACAGGAACAAGGAGGAAAAATAGACTATTCCTTTCTGGAATTACTGATTTTTTCAGCATCAGTATCTTGGCAAATAAATTGTAGGCACTTCTGTAGTCTCAAAGGCAGCAACTAACAAATGTTCTTATTCAATCCATGAGCCTGGAAATTCATTGGGTACAGGGTGAAATGTGGTCACTGCTATCAAAGTATATTGTCTACTCTGTGAACAGAATTTTGAATGTGAACCAAAACTTTCTTGAGGGAGATAAGCTTGTTATTCAGACAGTAAAAAATTACGATTAACACCTGATGAAGCATTAAAGAACCATAAAAATTCTGCTACCTGGGAATGATTACTTAGCAGGAGGCTGCCTGTGCTTTGGCAAGCAACTGTGTAGCAGCTGAACTTGGTGTCTCAGCTTTCCATGAAAAAGTGGATTTATACAGTCATTCTGTGGTGCAAGGAAAGCAGAACCACCCAGTCAGCTGCAGACATGAACAGGCAGATTCTGCTTCTGATTGCACTGGAATGCCCAGGTTCCAGGAATTCCTGCCCCACCTATGAATTGTATGGAAAAAAAAAAATTAAGTGCAAGCTAAGTGCAATTTATATTTGCTTTCACAGATTGTCAGCCACTGCTCTTTGTACTTCTTTCATCATGTTGAGTAGCAAGGATGATTTGTCCCCCTGCCCCTTGTGGCACTACTCATTGTGGAGGAGACTGTGCATGCTCAGGTCTCATCCCAACTTGTGTGGGGAACTTGGCAGACCTGACAAAGTGCTCAAGTGGGTGTTTTGATGGAAATCCAGACCTTTGTACACTCTGAAAGCTTTAAACGGGACCAATCTCTAGCACTGATCCCCTGTGGATGCTGCTGAACTGGAGCCTGGTGGGACATCCAGGCCTGTACTGAACAGTTATGCTCTATGAAGTTCCCAATTTAGTATGAAATGACAGAGGTTCCATTAGGGAGAGGTTATGTAAAATTAAAAGTAGTCTTGAGGGATGCTGACCAGCCTCATTAACAGCTCTGCTGAGCATCAGCTGCTGAGCCACAGGCTTGCATTTTTTTAAAGTGAATAGCAATGCTCAGATGTGCTGAGTTACTGTCTTTTTACATTCAGTTTAAAAAATCTTAAAACATTTTAGGGTGCATAAATACTTTTTTTTCCTTTTTCTTTTGAAATGGGGCTTCAGATGAGAATGAAAACTAACAGCCAACCCCAGGTAATCTAGGTCACTGGTCCTGAAGCGAGACTAAAAGAGAGTAATGGCTTTGTTCAAACTGAACACAAACACAGTTAGCACATGGGCAGGTTTACACCTGTACAAAGTGAGACTGAGTGTCCCCTACCCTGCCCTGAGCAGATGGTGATTAAGGCAGTGGATTAAGATGGACGATTGAGTTTCAGGCCTCTGCATCCAGGGTAACAGGCAGGAACAGTACCCATCTGCCAGCAAATCAAAACTCTGTGCCTGTTATCCCTGTCCATCAATAAAAGTGATGATACTGTATATTTCACATACCCTGTGTACACAGTAAAGTGTTCATTACCATGCCAGATCAAGTCTTAATATGCATAACTCCTGTAATGGTTTCCAGCCTCATTTGGGACCTCCAGAAAAGCCTGTAACCCAAATAATGCCAAGCTGTGTTGTGTGGGGTGAACAATTCCACATGGAAGGCAGGGAAGAATCACCCTCCCTGTAAGAGCTTCAGGGCAAGCACTAAGCAAGGAGCTCCTGGCACCTCCTCGTGTTCTTTACTTGTCCTGTGCTGGTTTGATCAAATGGGCAAGTCTGCCCATGCACCTGACTAATATATTCCTTGGTTCTCATGTTTCCTGGTTGCCAATTTGGCTGATTTCATACTTCTGTAATCTCATTTGACTAACTTTATGTGGCATGAGTATTTGCACATATAAAAAGAAATGTGTTTGTTGAATGCCAGTTTCAGGCTAATGTTCATGTGCTGAGGAGAAGAAAAAAGGGACCTGAAAAAAAATGTGATACCCAAAGCTCTGATGTCTTCTTTACATATGAGGATAACAGAGAGGGAAGGAGCTGAGATAACACATCTGCCAGTAAATAGAGACTGGATTTAGTTTATAATAGCTAAGTCCTGGACAGTCCTTGTTTCAGCAAGGGGTCAGCAGTCTCATGGATGGGCTTCACTGAAGTTTTTCATCTGACTGAAGTTTATCCCTTTTTTTTACAATGTCTTAAAGGGCTTCCTTGGTCATAGGTAGTGAACATGATTGTATGGAAATACTTCATTATCTTACAGAAAATGTTTTCCCCTGTTCTATAGTGGAAGTGGCCATCCACCAAATGCAAGACAGATGGCAGCACAGGATGATGGCAAGGGAATAAGCTTGGGGCAGGAATAACAAATACCTAGGAAAAAAAAATGTTGAGTCCACATTTGATGGGCTGGGGTTTGGTGCTCTTGGATTGTGTTTAGGGGACTCTTGGAGTGGGGAGAGGAGTTCCAATTCATGGTGTAACAAGAAGAGACTCACAAGGCAGCAAAGCACGAGGAATGTGCATTATGTTCATCTCTAATTCTCCTGTGAGGGTCATGGGTCAACTTCCAGGGACATGTGTGTTTTTAAAGCTTTGCAGCTGCTGACAGATCAGAAACCTACTGGGTGTCTTATAAATCAGGCATAGAAATCATCAGAGAGAAGAGTGTATCAGACAGCACAGGGACGTGGCTACACACGCAGTGGGAGTTCTTTCCCACTTCATATAAATCAGCTACATTCCAGTCTGCATGTCTTTCCTTTTCTGTGCTTCTTTGTCAGTGAGGCACTGAAGGGCTGATGGTTGTCAGTGAGATAAATCAAAAGCTGCACTGTAACTGTTGTGGTGCCCTGTTTTCCACCACAGCCTCTAAAGCAAGATATAATCAGCGCTGAATTTCCAGGCCTACTTACAGCATCAGAGGTTAAGAGAGTGCTGGTGGATTTTTTTTTTTTTTTACGTTGTTTGATATTTTCCAGCTGTTTTTAATACATGCACGTTTTGAAGAGCTCTGCGTGAGTCATCAGCTCAGCACACAATGCTTACTTTTCATTGTTAACCTCTCATAATTCACCTGAGCAGTTCCTGTTGCACTTCTCAAACTGAGGCAATGCTAACAAATCCATTATGTTAAGGAACAATGTAGTGCTGCTGCTGGAAGATAGGGGCTTGGAATTATGTTTATTTTACACGGTTCAACGTATTCTTCTATTTGGAGAGATGGTTATGCTTATCACTTGACAGCCACTGCCACAGTGAGGGTCACAGCAGGGGACAAGGAATAGTTTTCAGAACATTTAGGAAGCAGAGACAAAACAAATCCCTTAGGACAGGCTTGTCCATTGTATCAGGTGGGAGTATGGAGGCTGTAAATGTCACTTTCCTCTTGTCTCTTTTCTCCCTAGCACTTTCCAAAAGCACTCTCAGGCAGTAAGGTTCTTCTCTCATGGCTGAAGCACAGGGGAAGGTGAGCATGAAGCTGCTCTCTCCTAAGACAGGACGGTGACAGAAAATGAATAACAGAAAACTCACATTTAAAAGGGGAGATTAAATGGATGAACGTTCCAAGCAGTGCTTTGGGTTACACTATCCAGAGCCTTCTTACTCCAAGTCTTTCCCCCCGCTTTTCTGGGCAATGTATTCCAATGCTTCACTGCTCTTGCAGTGAAACCTTTTTTTTTCTTTTATCCAGACAAAATTTTCCTGAAGCAACATCTACTCACTGCCTCTCGTCCTGCCACCATGCATTTCTGTGTGGGGAACACCTCCACTTCTTTACATCTGTGTCCTTGGGAGTCCAAGGTGGTGATTACATCTCCCTCAGCCTTTCCTTCTCTAGGTGTAGGAAACCAAATTTTCTTTTTCTTTTTGACAAAGTTAGTTTTCAGCCTTTGTCCATGTGTCAGGTTCCCCTACTGTCTAATTATCTCCGTGGCCCTCCACTGGATCACCTCCAGTACTTCAGGGTTTCTCTTGAACTGAGAAGACCAAATCTGGGTAACACATTGCAGCTAAAGGGGAGTGATCTCTTCCCTTGACCTGCTGGCTACAGGATTGCAAATGTGGCCCAGGATCTCCTGCTTTTGTTGCTGCTCCAAGGACACATTACTCCTTCATGTTCAGCTTACTGCCTGGCAGACCCCTTGTCCTTTCCTGCAGAAATTGGAAGGGTCTTGATAAGTGAAACCTGTCTGGTTGACACTGGAGGCCTCAGTGTTCCCCCAGAGTCTAACATTGAGGACTGTTGGAATATGAATCCCCCTGGGCCAAATCCACACAGGCCCAGGAGTGCCCAGAAATATGAAGATTAAATTAGAACCTTCAAAGAAACTAAGATACATAAATCCACACAGACATGAGGTAGAAATGCAAGTTTAGTTTTGAATAAATAGAGAATTTTTAAGTGCCTTAAACAAATAAGAGCCTGTGTCAGTAAGAAAAAGACCTAATACCTAGTTGAAAGTTCAGTAACATTGTCTTTTGCAAAGTTAGTAAAATTCTATCATAAAAAAATAATGTAGCCTTGCTAAAACTTCCTAGATAGAACAGATAGAGTTATAAGGGTAGAATTTATGTAAGAATTTACGAATTTTGCTGCTCATCAATCTTAACTTAGGATTGGTACAGCAAGACTGTAGAAAATTCATGTTGGTTCCTGATTGGCTAAAAATAGAATAAAAATACACTACTTTGAGAATGCAGAGAGGCTCACAAAACACCACAAATGCGCTGCTTTTGCTGGTAAGATGCTGCTGCTCCTGCTTGGGACTTTGAGACTTTATGTCAGGTTTCCTGCATGCTGCTGCAGAATCTAATAAACTTTGCCTTCATGGGACTGATTTAGGCATGCAATAAAGGACTCTGCTTTTACAACTACCCAGCTTCTAGTCTTCAGTGAAGATGTGCCAAAATCTCAACAGGGGACTTTGAACGTGAAATGCTTTGTGCAAGTGTTTCTGGACTGCCTCAGTTATAAACTAAAACAGATCCTTGTGGTCACAAAGTCAAACCCTCAAACACTGACCTTTTTACAATTTAATTACTTTGTAGAAGTCCCTCATTGTCTGCTGCCCATCTACACTAAGTGGGCCAAGCCTTTCAGACCTCCATCTAGAATTTTTACTTTGAGATTTTCCACTGTGGCAGACGTCTGAAGACAAGCCTGGATCACTCTCTTTTATTGGGTGTTCTGTGTTACTTCCTGTTACCCATACAGTAAATACCATCTTTGCTTTCCTCTCTGCAGTCAAGCTTTCTGCAATTATCAGCTGTTCACTGTGACCTTTCTCTCTTCCTCTTAAGTATTTAAAATTAATCCAAATGTAATAATTAAGAATATCACTTTGGAGCCATTAACATGGATGGGTATTTCAATACAGACCAACTCCCAGTGTTTGTATTTCTCTAAAATTGCTTTGATTTTCACTCTCCAAGCTGGTTTTAAGTGTTTGAGGAAGTTGTGCTTCCCTGATGCATTGGAAGGACATTTTGATGGCTATCAAGTGGTGGAGAAAAACGTAAAAATAACACTACATTGAAAATAAAACTGGCATTTGCTATTTCTCCAAGTCACAGATGTCAGTTTGCAATCCAGAGTGGAGGTAGAACTAGGAAACAGATTTAGTTTTAGGAGCAACACTATTGTTCTTCACCAGATTTTCTCAATATTCTTGCCAACAGTAAAGGCGCCCACAATTTTATGTATCTCCCAGGCTGTGTTGCTAAGGGATAGATTGCAGACACAAGCTGTGATCTGTCACAAATAAAGCTTAAAATGCTAATTTGGTCTAGTTATTAGCACATTGCTGATACAAAATTGCAATACAATTTGGCAATGAAAAAATACAATCTGTATTCTAATCTCAAATAAAAGTTTTAGGATTACTGATTTTAGAGTACCATGAAATTGTAATAATGAAACACCAATCTCTGCTACAAGATGCTGTTGAGAATTCAAGTGCAGTGCTTGTAATTTCAAGAGATAATTATTTCTCTGGTAAGATCTTCCATGTAGGAGACTTTGTATGGTCTTTTTTACTGGTTTCCTGTACAGACAAATCGTTTCAGTTTTACTTTCTATTTATAGAGCAGTGTAACTTGCAATAGTGTTGTGGTTTGCCACATGGTTCATATGCATCATTCTCCTATATGCCTCAGAGTTTAATAACTCATGTGCAAAGTAAATATTAACAATGAAAAATTAGTGGAAAGGAGAACCTAGACAGTTGAAAACAGGTGAACTCCCTGGATTCAGTCATAGAAATAAGGTCAGGATGCTTTCAGAAGATAAGGGCTACCTGAAATAAGGAAATCATGCCAGCAAATGATTCTGTGATCTCACCAAACTTTGCACATGAGAAGACAAATAAAAGTTCCAACAGGTTCTTCCAAACAGGAATAGAGCATTTGAAGATACAGAGTGCAGCAGATGGTAAAATATTACCCATCACAGTTGTGGTTATTGTCATGTTTGTGCAGCCCTTGGGGTCTGGAACTCAGATGAGCAAGAACTCTTTGCCACCATCTACTGATAAACTGGGGGAAGAGACAGAGCTAAGTTTCAGATAATGTCTATGATGGGATGGGCATTTCTGAAGTGTTACTCATTCGAGGATAGGAATAAAAGGAAAAGAATCTTTTATTATGTTCACAACACTTCTAAGAATCAAAGGATCAGCTCTTTTATCACTGGATTACATAGGACAGGGACTCTGCCATGGGGACAAATGAGTGAAAGGTCTTGATCTTCAGTCTATACCTTCTATTTTTTTAATGAATTGAACTCCTCAAAGTGAGACTGGACAATGAAGCCTACCTGGATATGGAGAGATGATAAAGAGTTTACAGGACATTTTTATTCACTCACAAAGGAGCTTAATTACTTCAGGAGAGGGAAAAGCCTGGAGATCCTGATCTTGCAGTACACCTAAAAGTCACTGTATGCTGGACAACAGCCAGCACCAGCAGGGTGCTGGGAGCTGAGAAAGAAGGCAGCAGTGGTAGAAGGAAAGCACTATCTCAACAGCACAGGGGCTGTGAGGGGACAGCAAGGTTTCTCCTTAGGGTAGACCTTTCCTGTCCTTCCAGAGTTAATCCCACCTATGTGCTCTCCTACTCTGAGACATCACCTGGGGAAATTGCTTTTGGTTTGTGAGGAACATCTTAAGCACATTTCCTTAGTAGAATCCTTTTATTCCATTCGGTATCTGGATTTCTTGATGCAGCAATTTCAGACAGGAAAAAAAAGTCACTTTATAAATTTGTCAGCATCCTATCTTATTGAGGTGTCCCATATATGAAAGGATTTCTAAGAAATGTGCCTCTCTTTGTTTGAAGGCACAACATGCCACTTTTCAGGGACTTTTCAGGAAGAAGAAGATAGATGTTAAAAGCAAGGATAAGATCTCTAAATAGTCACTTGTGAATAGATATGAATGTGCCATTTATGTGATTCCAACCATCCAGAAGTGTGTAAATATGAGTAACCCACAACTGGATCTGAATAAACATAACTCATCTCTCCCTACAGCCTCATGAGAAGTAGAAATTAAAACCCGTGTTTACCTGCCAAAGACATGGAGGAGAGACAACTTCATTACAAACAACACAGGAAGATGTGGGTCAGGGCCAAATGGAACTCTTTTGCTTACTTCTATATTTTTCTACCACTCTTTTGTGCAGTCTCCTCAAGGAAAATCACCAAATCAGAGAATTTACCTTTTTGTATGTTTGGTTGGTTTTTTTTAAGTAAATATTTAGGGATTGCACTTGCATTAGTTACAGAGGCTTTAATGGACCTGCTTCTGTCTTCCCCTTTCTTTGTCCCTTTGGCAAAGAACCAGGAATGAGGAGAACAGGGCTATAGCCTATGATGCTGCAGATTCTACAGAAAATACATTTGTTTGGATTATCATAGAATGGTTTGGGTTGAAAGGGATGTTAAACATCATCTACTTCTAACCTGCCTGCTGTGGGCAAAGACACCTCTCAGTAGATCAGACTGCTCAAACCCCCATCCAGCCTGGCCTAGAACACTTCCAGGTGTTGATGGGGCATCCACAGCTTCCCTGGGTAACCTGTGCCTCACCACTCTCAGAGGAAAGAATTTCTTCCAAATATCTAACCCAAACCTTCCATCTTTCAGTTAAAGCCATTCCTCCTTGTCCTATCACCACAAGACTCCATAAAAAGGACATTATAAATGCAAAGAAAATCTGTCCTGTGCAAGAGGAATGCCAGCTCCACCCAGCATGTTCTGCTGAAATTCAGGAGATTCTCTGCACATCATGTTTTCATCTCACTCACAACACTCCACTTTCTCACTCTTGCATTGAATTGATACAGAAATAAAATGAGCCTCTCTCTTTGGGGCTTTCCTAAGGTGAAATTCCATCTCTTCTGGCAGTTTTACAACAGAGGTGTAAACAGATCTCACTCTCATTCCTATTGTATAAAAACATGCTGCTTACAGTTCTGCTCCTTGCATCCTCATTTTCTTGACAGAAGTACAGGATTAACATGGACAGCCTTTGATATCTGACTTTCTTTTAACAATTCAGCACTTTGTATTTTTCCAAATAGTGGAAAATCCTTAAGAGCAATGAAAGAATATTGAAGTCTTAAAGAGGTCCGAAAGGGAAAATAGTAAAAGAAAAGTAATTAACAGAAAATTTCCAATCTCAGCACTTTAGATAAAATGTGTTAAGTTGTGGAAAAGAATTGGGAAAGGCTTATGGTTCTGTTCTTGTTCTGTTCCTCATCAATTGAAATTTGATGGCCCTTGAAAACAGTCTGTCCTTCCAAACACCAAGCCCTTATGGAAAATGCAAAAATGCACTTCCAAACCTGTGAACCAATATTAAACAGCTGAAAGATATTTTCACCTTCCCTCTCTGCACCTGCTCAGGCTCATATTTTCAGTCTGTCTCAGTGCTTCATTTCACTTTTCCTCTTGCCAAAAAGTGACCTAATATCTTTTGGTGTTCTAGGGCAGGAAGAGAAAAGTGAGTCAACTCTGCAAGTCCAGAGTATTTGATGACCACATTTCCTTTCTTGCTGCCTTCATCCACATTGGCTGCCTAAGAAAATGTGGGATGACAGAAATGCTCTTCAGGCCCAACCAAGGACCACTGAATCAAAGTCCTGAAGAGAACAAACAAATGCACTGGAATTAAAATGAATTCTGGAATTAAAATGTATTCTCATGTCTAAACTTTCCTGCCTGAACCTTCCAGCAGAGAGGTTCCTAGGTTGGATCAGGTTTGGTTTGGCTCCCTGCTACAGTGAGAAGTGTATTGAACAAACCCTTCAATCCCTTCATGTGGGAACCAGTGTGTCACATTTCCTTCACTCAGAGATAACCTTTGTATCATAACTTCCCTGGTGATTCAGACCTCTTGGATGTTTGGATTTTCTTTGCTGATTAGATGTGCATTAGGACTTGCCTGAAGCAGCTGAAAATATTCACATGATGTATTAATCAATTTAATTTAGCATGGTCTATTTGTATGTCATTATGACTTCCTAAAAGCTTTACCTGCTGGCAGAGAAATTTCAGAGGAATACTACTGTACAGAGGCAGAGGCAAGGAGGGCATTTCTAATTAATTTCAAAGAACAACTTTATAAATGTCATTTTCCTAACTCAGCCCACTTATGATTGGTACAGAGAGAAAGAATTTGTAATTTCCTGTAACCTTATTGTCTGTTTCTTTCCTCGTGACTTTCTACCTCAGCTATTTGGATTTTTTTTTTCCCAGAATGAGAGATACTATGACTCCACCTTTCCTTGACATTTAAAATGTACCAAATTAAAACAATGGTAAAGTTATTTTGTATCTGCCCAATTTTATTACCACTAAATGCATCATTAAGTGTAAATTGATCGTAGCAGAGAGCACATTAATTGTGATCACAATAAAGAGATCTGATTTTCTGCTGATGCCACACTGTTTTTAGGATGAGTGCAGCATTACTTCCCAAAAGAACCTGACTTGTGTGATGATCACCCACTTTCAGTAGCAAAAAATGCCTTTCTTTAGAGAAGATTGTGAAGTTTTGCCCACAGCCAGAGGATGCCCTGATATGTTTTCTCAAACTGATCACTCCCAGTGACATCCCAACCTCAAGTGCTGCTTTCTTTACACATTACACTAAGCAGGTTCCCAGTCAGGGTAAAAGGGATCATTTCCCTCCTCAGGAAAAGCCAACTCTTAGGGCTGAGCAGCTCATTGCTGTTGTGCTCATGGGAGGGGCAGACAAGATGCAACCAGGATGTTTTTAAGAAAACTTTGTCAGGAACTTGTAGTGTTGACAACAGTATAAAAGAGATAACTCAGGCGGGAGGAGGAGATGTACTTATTGTATTTATTAACATTAATAAGTGCAATTTGAACTCAGTCCATTTGCTGGCTTTAGTTTAGAACTCATACTCAGGCTAAGGCCTTGTCCAATACTGTATTTGGCAAGAAATAGCAAAAAGAGCTGGCAGACCCTCCCGAAAGTCAACTCTAACATTTTCTGTGATCATGAACTGAGCCCTGCACTTATATATTCCTATTGACTGTGGACTCTCACTGCTCAGAGTGACATTTGGAATCATGCAGTCCATCAGGTCTGCACTGGTAATACTCAAGAAAACCAGCAATTCCACTGTTCTCCAGGCAGCAAACCCCACCCCACATTCACAAGTAACACTTCCACCTCCCCAGGAGTACACACACAGCTTCAGACCTCCAGTTTTGTCTTTTGAGTGCTGACTTCTCTGAGCTGATGGCTTTTAAACAGGAATATCCACGTGTTTGATTGTACTGTGCTTGTGCTCACATATCCTCTCACAATTTCCTAAAATAAGATCTAAAATAGATCTTTAAGAAGTTAACAAAACCTCTCCTTAAACAGTAAACAGATCTGTGTTTTCTTTCTGGGTAGGTTTCTATAAAAACCTGTCATGGTGGTGTCTTAAATTTTAGATTCATATGACGTATGTTATTTTTATACATGAAAAAATTTAATTGCCTCAGAAGAAATTTCTGCAGAAATAAAGTAAACTAGCAGTAGAAACTTGGATTATTTTGTTTTATATACATGTATATAAATAAAACAAATCTGGGATAGAAATGAAGTTCACTGTGTAGATGACCTCTCTGACCAAGACCTCTCTGAGATCAGTTTTGCCTAAACATTTGAGCAGAGATCTGGACATTGCTGTTACCTTCCAGTTAACTGCTTCAAATGCTGTCCCATAATTTCATGTTCTGTGTGAGTACTGAAATTACAGATGCTTTTTTGGTATGTTGGGATGTGTCATTTTGTTTTCTTCACAGAGCATAGAAAGCTCTGATTTCAGAACAGACCTTTTTCCATTGAAAAATATTTCCTAAATGTGATTGCTGACCATCTCAAAAATGGAAAACACCTTTGCAATGTTCTTTGAAACAGATTGAGGAAAAAGTAGTAGTAATAGGTCATCTCTTCACCTTTATTGCTTCTCTCTCAAAGTTAAGAAACACTTTGAATTTAAGAATTATAGTGAGCCATAAAAAGTTTTTACACCAAATTGTAAATCCTTCTGCTTTATTACAGTAAGCACAAAGGTCTGACTTTCTTGGCATAGGTAGTTTTATTGTATCTAGTACTACCAACAGATGTCACCTAGTGAAATCCGAATCATTCAGAGGGAAAGGTTATCTAATTTTCAGTGGGTTTTGCTAAAAAATCAGTGTTTAAAAAGTTCAGAGACTATGGTAAATGATCCTTTTATATAGAGAGGGGGAAAAGAAGTATCATCTTTCTTTAACTCCCCTAAGAAATCATCCTCGAAGAAAAGGGTTTTATACTTTTCTATTGTAAATCTGACACCAAAATGCTTCTTTTTCTTTTTTCTTTTTTTAATTTTAAGCACTTAAATCCATCCAACAAAAGCATTCAAGGTTTTCACAGCTCTAACTACACTTTTTTTTCCTTTGTTTTAAAGAAAAAAAAGGAGGTAAAGAATCCCAGTCTGTAAGTACTTATCAATCAGCAATACTTGTTTGTCGAGAAAGTGGCTAAAAACAGATCAAACAAAAACCAAAATGGATTTTTGACACTGCAGAGTTTGTCTCTTTCTTTTTAGGCTGGAATACATTTCTAACCTGTGTGGGGAACTCCTTCAGTTTGAATATCCTTCAAGCCAGGGCACACCACAGGTAAACACACACTGTGCCTCCCATCTCAGACACCATCAGTGCTGCAGATCAGGACCCTCCTTCAGCCTTCAAAAGGAAATGAGTTTGCTTCTGCTGCCAGCTTTGCACAGACCTGGCAATAACCTTAAACCCAGGCTTTTCTCACAGAGTGTGAATATTCAAGCCTTGACAACAATCTTATTTCAAGCTATCTTTGGTTTCTTTGGTGTTTTTTTTAGATTTAAGGTGTGGTGCAGTCGACAGGGTGGAGGGAAGGGATGGCATCCAGAGGGACTTGGACAGACTTGAGAGGTGGAGCTGTGTAAACCTCATCAAATTTAGCAAGGTCAAGTGCAAGGTCCTGCACCTGGGTCAGGGAAATCCCAAATACAAGCACAGGCTGGGAGTAGAAAGAAGGATTGAGGAGAAGGATTTGTGATGTTGGTGGCAGAGAAGCTCAGCATAATCCAGCAGTGTGCTCTTGCAGCCCAGGAAGAAAATGTGTCCTGGGCTGCATCCAAAGTCCTGTGGGCAGGTGAGGGAGGGGATTCTGCCCCTCTGCCCTGCTCTGGGGAGAGCCCACCTGCAGTGCTGCATCAGCTCTGGGGTCCCCAACAGCAAAGGAATGGATCTGCTGGAATGAGCCCATACAAGGGCTCAAAGAGGAGCAGAGGGCTGGAGCATCTGTGCTGTGGAAGTTTGCTGAGAGACTTGGGACTGTGCCTGGAGAAGAGAAGGCTCTGGAGAAACCTTTCAACACCTTGCAGTACCTAAAGGAGGCTTGCAAGAGAGCTGGAGAGGGACTTTTCACACGGGCATGGGATGATTGGACAAGGGTAATGGCTTTAAACTACAGATTAGATATTGGGGAAAAAAATCCGTGAGGGTGGTGAGGCACTGGAGCACCTTGCTGAGAGAAGCTGTGGGTGCCTCATTCCTGAAGTGTCCAAGGCCAGCTTGAACAAGGCAGCCAGCTCTAGTGGAAGGTGTCTGTGCCCATGGCAGGTGAATTGGAATAAACTGCATTTAAGGTCTCCTCCAACACAAACCATTCTATGATTCTGTGGTTCTGTGATCTGCTCAGTACATTCAGAGTTGAATCATGAGCAGTGCAGTTAATAAGGGCCTAGACAGTGCAAGATAAAATCACCCAGAATACTTATAATATATTTTATTCAAAACAAGAGTCCAAAGTATCTAGAAGGGAGATGAAGGAGTTTATTCCATGGATTCCCTGTCTCTGCATGGTCATTTCAAATCCAGTCAATTCCAGACCCTGAAATGCTGTCTCCACTAACAGGCTTTCAAGTATATCTGTGCCTTTTTATTTTTTTCAGCTCGGTGCTTTTTCCCCATAGCACTACACATTTTTAAGGTGTTCAATGCCAAGCTTTCATCCATTTGTAATCTACCTGTTACAGCAGAAATGCAGGGCAGAATTGCTCCTAATCTGTTGTTCAGAGATCTCTGCCTTTTCACAGACCAAGAAAGAAACAGGCTGTAAATTACATACTGCATACTGGCCAGAAAGAACATGCAGTTGTCTAATCAGCTACAATAGGACTGTAAGAAGGTATCAGACTGCATCTTACTTTTATTGAAACACCAAAGTAATCTAAAGCCTCATATTGTCAGGAGTATCTCTCAGACCAAATACATGCTACACTCAGTAAAAATTAAACTAGTCATTACAAACATAATCTGCTGTCTGAATGGGAAAATTGAAAAGCACTCAAGCATTAAACTGCTCTTCTTAAAGGAAAAATAATAAAGCAATATGGGTAATATATAAATAGCCTTAAAGATTGCTGTGAGCAGGATAGCTGGGCTGAGCATTCCAGCGAAAATTGTAACATATTATGGCTCTCAGTAAAGTTGTACGTGTTCAATGTGCTGCTTTTGTCACTGACTGGTTTGCAACCATTATAGGCTTTGTGAAGAATCCAAGAATCCAATGTACTTTTTTTTCTTTTTAAGAAAGTTAAGTTTTTCAATATAAAGTGCTGCTTGGAAACCTATTAACTCCTCCCTAAAACACATATCCTGCTTGAATGCAAAGTTAGTTAATGCCAAATAATACACATTTTGTTGGTTATGAGAAAAAACTTTTTTAGGTTAACTATATTCTAACTCTAATTTGTTCTATTAATGAAGTGACCTTGGCTTCAGGGCTCATAAATAGTCCGTGTACATACTGAGAAATGAAATAATCATACTTTCATTTGCCCATGTCTATGAAATCTGACACAGTACAATAACTGAGAAATATTAAACTCTGTGTTGCACCACTATATCTAATAACCTAAATCTCCATGTATTGTCATCATGGTTGATAAGATGTACAACATCAGTGTGACCCCTTTACTTTCAATATGCAAGACTTCATCATACAATCAGTTATTAATTTTAGTGAGACTTTATTATGTTGAATCACATAATTCTTAAAATGGGACCATCTGAATGTAGCTGTGGACCTGGCCACAGACTTGGCTGTGGAGCACTTACTCACCTGAAATCCACCTTATCCCCAGTGGGACTTCATGAACTTCAGGCAGTTAGATCAGTTACTTACCAAAGGTACTTTGCAGAATGAATTAACTGGCACATCAAATTTTGAGATGACTGTTTGTGGTCTTAATCACCACGTGATTAAGACATCATTATTCTGCAAACAGTTCCTCAGTATACATGTGATCAGCATTGAGGTACTTTGCTGAATAGTGAGGAAATAGAAAAAAAAAAAGGGATTGTAATCTGGTTGTTATATTTTTTCTCAAAGATAAAGATTAGTAACCATTTGCATTTAAAAACTATGACTATGCTTTATGCTCCAAACTTTGCAGTAGAGAAAATGGTGAAGATGAGGAAAATGGATTGTCATAAACTGACTAATTTAGACCATAAAGAGATTACAGTCCAAGTAAGGTTCTAACTCATGTCTTCTCACATTCAATGACCACACAAGATTTTTGAACTCAGAGGCAAAAATCAAAAGAAACAAAAAGACAATTGTTTGTCATTATTGAGACAGTTTTTCAGCACAACTTTCTGGCTCTGTAAATAGCATGGCTCACTCTTGCATTCTGAGTATGACCTGAAGGAAACACAGTGCTGTATCACTGCAGTCGAACCTTTTGCCTGCAAAGACACATTTACTGACCATGTACTTGTTCCTGCCATGGTGCAAATCCCTTGCTACTTAAAAAAAAAAAAAAAAAATTTTTTTTTTTTTTTTTTAAAAAAAAAAAGGGGGGAAAAGGGGGGGGGGGGGGGGGGCTTTTTTTTTTTTTTTTTTTAAAAAAAAAAAGGGGGGAAAAGGGGGGGGGGGGGGGGGGCTTTTTTTTTTTTTTTTTTTAAAAAAAAAAAAAAAAAATTTTTTTTTTTTTTTTTTAAAAAAAAAAAAAAAAAAACCCACCACTCCCTCCTCCTATTGCCCACATTTTTCTTTCAAAAGAACAGGAAAACAACTTTTCATGTTTAATTTTTTATTTCTCAGTTCTGGCTACTCAGTCTATCTGTAAATAGTGTAAACTAAGTGAAGCTTTTGCAGATGTGACTTTCACTGGTGAAATCTGCAGGAGAAATCCAACGCAGCTGAAGTTCAGTGAAAAGATCCAGACTGTGGATCTTACTGTGTCCAGTTCTGGGCTCCTCAGTGCAAGAGAGACATGGAGCTCCTGGAGCAGGTCCAGAGATGATGAAGGAACTGGAACATCTCTTTTATGAGGAAAGGTTGAGGGAGCTGGACCTCTTCAACTCAGAAAAGAGCTGACAGAGAGGGCGCCTTATCAATGACTGAAGGGACCTCAGTGGCTGTAGGGAGGAGGCAGACCAGGCTCTGCTCATTGGTGCTGAGCAGTAGGACAAGGGGCAATGGGCAGGAACTGATTCACAGGAAGCTCCACTTGAACATGAGGAAGAACTTCTTTTCTGTGCCAGTGATCATCCACAGGAACACATTGCCCAGGGAGGGTGTGGAGCCTCTCCCTCATTGGAGATATTCAGGAACTCTCTGGACACAATCCTGTGCCCTGTGCTTTGGGATGACCCTAGTCCAGCAGGGAGGTTGGACCAGGTGACCCACTGTGGTCCTTCCAACCTGACCATTCTGGGATTCTGTGACTGTTTTCCTTTTTCCTCTTAGTTTTGATTATGTTTGCACCTTCCCAACATGCTGTATGTTGAAACAAACCCAGAAATTTCTGTGTGAAGTTCACTTTTCACACTTCACCTCCTAACACATCTCACCACATGCAGTTATGGGTAAGGCTGTTGATGTGAAACCCAGACCACATTTGCTCAAAGAAAACCTCTTTACCTGGGTCAGCACTTCTGAGCTTGAAGCTTATTCCCAGTTAAGACAAAGTTACATCTCTTTCTTTTAAAACAACAACATTTTTCTCTTTTTATTAACCACAGACATTCCTCCCATTATCTGGAATTTATGTTAATTTTAGCCTGATTAAGCAACAGTCATTTACCATTCACTGTCATCAAGTTCAGTTGATCCCATGGAGGGTGGAATGACCAGGGACTGCAATTAAGCAGAGTTCATTGCAATATATTCAACATGAATGGGGAAAAGAGGATAATTTAACATGTGAGCTTAAAGTTCCCAAAGTGTAGCTGAAAACCACTTTTTTTTTTTTT
>VXBR01006219.1:1251936-1291886 GCA_013400215.1 Cisticola juncidis
TTTTGACAGACATTGCAGTTTCCTTCATCCAAGTTCCATAATGCTCTGGCATTATTATCTGTGAGACAATAGCCACTGAGGTGACATTCTGCTGCAGATGTGCTGTCTCCCAAATATCTTAGAAAAGGCTTTGTGTTCTTCTTTGAAAGGGAAAGGGGAAATCAATGCTTACCAGAGTCTGACAAGAAAGTAAGTGGTGGATGAGATAAGAGGACTGCAGGCTGATGTAGGCATAGAAAAGTGGGATGAAGTCACAAAGTATTTCTGCAAAACTCTCTTTAAACTCTCTTTAAAATACCTTTGCATATTTATTTTTCTGAATTCAGCTCCAGCTGCAACCATTTTGAGACCAAAATGACAAAAAGTCCAGCATGATTCTGATATTAGACGATGCCTGTATGTGCTTCATAAATGCATAAATATATACGAAAAACACTGTGGGAATTGAGTTCCTTACAGTCCTACTGAGTTCTAGATGTATGACAGAGCACCTTTTCAGAATTAATGAATAATTCAAGCAGTTCTAGTGAAACTTAGAAGATAAGAAGTGGGAAGATAATAAAATGTTGTTCCCACCCTCATGCTGAACATAGAATTACAGAAAAACATATTGGAAGGAATTTCCTAGGTCATCTCTCTGGTCCTGCTCAAATCCAAGTCAGCTTCAAATGTTATAAAAGGTTTCTGAGAGTTTTTTTCCACTTGAGTTTCAAATAACTCCAAGGATGGAAAACCTACAGCCTCCCTGGGCCCCTGTTCCACAGTTTGTATTTCCTGTCCTACAATTGTGCCAGTTATCCTGTTCTCTCATTTGTTCACCTCAGAGAAGTTCTGTCTCTGTCTGCTTAGAGCCATCCTTTAGAAAGATGACACCAGGTACCTCCTTAGCCTTTTTTCTCCAGGATTATCTCTGCTACATTGTGTTGGATCTCCTTAACCAGCCTGGCTTCTCTCTGCTACACCCTCCTATGTTTCTCAGACTCTCTTCTGTACTGAGGTCCCAATATGGAATTAATTTCACCAGAGGGATCCTCCCATTAATTTGAATTTCTCAGTTTGTTTTTCTTTAAAATGGCTCCTGAGCACAGAGTTAGTAGGTTAATCATTATCAAGGATCTTTCAATGACAAGATTTGACTGAGAAACAGGATACTACCATACATCTAGGTTTTATAAGATAAATCTCAATTAAATCAGTGAGAACAGAATCAGATCCTTGTGTCACTACTCTTATGGCAGACAGAAGCAAAACAAGAAATAGGACAATATTCTCCACCATTTCCCCATTGCTAATGACCTCCCTCAAACCCAAAACCCAATAAAATCACTTATTGCTTTCATAAGGGCTGTCTGAGCTCCTTGAGGGCTGAGTGCAATATCAGGTCTAGCAAAGGTGGGAGAGAGCTCATCCACAATTTTCAAAAATGCTCCAAAAGAGAAAATCCAGGACTTTACCACTTCATGACTGAATGTCCAGGCATCAGCTTTCTCACAGGTTTTTGCAAAGGTGCAGATGCATTCTCTCTACTCATTTCACACAGGTTTTAGCAAATCTGGACCTGAGAGTTGCTGGGAATTTTCAGTGACAGTGAAAAAGACCATCTGACAGGAGAGTATATGCCTAGGACAGGGTAAGAGCCAGCAGCATGGTTTCCATTCCCTCCAGGAATAAGGAATAGTAAATTTTGGATACTGCAGTTCAGGGAAAAACACTTTACCTGCTGCCGGTGGTTCCACCCTCAGCAGTGTCTCATTGTTGTATGAAGACCCACAGGACAGAGATGCCTGAGCTGGAGCAAATTATCCAAATATTCAGGGCAAGAACTCACCCCTGAGCCATCGGATATCTATGCCAGGAGCTGAGAGGGTATCATCCATCCTGGTTCCCTTTTACTGAGAGAACATAATCCACGTTAGTATGGACCTCTGCTTAGCTGTCAATAATTTAGAGCCAGACCTTTCCCTCAGAAGTTTCCCATCATCTATCCTTATGTGATGGCAAACCTTGTGTGTGGGGAGACTTCACCTCCTTTTAGCATCAGGAGCAGCTTTGTGTGTCCATCTGCATCTCAGAGCACCAGGGCTGTTTTGGGCTGTGCTGCTTTGGGTCCATCACTCTGGGGCACTGAGCCTCACTGTGCCTGCTGGAGGGTGGCAGGGGCCATGAAAAGGGTGGCAGGAGTGGTTGGATTCTGACCTGACAGATCCTTCAGTGGACTTAGGTTCATAACTTTTAACTTTACTATTCCTAAAGTGGGAGGCAGTGGAAGCTTGGTGTTCTGCTCTCCTTCAGGCTGCGGACATTTGTATGTGGGCTGTCTTGAAACCAAAACTAGCTCTGTATGGGAGATCCTCATTTCTCTGTTGCTTTTACTGTCAAATGAGAGTAGAGCAAGACAATGTCTCATTAGAGTGTTCCCTGGTTGAGGAAAAATAGCCAGGGAATTTCACAGTGAACTTCTAACTCATTTTAAGTCAACAATATGATACAAATTTTGTTTTGATAGTGTCATCAAACTAGGGCCTTTTTTATTCTATTCTATTTTATTACAAAGCTGAAAAGATGGCACTTCCTAGGTGTGGTCACCTAGGGCTAAAACAAGAGTTGGGTTCTCCTGCAATAGGAGGTCCTAATGACTTTGCATAATGTAGCATAAGAAGGAAGTGCTTTATCTCTCCCATCAACACTGAACTTCTCTGGTGCCCATTGTGGAGTGGTCCAGGGCCAAGATGAAGGAAACACAAACCTTGTCTCCCTGCAGGAATTGATTATTTTACCAGCAACAAAGACACATTAAATATATATATATATATACATATATATATATATGTATATATATATATACACTTGTAGAGATGGTTACAGAGAAGATTGTGATGCTTCTTTTTCCTAAAGGTTTTTTTTTTTTTTTTACCTAAAGCTTCTGTAGATTTGAACTTGTTTCCAAATTGCATAGAATATGGATGCATTGAAATTTTTAAAAACTAGTATGTGCTGATCAATTTAAAGCACAGGAAATTATCAGTTCCCAGATTTTCCAAGACTTTTGCTGTGGCCTTACCCTCTCTCTGCCTCAACCCTGTAAAATCATTTTACTGCCTTTATTTTTGAGTCTCTTTTCTATTTAGGTCTTCAGAGCAGATGTTGCTCTGTCTTTTTACAATACCCTGGAAAATAATACCCTGAGTTCAGCTCATCCCATTAAGTACATCACAGCAATCATTTTTCATCCAGTCATTAATACATAGCATTTTCTTTCCTCCTTATTAACTGGATGCCTTTCATCCTGAGCTAAGAAACCTTTTCTTCATCTTTCTCTTGCAACAGTTTGCAGATAATGTAATTTAATTTTTTTCTCAAGATGGAGTAGCAAAATTGTTACCATACCTCAGCAAGACTCCCTTCAAGAACTCGATGATACAAAGAAACCAGGAAGACAGATGTAAATATTGTTCCAATTAAGTGGAATCCAGGATGTCTCCATGGGTACATTACAGGTTGCATTGGAGGTGGTAATATTGAGGAGGCAACCAGGAATAGCCTTCAGCATTAAAAATTTAAGCCTGCATTCACAGCTATGACTGTGCATGCACTGGGAGAGAAATGGCACGACTGAAAACAGAATCAGTAAATGTCTGCCAAAGTTGTCCCAAGGAAGAGGAAACTTAGCCCCTGTGTTCCCAGGAGGAGTTGAGAGTTTGCTGTAAATTTGACAGAGCTGACTGAGGGCAAAAGAAGAAGGAGCAGAGGTTGGTAGAGGACAAGGAGTAACTCCCACTCAGTGCTGCACAACAGGGCTGAGAAATGGGGCAGGACCTGTCTGAAGGTCGGGCTGGTCCTGAAGCTGTGGGTGACAGTCATGCTCTTGTGCACAGCTGATTGTGGGTGCCAGTCCACTGCAGGCCTTCCAGGGCTAAACCAAAAATGAAATAATACAACGAAAGTTTGTAGTTTGGGTAATTGTGAGACAAAACCTCATTTTACTAGGGGACAATTTCAGCAGGAATCATCTTCCCTTCATATGCTTTAAAATTAGGTATTGAAACTCATCGCTTGGAGGACCTCCCATATGAATTCAAACAAGTGACTTAACTTTTTGTTCTGTGCTTTGCTAGGTGACTCTGTTCTTGGGAATGCAATGCTGTTCCTGATCTTATTCATAATTATCCATTGCTTCATGCATTTTCCACCATGTATGTTATGTAGTCTTGATAACCTTCATTTATTTGGGTTTAATTTATATACTAGAGAAGATCATACCTTGCAGGTCATATCCAACTCTCTTTTTCTGTAATTTTCAGGTAGAACTCTTGTCTTTCCAGAGGAATATCAGAGTTATCATGTCTATGTTTTAGCCTATATCTGGCTTACTTCGTAATGGGGAAGAGTCACCAATCATTCCTTAAAAAAACAAAAGACATCCAGGAACTTCTTTGGTCAAATCAGACACATCTGTTTCTAAAATGGAGGTGTGGATCAGCTCCAGATTTGATGGGCAGGAAGGGGCAAACAGCACAGACTCATCTGTGCCTCCTGTTATAAGATGACAGCCACTGCTAGGGACCAATATAATTAAGAAGGTTATCTGAAGGATTCTGCAGTCTCCAGGAATACAAACCCTTCAAGGCATTCATCAACAGCCTGTTATGTTGACAGGAAACCCTGCTGGGTGTGATTCTGTGAAATACCTGCTATGCTGACAGAACTGGACAGCAGTGGTGCTGTCTCCCTCTGCAAGGCAGAGAAGAGAGGCTGTACCTGTACACTCAATAGCTGATGAGGCAATGGGTGGCTCATTAGGGGAAGAAGAGCCCATCACTAAGAAGGGATGGAGGAAAAGGGCTGTCCCTTTATTTTGGTGTGTGGGAGATAGACTGGGCCAGGCTCCAAAGGCTGCTTGTCAAACTGACCTTTTACAGGTATCCTGAGGCTCATCCATCTCTGAAATCTCCTTAAAGAAGAGGTTTTCATCTATGATTTTGCCTTCTCCTGGGCTACAAGTACACACACATTTAGGCTGGAGAAAGCTGCACTACTGATGAGCTTGTTTGCTGTGGTGCCTTGTGTTTTTTCATTTAGGATATTGTAAAGTCTGGTTCTCAGTGGAGCTCTCAGATGAGCTGCTCTCATTATATTCCTGTTGTTACTCTTTTGTCTGTGGATCTCTATTGTGTATTGCAGCTGATGTGAACATTTCAATGAAATACCAGCTCAGATAGGCAAAAGCACTGAGCTACCAGTGTTGTCATGAGCTGGATGCACTCACTGTGGTTAAGCAGTCACTCCTCAGAGGGAATAAACCACAGCCAGAGAAGGTGGGAGGAAGTGTTCAAACATCTGAATGCACATAGGGAGGAACCCTGGCTTACAGCCACCAGAAACTTCCTGACAGAAGTTCCACAGTCTTTGGTTACATTTGCAAAATCAATGAGATGGCAAAATTATAAAAAACAGGGAGTCAAACTGCCCTATGGAGCACTCAGCTCTGAAGAAAATGTAGGCAGCAGATGAACCCATTCAGATAATATCTAGATTGCCAGAGCACTGGTACCTGCCCAAAACCTTACTTCACTTTAGCAAATCAGAAATATTTCTGCCAGAATCAGAAAACCAGGCTGGTAATTACAATAAGAGGTTAGCCAAACTTCATGGTTGAATTTGCTGCAAGGGCAGATATCACAGAAGGTGAAGAAAAGATAACAGAAGAATTGTTAGCAAGAGCTCAGACTGGAATGAGAACATGTGCATGTGCTCAGTGTCTATTTCTTATCATGATACAACAGCAGTGGGTGACTTTTTGTATCTTGTGTTAAAGGTTTTCTTTAAAACCCTGTCTTGGGATGTGTCCAGGGCAACCAGCTCCCTTTCTATTCACCCTGAGGCTTTACATCCCTGAAAACAAGCACAAACACTTAAGACCTCACTCTGTACTTTCCCAGATCAGAAATTGCAATGGTCTACATTTTAGCGTTCTCATTGTTCACAGATGATTCATCTCCAAAAATAATTAAGATTTATGTAGTTTCACAAGGCTGCTTGATGACCAGGATATTTATTTAGCTCTTCTATACTTTCCAGTGGCTGCTGTGCCATGTGCACTGAAAAGTGCCACACAGCCAGTGCAGAAAGGCTCTGTCCCTGCCTCTGCACAGCAAATACCTCTCTACCCATGCTGGGAGCAGCCAAAGAGTTGTTTGCAGGTAACAAAGCCACAAAGCTGCCAAACAGTGTCCAGCTCACGTTCAGACCACAAGGACCACCCCGTCCCACCCTGTAGGAGAAGGGTGTTCAGACCCCAGGGAAAGGGGAAGCAGCTTCATGGAGAAGTTAAATTGCTCTTCCTTGGGCTTTCAGATCCCTCAGCTCAGGTCTTGAATTGCAGACTTTTGGCTGAAGCCAGGTACCCAAGTTCTACTCCTAAAACTTGGGGGACAGAAAGCACATTTTTGAGTGCATGTTGGCTTAGGGATCTAGCTATGATTCCGGAATAAAATCCTCAGCTAAACATTAATAAAATACTTGATTCCAATGTCACTGGACTGCTTGGCTGAAGGGGTGGGTATTCAAACAGGTATTTTGCAGAAGGAAACTAAGGCTCAGGACTTGCTGAAAGGAGATGCACTGTAAAGTCAGTTGAAAGAGTGAGCAGTGTGGGATCTTTACCTCAGAAAAAGTTCACAGCCCACCCCAGGGTAAATCTGACTGAAAAAGGAAGGACAGAGTCAATATTTGTGATCAAAAAGTGAAAACTTAGTTATATCTCAGTAAGAGGAGAATGAATTTCTCAAATCTTCACAAGGGATACAAGCCTGAAGGAGGTTTAAGGGATTTCACATTTACAAGCCCACAAAAAGCTTTGAAAAATGTTGTATTTACTTCCACAGCAATCTTACACCTTTTGCAGGTGAGGCCATATTTGGGGTTTTGGTGCACATTTTTGACTTCCAAACTTTACAAAAAGAGGTGAGGAGGCTCTCTGCCTTTAAAGGCATGAATGTTAACCCACAGGCACGTCCTGTGCCCTGAGTGAAAATGCTGGCCTGTGTTTCAAGGGCACTGCTTTTACCTACAAATGTAGGTATTTCAATATATAAGGGGAAATTCAAACGAAGGAAGATATAAAAGGTTTCTAATGCTCTTCAAGCAGCTACTGTAACAAAGTACCAGGGAATGACTTTCACTCCATTTTAGTTATTTTTGTATTTAGAGCACTGCAGCTCAAAGAAAAATTGGGCTGAAAGTGGCTCTTTTTAACATGGTAAAGTGTCCTGGATCCATTTGCCCAAAACTTTACCAGGTGAGAGCACTTCTGATCTTTTATACCAAACCTTATGTGATTGTGGCTTTGACTTTAGTACAGGCATTTCTGACTTTGAAGAAAATGACACCAGAATTAGATCCATGATGTTCCCCAGGATAGCAACAACCCATGTGGCAGGAGTGGTGTATTTTTACTTCACAAAGATTCATCCCTCCTCCAGCCTGTGCTTTGACATTGCTTTGTTTGATCAGTTCTCTGGTTAACAATCCTTTGCTTTCTTCCTTAAAACTGTCTGCATTACCACAGTGGATCCCTGAGCTTGGATGTCATGAAAAGACATTTCCTAGAGGAAAGCTGCAACTGGAGTCCCACAAGTGACAGCTGCAGCATTTGTTCCTTAGTGTGGGATACTTTGAAATAAATTTAAAAATACTCAAAGCAAATAAAAAGACTTTGCCTTGAAGGGACATATTTCTCAAGTGCACAGTGGGTAAATTATTTTATTAGTCAAGGGACACTATCCTGCTTCCATGGGTTTAGCTCAGGCACTGCACTGGATTTTTGATGGCCCCTGATCAAGGCTTCTCTTCATTGAGGGCACCATCATTAAAGTGTTCTTGGCTCTGCACAGCATCAGAGTGAAGTAAAGATCCTTCTTGATGATCTAAGGGAAGCAGAGATCCTTCTTGATGATCTAAGAGCCTAAATGTCCTTTCCTTGCTTGTGCAGAAATGTTTTTGACAGATGCAAGTGTCCCAGAGTATGCAGGGTTTGACTGATTTTTCCCCTGATAAATGCTGGGTTCACATTCCCAGCTGTCAGTCCAATCTGAAATCTGCCCTTTCATCATCTGCAAGAGCCTCCCCAACGCATGGCCAAAAGCTTTTCAACATTGAAAGGTTTTTTTTAAATTTGTTGCAAATGCTGCAGCCATTTGAAACCCACTGTCTATAATGTGGATATATCCTTTTGTTCAAGAGAGAGAAGGAGAAACTTGGAATCCATGGCAAAATTGAGAGGATGGAAGATAAATCATTTACTGTTTGCCTGAAGAAAGAGAGGGCAAGATTACTTTCAGCATCACTTCTAATGCATCAAAATTTTATTGGAGGCATATTTTTCACTTTAATACAGATTTAAAATAAAATCAATCTTCAAATTGAAGAAGCTATTTCTTTTTAATGAGTTTATTTCTTAATTATTTTTGTGTGTTGTCTGCTGTACTGTACTTGTGAAACTGCTTTGTGAAACTGGTATTTTACTCTGCAGAAAAATCCCTCAGGAAAGGAGATAGACCAGTGAACTTCTAGAATTTCACTAATCAAAGCAATTAAGTAAAAAAAAAAAATGCAGATGAAACAAAACATAGTTTACATAGTATGATCAGTGTCATCTGGTCTCAAAATTACTCTACTAAATGAAGATTACAGCTATATAAACAACAGATTAAATGCTACAATAGCAGTTAATGTGGTTCTTTTCTAAAGCCCATAATGGTGACAATAATGTATTTATCATATTACAGCAATATTACACACCCTCTTTCTAGTAGAACCATGAAAATCATGTCAAAATAGATGTTCACTGGCAAAAAGAGCAGGACAGGGAAAGAACTGGAGAGGAGAGATTTGTCCAGCAGATAAGTGGAAAATCCAACCTTCTAGAAACAGGAAGTGATGGTAACAGAGTCCTAAGAAGTTTAGCACTCTAGTGAGAAAAGTAGCAATATCTAAGTTTTATAACTGATAGTTCTGTGGCTGAAACATCAATGTCAATGTGTATATGCTTGGAAAGAGAAATATAATGTATAATGTAAGTTACAAGATCTTTTCAGTTCTACCACATATTTTCTTGGTTTTGAGAGGAATCAAGTAGACTTTGGGAATTAAACAGAAAATAATAAATTTGACATTTATTAAAAAATTTGCTTTAGAGTTGTTATGAGGCTGGCATCTTTTTCATGCAATACATGTATGGAAATATCTTAAATATTTATTGTTTTAATATTTAAGATACACCATCCCTTAGAAAGCTGTTCAGATTTGAAATAAAAAGATCACTAAATTTGGAGTGGGATTGAAGTAGAGGTATCCTTGATTGCTATAAAAGCTCCATAATGATAATTTTGGAGAGGGAGGAATGATTTCCCATGGCCACCTTGCCCGAGTTCCTCAGAATCCTAGAAATAAAAAATATTTTTTTTTCCCATCAGCCCTTAAGTTTTTAATGAGGCATCCAGAGGAGGAAATTGTTCCACCTAAATATCCTCCCAATTCTTATGTCTTACTCTAGTGGGTATGGTTCTGGCTTGTGTCCATAACAAGTAACCAGGGTGAATGGCCAGGGCCCAGAGCCAGGATTGCAGTTTCCCTGTCCCACACCAGAAACAGGGAAAGTGAATGAAATGTCTTTGAGGGGAATCAGCTAAGCAAGGAATGGTTCAGCTGACATGGACTGAAGCCAAGGAAAGCCTTCCTATGACTTTGCTGAAATGTTTGCCAACCTCAGATTGCTGTGACATTACTTGGGACATTGTTCCACAGGTTTCCCTTGTAATTTGTCTGCTGGCTCCCCCTCCAGAATGAAATAGCTGGGATTAATTCCTGCCAATAGGCCAACAGAATTTTGTGTTTTCACTTGATGTTGTAAATTAAGCAAGACCAGACAGTTGCCTAGAGCTGGAGCAGTGTTATGAGGAAAGGTGCACATCTGAAACTCTGATATTCCCAGGAACAGGCTGACTCATTGGAAAAACACACAGACTTCCTACTGGGAATAGTACTTGGCTTGTGCTTGGTCAGGAATGTTCTGGGAGAGTGAGTGCACTGGAAGGGTGATCCCACTTCAGAAACTGAGTGAGATCTGTGCTTCTCCATCCTGGAAAGCATCTGAGGCAAATATTGACTGGAAAGGTCTTGGCAGGAGCTCTCTGTGCCTCACAGAGGACAGGAAAGCAGGAAAGCATCACTCTGCTGCCAGCACTGACCTGTCAAGGGCAGGGGGAACAATTATTCCATAGCAGAGATCCTTCACTGCCACATGCCTCCAATGCACTGTGGCATCTTGTGATTCCCACTCTGTGCCTGTGTGAGGTGAGGAAATGCGATCCTCTGGGACAGGTTCATTCTATTTTGATAAGGAAAACAGGTTACACTATCAGTATCACAGTCCCTCTGCTTGTCATGCTGACTTTTCACACTCTTCAGTTCCTGACTGCCCTGAAAAGTGCTGCAGGTGGCTCCTCACAGGTGTCTGTGACACTGACAGATGAGAAGCTTCTTCACTGTTTTGATATGAAATGAGCCTTGCATATGCCTCCTGTTAAACAGGAACCTAAACAGCAGGATTAATAACAGTAGCAACTGAAACACTCATCTGTGTATGATTTCATTTCAGTCATGATCCTGTTAGTGTTGAAATAAATCAGATGCGTCTGCTAAGCCCAGATGAATTTCAGGCAACTTGCTTAGTAGCATAAGGAATGATTTTGGAACCTGGTTTTGAGGCTGTCTCTAAGGAAAGTGTAAGCTGAGACAATGGGGAGTAGGTAAATCTTAGGTGTGTAAGTCTATACCTCTTCCTCTCAGGACTACTTCACTCTTTGCTTTTCCTGTTCAGATACCTCTGTTGTATTTCTGTGTCATTCTGTGCAGATCCACAGACTACATAGCATCTTCTCTACCTCCTCTGAAGCACCTGGCAAAACACTTTCCCTGAAAGTCCAACTTACAATTTCACATGGATTTAGCTGCAGCATCCTGTTTCTCAAGTAGGTATATGCTTAGCAATTGGCAATAGAAGGAAAAGAGGTAATTCCATGAGCTCTGGACATAGAAAAAAATATACAAACAGCTTTATGTGACAGGGAACTCCTTCAGAGAGAGAGTCCCAGATTTTAGGATGTAAGGATATTCTCATTCCTTTCTCTAAAATATTTCCCCTGTAATTCTAGAATCATAGACTTACACAAGTCTGGCAGGGACACTGGGATATTAACTAGTTCATTCCTTGCTCAAAGCAGTATCAATTTCAGGGCTGGTTCAAGTTGCTCAGGACATTGTCCAGTTGAGTTTGCAGTATTTCCAAATACTATGATACCATGACTTCTTGGGGATTTTTCCTGCAAAAGAGAATAGATTCAGCAGAAGGAATAGAAGCCTCTCTCCTCCCCACACCCAAACAGGTAGCTTATATTCTTGGAGATGTCTTTGAATCCTCCTATGCATCTGTGAAACTGGGACCAGCTCCCTCACATGGTGTGCTCAGGGATGTTACCAAAACTGCATTAGAGACTTTCCATTGGTAAATCATAACTTTTCATTAGAAAGACAGAAAAGGTATTGATTTTGTGGAGAAGGACTGGAGTAATTTAGCAGAGAGTGAATATATCTTGGATAAGTATTCACATCTGGAAGAGAGAGAAGAGTTAATAACTGTGTGCCCTTTTCCCCAGCATTTTGCTCTCCTCTGAGATGTCCTGGGTTGCCACAACAGTTGCTCCCCATAGGATGTTATATGGAGGGACCAGGCATCTGTCCCCAGGTTCTGGATTGTAATCTAGTAGCCAAATCCTGGAAGTAGGAATGTTTCTGATTTAGTTTTATAGCCTTCATCCCTTTGGGCCTAATCCTAAGAGATTAACTCACTGTGCTGTGAATTGATTGCAGAACTAGGGATAAAATGAAGAGGCTCTGTCTTTTCAGTGCCAAGCACTGAACCATTTCTCCTCTGAGTCAGGCAATGAACTAGCTGGAAAAGCTTCCAAAAATATGAGCATGATTAATAGACCTAAAGCTCCAGACTGGAGCCAGATGGAGAACATACATGCCTCTCCTTTTTCTGTTTGCATATGTACAGGTGCTGCTCTCAAGGCTCTTGTCAACTCCTGCTTCAGGGAGCTGAAAGATCCACTGCAGCACTGCTTGGCTAAGTGTGCAAATACAAAGTGGAGATTAACCAAAATAGCCCTTTAATAACACCATCAGTGGAGTGATCACACTGACTGACAGCAGGGACTGGGCAGGGTTAAATATGTATGCAAAGAGAATTTTTATTGTATCCCTTGCTGGTGCTTCCATTCACAAAAATAATTTCAGGTGCACCCTGTGCTGCCCAATCACACATTTCTGTCACTGATCTGACTCCCTGTCAGACACTACATATGAATTCCTGGCAGCTGGCTCACTGCTAGTGCCAACCTCCTCACAATTTACTGCATAATGGTTTGATTTACTGTGTTTCTAAACCTATATCTCCTCTGCTTTGACAAGCCTGTCCTGGCCAATCCTGCTCCAGACGGAGGCTTACTGAAATACCATAATTCCAGTGGTGAGTTGACCTGGGTTGGACACCAGATGCCCATCAAAGACACTCTGTCACAGCCCTCCTCAGCTGGACAGGGGAGAGAAAACATTGAAAAAGCTCATGAGTCAAGATAGGGGTAGGGAGTTACCATCACAAACAAAGCAGATTCAGGGAAATTACCTTAACTTATTACCAATCAAATCAGAGTAACATAATTAGAGATAAACCCAAATCTTAAAACACCTTTCCTCAATCCCTCACTTCTTCCTGGGCTCAGCTTTGCTCCTGGATTTTCTCCCATCTCCCCCTCAGCAGTGCAGTAGGATGGGGAGCTGTGGTCTGTTCATCACACGCTGTCTCTGACACTCCCTCCTCATGGGGTGGGCTCCTCACACTCTTGTCCTGCTCCACCCTGGGTCCCTCTCAAGGCAGACAATCCTTCAGGGATAGCCTGATCCAGTGTGGGTCCCCTTTGGGGCCACAAGTCCTGGCAGTAAACTTGTTCCAGTGTGGGATCCTCTCTCCATGGGTCCATGGGTTCTGCCAAAAGTCTGCCAGTCAGAGGCTTCCCATGGAATCACTGCCTCCTTTGGGCATCCCCCTGCTCCACTGTGGGGTCCTGCAGGGGCTGCAGGTGGATCTCTGCCCCCCCCTGGACCCCCATGGGCTGCAGGGACACAGCAGCCGCACCATGGGCTGCCAGAGAATCTCAGCTCTGGCACCTGCAGCACCTCCTGCCCCTCCTTCTGCACTGCCCCTGGTGTCTGCAGGGAGGCTTCTTTCACACAGTATCCCTCCTCTCTCCAGATGCAGTTCCAAAGGTGTTTTCCCCCCTTCTTAGATGCATTATCCAGGAATGCTGATGTGCTCAGCTTTGGCCAGCAGCCAGCCCATGAGGAAAGCTTCAGGCAGCTTCTCACAGAAGCCACCCTTGTAGCCCTTTTGCTACCAAAATGTGGTACTGTAAACTCAATATAATCATTCTCTAATAGGCAGAAACTCTTCAGTACACTCCATTAAGTTGCCAGGATGTTCATTTTAACTCTCCATAGCTGTGACAGCTCTTACTGGATGCATTTGGACAAATAGAAGGCAGCCTGTCAGATTAACAAAGCCCCAGCAAGTTTTGAGCAATAAAAACCCTTTCATGAAAGCCAGAAGGGCCTGAAAGAGACACCTACCTTCTAATGGCAGATTTTTGAGACCAATTAGCAAATATTAGGAAGCTGCTTTGATGAAAGGAAACAATGAGGAAAAAATGTTCCCTAGTTTCTAAATTAAACTAAGTACAAAATCTGAAGCATTGCAGAAACATGTTTGAATCAATGTTGTTGGGTCTGATATTCCTCTCCCTTACAGAAATACTGGCTTTTCTGCACTTAATGGCAGCATAACTATTAACCATTTAATGGTTTACTTATGAACAGAACAGAACAGAATAGAATAGAATATTTTCAGTAGGAGGAGACCTCCAATGACCATCTAGTCCAGCAGCCTGACCAGTTCAGGGCTGACCAAAAACTAAAGCAGAGAAATTATTTCTCTATGCTATTAAATAAATGGTTCTTTGTAATCCCAAGGGAGAGAAGGAGGTGCACATAGGTGTATCTGAAAGGTTGATCCAATGGCCAAAATTTTGTCCCCTCTCCATGGCTGCCCTAAAGCCAGTCTCACCTCTGCCAATGACCTATTCCAGGACTTTAGGAAGAACCTCAAGTTTTCTGCCTGTTTTTAATCAGCCTTTTCTATTCTTCTAAGAAATTAATGATGCAAAAACCCTTCCTGTGTTTATGCAAGATTTCGTGCTGTGTGCCTGTATGAGATCCAGCAGGGTTGTCATGCTCTCAATTGCACCTCTAAATGCTTCTGTGAAAAGAGCAAAGGTGGTAAGACATCCAGTGAAAAGTGCCAGAGTTCAGTGCCATCACTTAAAGAAAAAGATCTGTGGAAAAGAATGGTTGTTTCTAGCAGAGACTTTCTTTACTACTGTGTCTGCCAAATTAATTGCTCAGTTCACTTTCATAGGTTACCTTTAGATGAGGTGAAATACTTTCAGAAGTAATGACATTTTTAATAATTAACAGTATCTTCTATTGAATTAGCTTGCTGTCTTTTATTCTTCTCCTTCAAGGGTAAAGCTTGATGTCCTTGCTCATAAGGACTAATATAGATACATATGCATAAATACATGTATATGTGTATATATGTGTGTGTGTGTGTGTGATGGGAATGAAAAAAGAAGGAATAGAGACAAAAATCATATTCCAGAGAATAAAATAAATAAAAGGGCAAAATAATTGATTTATTATTTTTACTCCTTTCTTCATTTACACTTTGCAAAAGGAGGAAACTGGACTTCCTGAAGTACCATTGCTTAAAAAAATTTCCAAAAGGAAAGCTTTGCATTTTATTGTTGGATGTTCTTCTTTCCAGATCCATTCTTTTTCTGCTTTGTGGTTGTGTTCCCAGTTTACTGCCATGGAGAACCTTTCCCATCTCACACAAGAGAGAATTGTGGTGGGAGGTTTGGTACCTGCTGGGGGCCATGCCCAGAGCCTGCACAGCTCTAGAGGAAGCTGAGATTTGGGCAGTTCTGGTGACTCCTACCCAGCAAGGATGGCAGGCACAGCCTGCTCCTCCTACCACGGGCAGTGCTGGACCAGCTCAGCCCCCTGAGCAAGCCCAGCTGGTCCAGTCAAATTCCTGCTCAGGGGGGGGAGCCAGGTTAAGGAGGAACAAACTGCTGTCCTTTCTCCTCCCCCTTAAAGCTCTGCCAGCTGCCTGCCAGTGCTGCAGAGAAAATTAAGTTGGGATTCAAGCATCTGGAGAGCAGTGGATAAAAGGTGCTCTAGAAGAATATATTCCTACAGATGCTCTTCTCTTTTCTGCTGCAGCAAGTCAAGATGAAAACACACTGCATAAATTGTGACATGCCTGAATCGAATGTAAACTGCTCCCTTCCGAGCAAGCAGAAAAATCCTAGAAGCTCAATCTATGTCCTGCAGGCAGCAGAGGAGGAGAAATGCTGCCTTTTTTTTTTTTTTTTTCTTTTTTTAATTAATATTGTATTATTATAGATTAAATTGTGCTTGGGGGCATTCCAACAGTGTGGTGCTGAGGAATGTGCACGAAGCAGATAACACTATTTCCCTCCAGCAGAAGGAAAATATATATAATAACAGGAACTTTATTCATTAGCTTGAAGGAAATTATGATTACATTAGTGAGGCTAAAAGGTATGAAAAACCTTCTGCCATCCAATAAACTATGGTCCAGCCAATTCTAGGATCAAGCTGTGGAAGTTCCTGTCAGAAAAAATAGCAGATAAAGACAGGAGCAAGAGGAAGGAAGCAATTCCCAGATGGTAACACTTTAATTTTTAATTCAGAAAGTTGATGTTATTCCAAGTTTTATACCCTAAAGAGGAAATCACTTGAGGCAATGCCATATTCTTGGCTCCCTGGTGGGTTAAATAAACTTGTAGTTGCAATGGTTTTTATTTGTTTAAGGGACAGTTTGTGCCTTGGACTGAATGTCTGCTCAGGAGTGGTGCAAAGCTGATCCCTTAGGCTGCCTGGTATGTGATCTGATATGTGCCTGCTGGTTTCCCAACCCTTTTGTTTGTAGATATACAGGAAATAATCAATCAGAGTTGTCCCACACTCCTGCAATGTGGGAACCAGCAGGACTTGGCCAGAGCAGGTATATCATGGTAATATTCTGCAATAATTTTCCCATCTAAACCAGATGTTTCCTCAGCAGATGAGGGGAAACAAGGCTGAGCTGCACCTCACCCAGGATTTCAGAGGAGAATAAATCTCTATGTACCACTGGTTCTGCCTTGATTCAGGACACTGCACTGTGTGTGATTCATTACACCCCATGATATTTCTTCCTTCATTTAAGCCTGGATCCCATTTCTCACTGAGGCTCCACTTGGGAAGCTGGAAGGGATTGTGTGTTACATGACTCAGGCTGGAAGATGAAAATTGGGAAAGGAAGGGGAAAGCTCACAAATTGTCAGTTCCAATTTGGCTCTTAACAAAAGCACCTGTATTCCTGAGAAAAATAAAGATAATAACTTTGATGAGTGTCAAAGGAGCAGAGGAAATATTCACTCTGTAGAATTGAGTTGTCTTGGCAATTGAACAATTTTTCATTTGGCCAGTAGATGATTATTCTTGCTTTTTAGAAGTTTTGCTCCAATGCAGATGTAAAAAAAAAAGCAGTCCTGGAAAGGGAGCAAATATGCACTATTTGAGCAGTGGCCCAAAGCCCTGACATTTTCCTGGTATCTGCTTCCTCTGTGGGAGGACTCCTATCCCACCTGAAGTCATTACTGCTCCCTGGGAATCTCAGAAGAACATGGAGAGCCTTTTCTTTGTTAGAAGGATTTTCTCCACTGCATTGCAGCCAGGCTGTAGTCATGGAACAACATTTTTGTGACCAGTCTAATGTCCTTATTTTGATTTTACTGAAAGGCAGGTTTGCTATGGTCCTAAATTTGACCACAACATTCAAGGCTTCAGTTGCAGTTCAACTCTTCCTCCATGGACTCTATATAGGTTGAATGTTTGATAAAGATTGAGAGAAATTAGCTCCTTGAACTGTAAATGAACAAAATACTTGTTCTGTGTCCTAAAGGTCCAAGCCAAGTGTTTGTTTCATTTTATTTCTAGCTGAGAGGTGGAAACCATTCACTCCAAATCAGCAGCCCTTAGTTCAGGATCCCAGGCACAGGAGCAGATGGTGATAGGTCCCTCTTTCAGTGAGATTGGTGTTAATAAAGTCCCTGTTCAGTGGCTGCTCTCATGTGCAGAGGGTCAATCCAGGGGAGAAGAATCAGCTCCAGCCTGGGCTCTGGCAGCAGCAGAGAATTCCCTTCCCCAGGCAGAAGAGAGAGAGAGAACAAAAGAGCCAGCAGCTGCCCCAGCCCTGTCCTTTCTTTACCTGCCCAATCTTCTTGGTATCTCTGCCCCTCGGAGAGAAACTCCCAGGTAAGAGAAGTACAATCAAATGCCCTCCTCCTCTGAGCTTGGCCACTTCCCTTGTTTTTCTTAAGTACCCAGTTGTTAGTGTTTCCTAGCAACTTATGGGAAAAAATTCTATAAGTAAAAAGGAACAATAGGAAAGACACTTAACCCCAACACCCCATTAGCCTACTCACTAACCTTTTTGTACCAAAAATAATTTTCCATGAATCACAACCACATCTTTATAATGAGTGCAAGGAAACAATTTACATAAGATCAAGTTAAGTAACAAGAAATATCACATTAGGTTTAATCTATTTTTTCCACAACAGAAGGGACAGTTTCATTTTTTTTTTTTCAGATAAGAGTTAAAAGCTATGTATAAACATAGCTGAAACTAGTGAAACTGAGTCACAATGTCTACCACTCATCTCTGCAGAGTCAGGGAGCCAGTTGAAACTACCTAAAACAGTTTCTCTGCTGACACTCCTGGGAGTGCAGTCCTTAACCAGAAACCCACTCAATATCTAAAGCTATGCAGCTACACATCTCCCCTTCCAATCAGAAATAAAACCCCAAAACACTTCTTTTCTAAAACAGGCCTTGCTAAAGCAGCAGGCCAGAACTTTGAAATATGCCCAGAGGCCCTACCATTTTAAAATGTCAATATGTTTTTGCTCCTGGAACTCCACAAGGAGATGATGAGTCATAAATTTTATACCAACAAAGACTATCATCAATGCCTTGTTTGCCTCCATAACTGACATAAGGTTTAACTCAGTATTCCCTGCATTAGACCACAACTTGTGCGTGAGACACAGGATTTCTTTGGCAAAAATATCTTATCTTCACCTGTATGAATTCTTATCTGTCTTGCAGCCTGTCACTAAGGCTCAGGAAATGTTTGTGAAGTGCTTTGAGAGCCTCCTCAGGGATATGATGTAGGGAATTTGCAGGCAAACAAATAGCAGGTTGCTTTCTATCCAGTTATTCTCATGTTATTTTTACTTGGAGAAGCTGATCTTAGTACAGCTGGAATTCAAATGGGTGATTAACAAATAACAGTGAATGTATTACATGAGCTACTTTCTGTTTTCAATGAGTACTATTTACAGAGAATCAAATTCTGCCATGAATTACACCAGGGTAAGATCAGGGCAAACAGCTCGAAATTAATACAGAGAAGTGGAGGTTTTCCAAGATGACTGTCAACTCATTCAAAGCTTTTTTAATGCCCAAGATTATGTGTTTCCATATCTCAGTGGAGTGCTTGGAAAATCGTGCAGCTGATTAATAATAGAGCCCTCTGGGGGAGATGTCATTGAATTGGAAAGAAAAGGAATTTATTCCCAGGGTAGGAGAATGATGGCAGGACAAACATGGGAACATGTCCAACCAAGATTCTGTACCAGAGCAAGGACAGTTCTATTTATGGGTCAAGTGTCACGTGTGTTAAGGACACACGTAAGCTTAATAATTTGGAAATCTCTGTGATGTTGGCCCAGGACCCTTGACTCTTGCAGGGTCTCCTTGTCATGAGTGTCCATCTCAGCATAGTCCATGAAGCCAAACTCATTTCAAGCTAAGGAGGAAGGTCAGGTTTACCCCATTCTAATGCAGATCTAAAGAACTTATTTCAGTTAACTGAGCCCCATTTCTGGTGACCACATTGTTGAAGCAAGAGCAGGCTCCATCCTTATTTGAGAATGATGTGTCATGAATGTCCTCTGGGAGGATGCACCTCCCAAGCATTTCATCAACTGTTCTGTGGGATAGGACACTATTGCCTGACAAGAATGGAAACACCTGTAAATTAAACAATCTAGAAAAAAACTGTCATGGTTTGACACCAGATGACAACTAAGTACCACACACTTACTCACTTAGATTCCCTTCCACTCTGCCTCAAGATGGGGGAATTAATTGGAAGGGCAAAAGTGAAAACAAACACATGGCTTGAACTAAAAGCAGTTTAATAATTAAAATAATAATTTTTTTAAAAAGGGAAAAGAGATTTTATAAAATACAGGGAAATAAAACCCAAGAAAGACAAGTGATACAAATGAAAACAACCACCCCATGCTCAGCCAGTCCCCAGGCACTGCTGCCTTCCCTCATCTGAAAACTTCCTTCTTAGTTTTATTGTTGAGCATGGCTTCCTGTCCTATGGAAATTGGTCAGCTGGGGTAAGCTCTCCCAGCTGTCCCAGCTGTGTCCCCCCGCCATCCTCTTGTGCACGTCCAGTTTATTCACTACTGGGACAATGTCAGGAGCAGAAAAGGCTCTGCAAGTGCTGCTCAGCAGGAGTTGAAACATCACTGTGTAAGCAACACTATTTCCAGAACAAAATACAGACCCCCCAATAGCCACTGTGAAGAAATTTATTCAGGGCAAAATCCATACAAAAACAATCAAAGGAATCGTGTCTGTTTTTTCCTAGAAACTTTTAAATTTAAAGAGAAACTTTGATAAATAACAGCAGATATATTGTCCAGGCCCAATGAGATGAGCAAAGGTTATCTTAAATTGGAACAAAACAGGAATCTGTTGGAGTTCTTGTCTCTTTCCTGCTCCAAGGTCAGCATAAAGATACACAGGAAGCAAAGATGTCAAGTTCTGTCTTAGAATGTTTATTATTTCTTATCTAAGTTACAGTTTCACAAGGTGTGAGTTCTGTCTAAGAAGACAAGAAAATGGCCACTTCTAACTTGTTTCAAGGACTTTTAAACAATAAGCAAAACCAGCTAAAACCCAGCACCTAAGTTATCTTTGTTTACAACCCAATTAAAGATCACTCAGTGTCTGCAATGTGGGCTTTCCACTAAACAACCAAAAAAGATCACAAAACCCGAGAAGAAGCAGGAAGAAGAAAGTGAAGAAGGATAAAGACAACACTCTAAATCCTCCATCTTAACTCGTACATATTCCTATGCACTAAAACCCCAAATCCTAAGTTTCCAGGATTCCAACAGAATCCACTAGACATTAGGCAAATCTTTCTGATGAGTATGGAAGCTAAGCCCTGGCACAGTCCACACGAGGGATGGAGAGTCCAACATGCTGCCATCTGGTTTGGCATAGTTAACAACACAATCAGCATGGACTGGACATCTTCTCCCAGCCCCTCCCAGCCCTGTTTTCTCTGATTCTGAATGGTTTTCACATTGTTCCAGAAAAAATGGGGCAGAGAAAAAGTAATCTGCTCTGATTCCTAGTAAATTGTTTCCCATTAAAAGTAACAACATTTTAAAATGCTTGCTGCAATCAGCAGGATGGGTGTGCTGGTTTTGACTGGGGTAGAGTTCACTTTCTTCTGACTGTATCAGTTCTCTACCAAGTGACCTGGAGGAAGAATGATTTCAAATGGGAGGTGTGTGTTTTTTTAACTCCAGCTGGACTCAAAACCACAGCAATAGGTCATTGTCCTTCTTGCTATACACATACATTCTCTTTGCTGTTTTGTTTTGTGTACATAATTCATTTTTTATTTTTGTTTATTTTTTTCTTTAGCATTTCCCTTGTAGAATTTTCCTTTAACTTGGCCGTGAACTGTAATTAGTGTTGGATTTGTTTCATACTTGTTACATGATTTGAAACTTCAGATTCTGGCTACCAGCATGGTAAAAAAAAATGTTTTGTGTTCAAATGGAACTTCTCATGTTTAATTTGTTCCCATTTCCTCTTGCCCTCTCAATAGGCAGTTGCTATAAGTTGCTACAAGTTTGTCTAAAAACTTGTAGAGGAATGTGGGTGCTGCTTTTTCTTAATTTTTTTCTTCATCCCTTTCCATCAGATATTGATATTGTTTTGTATACATTGATTAGATTCTCCCCCAGCTTTCCCTTCTCTGGGCTGAAGAATCCAAGATCTCTTAGCCTCTCCTCATATCACAGGTACGAGCAAAACTATCAGGCTTTTACAGCTCTGTATCCCATCAGCAGGACCCAGCTCCTGCACGTCCTGACTGCTGCTGGGGAGGGAACAGCCACATCCTTCACTGACACGACTGAATTAAAATTAGTGTGGAGAACTTGGACACAGCATGAGCATGAAGGATGGAGGAATGCCCGTCAGGAATTCCAGTGTGAGCTGTGAAGACCAGTCAGTCTGTTATTAGCTGCAGCTCAGCCTCCAAGCTATGCAGTTGGTGAGATTCTCGTGCTTTAGTTGTACAGCAGTGACAGTGAAGCATTTGAACCCTAACTAAAGAAGAGATATTGTGCCTCCCTTCTGCATGCTTGACACACTGGGCTGGCCTCTCTTTTCTCCTCTCTCTACAGAAACACCTCACGTGTGTTCTGTGCTGTGTAATTCACAATGTTGTCCAGCCCTGCCCTCCATTCAAAGACTTTTCAAATGAAGTGGCTCTGAACAACAATGTTTTAGACAAACTTGTAGCAACTGAGACGGGGATGTGAGCAGACAACACTGCAGCAGCATAGCTGAGTGGTTAATCAATACGTGAGCTGTCAGCTTTTCACATCAAGGGAGTAACAAACTTATTTTGCAGTAAATGAAATTAGTTTGGGGGCTGGGGAGGTGATAAAAAGAAAGGATCTGGGGTGTTTTAAAGGTAAAAAAAAAGTAATGATAGCAAGAACTCAAACACAAAAAACATTTCATCTCTTTGTACTCTCAGTTGTGCTTTTCCTAATGAGTCCAGAGGAATTATGATGTCAAATTTGCAATTGTAGGATACTCACTAGGGCTTGGTGACAGGGAAAAACATGACATTAGGACTTCACACATATCTCTACAGCAACAAATGTACTCTGACCTCATAAACAAGACTATATTAAATACTCATTGTAAGGAATAATTGATTTAAAAAAAAAAAAAAAGTAGAAAAGAAGGACATTTGTAAACCTTATTCTTTTCTCCCTCAGATCAAAGAAAGAATTTTTGTATGTAAAAAATACTCAATTGCCTTTGTATCTTCACATTTCCAAAGTCAGTCTGGAAAAGTCAAAAAGCATCAAAAGCTAGTTCTGGCAGCAGTCAGATGCTTATTTCAGAGCCAAGGTCCCTATCCTCACAATCCTACACAAAAAGGTCAACTGCTTAGTCAGGGCCATCTTTTAAAAATCATAATTTTTTGTGAACCCTGTCCCAGAAGAACTTTGCTCTCTGCATGTCTAAATGACTACATGGGAAGAGAAATGTGTTATTTGAACCCTGTGACTGCTCTGCTCTGTCCTTGCAAAATTCACTGCCCTGCTTTGTGTTGCAGTGTCATCATCTGTAAAAATTAACTTCTCTTATGTCCTGTTCCACATTCCACAAGGACTGGATACTGTTGTGACTGTAAGCTTTTGTACCTTGACTAAGGAGCTTCTGGTGATACCCATCATGAATTGAGTAAAGGCAGCCCTTGAAGCTTCCTGGTCAAAGAAAAATCTCCTGCTGGTGAACAAGGAGAACTGACTGAACACTCCAGACATCATCTGCATGGCTATAAAATGGTGATGTGAGACCTTTTGTTTAAGTACAGTGAAGTTTTGAAGTTAAAGCAAATACCACATCATCTTTCATGTCTGACAATAGATGGAAAAGAGGTCTGTGCCCAGCTGTGTCTGGCATGAGGATCCATCCTAACCTTTGGTACAGCCTGTGGTGCTGAGCATGTCTGGCCAGCTGGGATAGAGACTGTATCAGACAGTGGTTACCTGTGGAGAATGCTTGCATGGGGTTTTGTAGGCAAACAGCCCACTCTATAATGAGCTGAACTTCTGGAAGACTTTCATAAAGATGAGTGATGTGAAATGGTCATAAAAGTGAGCAAGATTTGATCCTACTCTAAGAATTGATTGGTAGTGTGTTCTTGGAAGAGCAGATTTAGTCAAGCACTGGTTTAAGGCTTAAAATTATGTTTGAATAGTTTGGTAAGGATCCTTGGATTTTTTTTTTCCTGATAAATGATGCACCATTTAAAACTGCCAGAAATGGTATTTCCTCTTATTTGAACAAACCACTAGCAGAAATGCAAGTTCTATAGACTGCTTAGTCCTAATGTATTGAATAAAAATCCAATCTAAGCAAGGCAACATTTATATCACCCTTATTCAAAAGAGAAGGGGTTGACATTATACACATCAGAAGCATCCCAGAACATTCTGGAGTGTCTGCAGCTTATTTGCAGGCTTATCAAGGTAATGGATGGAGATTAAATCATGACTTTGTCAGGCAGAGACAACCTTGAACAATTCTCTGCATCTCAGTTGATGGCATAGCCTGGGGGATACTGTTTGCAAGCATAAAAAGCAAAAGACCCATCACAGGAGCCCAGTGCATGATATTAAACTTTCTGTAAAAGGCCATCCTCAAACTAGGCCCATTATCTCTGACATACAATCCCCACACAAGTGAAATATTTCTTGCTAAGGGTTTATGGCATTTCCCCAGGTGAAGCTGCATGCAGTGCACAGAAGTTTTGCTTGCAGAGCACAGCTCAGCAGCCTTTATCAGTCAGTTTGACCAAGACCAGGAAAAAAGTCTTGTGCACACAGTCTCCTTTTCAGGATCACAGCATTAGCACCTAGGGCTACAGACCTGCTGAAAAAAAATTACATACCCTGGGCTTTACAGGACTTCACAGCTTCAGTGTGTGTGTGGTGTAAGGGACAGTGAGTTACTGTGCTGCCCCAAGGGCACAGAGGGATCATTGCTCTAGAAAATGTTTCACTTTATGGATCAGAGAGGCATAACCACCTTAGACAGAGGCTGCAATAACCTATATAATGAGATGTCCCCTGACATTATCCTGGATCATATCCCTGTAACTAGAGGGGATCTCCTGGTGCAGAGCAGAGACAGGCAGAGGAACTGGAGTGTTCATCACCTCAGAGTTTGTGTCTGGAGAAGCTTCATTTTCTAGAAAGAAAGAACCTGCAGGACCAAAGACCTGTGGCTTTAGGCAATATAAATTGCTTAAAGTAATTTAGGTACACTGAAAAGGAGAGACCACAAATGCTCTTCTGCAGGATAAAAAACAAAGAGAGATAAATAGTGACTTGTCCATGGAGCTGAATCAAGTGTTCTGCTTCTGCCTCAGCAGCTTATTTCTGCCTGACTCCTGGACTCACCTCTTAGCCACTACTGACCCCTTGGCTGGTCCCTAAAACAATTTTGGCTGAAAGTTATGACTATAAACATATAAGCATTAAGACTGAGCAAGACTTAACAGTTTACTGTGGGTTTTTTAGTTCATTCTTCTCTTGGAGAAAGCAATTTAATCCTTCCTTTTACTCTTTCTAAATAAGAAAAGACAGGGCTCTCACATTTGCTTCTAATTACAATGCACTTTACTGTGCAGCCCCAGCAAGGGGAAAAGCCTTTTGAAGTCTACAGCATTGAGAGAGAATTGATCACTAATTAAATTTGTCTCTGGGAAGTTAACTATAGCTAAAATGCACTGAGTGAAAACAAACAGATCATTGTTTTGCTAGTGGCACATGTTAAATAAAACCTGCATAAATCGGATGCTTTGAAAGAGCCTGGTAAAGCCAATTGGTGGAAGCCTTTTTTTGGGAGAGCACTGTCCACAGTGTCAGTGCAGCAGCTCTGTTCAGGGGTTGTGGTGATGAGCTTTTGTGAAGAACTTGCCACTCTGCCCTCCTTGCATGGGAAAGGACAGTTTATGGTGTCTATATAAATACACAAATATACCCGCTTGAACAGAACCTGCCTTTTTGGCTCTTTCTCTGTCCCACTGTAGGTCTGGGACTGGGTTTTTAGGGTGTTGTGGGAACTGGGGCTGGAACTGAGTAGGAAACACAAGGTACACTGTACCTTCCCTTCAGGAAAACACCATTACAAAACACCCAAACAGGACCCCAAAGGTAAATCAAGATCCAGTGGAATACAGAAATAACTACTGGGATTCATTCAGCTTGATCTTGACAAGCTGGAGAGCTGGGTGTGGAGAAACCTGGTGGGGTCAACAAAGGCAAGTGTTGCACCTGAGGAGGAATAACCCCACACACCAGCACAGGTTGGGGCTGACCTGCTGAGGAGGAGATCTGTAGAGAGGGACCTGGGAGTCTTTGGAGGTGACATTGACCATGAGCTCTCAGTGCCCTTATGGCCAGGAAAGCCAATATTATCCTGGGGTGCACGGGGCAGAGTGTGGCCAGCAGGCTGAGCGAGCTGATTGTCCCCCTCACTCAGCCTCAGTGAGGCCATTTCTGGGGTGCTGTGTCCAGTTCTGGGCTCCTCAGTACAATGACAGTGATTTTTTCTGTTTCATCCTCTGTACAGAAGAAATGCCTGGTTTGGGCAGCTGTATGTTGTATTTACCTCTGCCTGTTAAAGCAGCAGCAGATGGCACAGGCAGGTATGTGTTAAGATGCATGTACAGATGGCTCACTCACTCTTGTGGTGCCTCTGACAAGATAAAGACTCGAGGAGCTGCAGGATGCTGCAGATCACAAAGGGGAGCAGTGTGCATGCAGATGGCCCACACTGACCCGTGGTGCCACTAACAAGGCAGCAAAATGAGAAACAGCAGGACCTTACAGATAACAGGATAGGCAATAGCTTGACAAAATCACTGTCAAAGTCAGAGGTTATCAGGGAAACTATAGCATGACCACCAAATAAGGATTCAAAACCAGCAAAACCAGTGCTGATGGAGACCTGAGAAAGAACTGAGCGGTTTGGAAGGGAGTGAGGGTAGTAAATAGGAAGATCTTGCATGGTAAAAAGGGATGTTGAGAGCCAGATTGTGTGTTCACAGCTCCCTGTGAGGCAGTGCTGAGCCTGACCAACACAGCTAGAGCAAGACTGCAAACATGGAATTGCTCCAGCTGTGACTGCATCTGGTCCTCGTGTGCACTCAGGGGGATCTGGATGCTTTTCCCTCTGCTGGAAGGGAGCAGTGGCTGAAGGGAGGAGGTGGCTGAATGTCTATATTTCCAAATGGTGTTTAAGTCAGAGTGTTGACAATCCTATAAAGAAAGCTTTGCTGTTATGACATTTTGGGGATGATTTTGCTGTTTTTTGTACCCGGTTTGGTTTTGAATCCATAAAGTGCTTCTCCTTCATTCAAAGAATCCCAAGCCTAGTTCAAAGAAACCCTGCCTCAGTTCAGCTCGTGATGATATTATTACCCATATGTGGTGACATAACAGGAACAGGAAAGATAGTGTCTTGGAGAGTGGGTTTAGGAACAGAAATATAAGTTAATGATAAGAATTCAATCAGAATCCCCATCCTTGTTTTGTGGAAAAAACCCAGGGGCTACAACTGAGTTTGTCCTCAGAGGTCACCTTGAGATTACTGTCAAAATCAGAATTGTAGGCAAATATTTGACTACAAGAAGGAGTTTAGCAGATTACAAAGAGGTTTGGCAGTTCTGAAGCTTATTGCACCGAGTTGTTTGCTGATAGAACACAGTTCAGTATAGGAGACTTCTGCCCAGGGAGATTCCTAAAGAGCAGCAATAGGACCAGGACTGACTGTGGCCAGCTGCTTGTTCTGGTTGTGGAGGATGAGCTTCAGTGCAATCCTGTTGTGAGGGAGGCTCAAGAGAGGAGGCAGTGAGAGGCTGTCCCAATAAACTGTAGCCCAGTAAATAATATCCCAGGCAGTATCTGAAGAGTGGATCACAGAAAATCTTTCCTGATCATTCCAGCTGCCCTGAAACTCCCTGTTTGTTAGAGGTATGTGGAAGTGCTAGAGTATAAAAGCAAATGTACATTTACCTCAGTACTTCCTACCTTTGTTTGTTGCAAAGTTCAGTACTGAAGACTCAAATGACTCCTCAGGTAGTAATTACAGACTTTGTACTTGAAAAATATTGTTTAAGTTCAAAAAGCAAATTGACTTGAGAGGAAATTCTTATTCTCCCCCACCTCCTGCTTTCAGTATCAATGTATGGATCTCTGTGAGCACACTGCTCTCTTGGCTGAACAGGCTGGTTTCAGGATGGGACACTGCTGACAACAGCCATAGTCCCACACTGCCCTGAGGGGGCTAACTGAGCCAGCAAATGTCCTTGTGCTCCCCATGTCATGCTAGGACCTCCTAGGTAATAATTCAATACTTCTTAGAAGACAAGACCCTAAGAAGATTATAAAAATTACCATATAGTTACTTTGTCGCAGACAAAACAATAACTCAGAAAATTAATTACTTGCAAATGAATAATAATTTCTTATCACTCATTCATGCATGGAGTAAAAAATCAATATTTTAATAAGTCACTTCAGCAAATATAATTTTTTCTCTTTCTCCATTCTCATTTTAAACCCAAACCACCACATTCTGCCCATTCCTCATCTCAAACCACCTTTTTTTAATCACAGGTTTCACTTGGTGTGTCCTAATTCCTTTGGTGAGATAAAGGGGCACAGGAGCTTGGGGTCTTGTCCATAAGGGATTCTTTCTGTCTTTATGTCCTTATCAGTTTATGTTTGCCATCCTTCTTACTGGTTTGTCTCTGCCAAACTTTGCTTCCTGCTGGTTCCCCCCACCCCCACCCCCCGGTACCTGTCTCTTACTGCATTTCCACTGCAGTAATTTGTGTCACTGCACTGGGAAGTGACTGTGCTCCCTCAGGAGTGTCCTATTGAAAGATCTCAACACTTTCTGGGGGTCTAGCTTGAGGAGAAATGGCTTAAAAATAGCGAGACGCCTTCTTTGGACATGCTTTGTAAAATAAAAGGTTTTAATAACAACAAAAATGATAAACATTAAAAATACAAAGAAATACAAGATGAACACAGTGTAGAACACACTGTTACACTGGCTAAAGCATTCTAAAAAAGTACTTAAGTTCTTTTGTGCTCTTTCTTGAATAGTGAATGACCTAGGTGGGCTATGTGGCACTTTGCCCAATAAGATTGGCCACAGGCTTTGAGGTGCACTTCTAAACCCCAATCAGTGCCTTTGTACTGGCACTGAACCAATTACAATGAGAAAGCTATAGAAAATTCTAGTTCAACTTCCTCGTATGTTTCAAGGTAAGTTGAAACTCTTTCCCATATATAGAAACACTTGTTTGTGTATAAAAATGCACTACTACATCATCCCTGCCCCTTTGCTCTGGCAGGGACCCCTCTGAGGAAGGGCTGCCTACTTGTGATAACACAGGTGAGAGAGTCATTTCAGTTCTGAAATAAAAACATCACTGGGAAGCTCATGAACCTGTACCCCAGGCCACATTAGGCAGCAGGATTTCTCATCCTGACACTTGAGTGTCCCACTAGAAGGAGCTGGCCTTCCCTGGCTGACGTTCTTGGACTCAAAACTATCTAAATATGCATCAGCTGTTGCTTTGTTCTTCCTAGTGACCCTCACCCCCACTGGAATTCTGTATTTTCCTGTCCAAATGACTACTGATACCAGTGCAGGCAGAGATCTGTAATATTCAACTGTGTGAAAGGAGGATGAAAAGATGGTGCACAAGGCAGAGACAGGTGGGGTTTTTTTGTATCTTACAGAAGGTTATCTGCTCCTACAGTGGAGGATGACACTAGTGGGTGACATCCATGACCATGGCAGGGTGTTGGAAATAGGTAATGCTTAAGGTCCCTTAGAACTCAAAGCATTGCATGATTCTATGATTACACATGAAATATGAAGTCATTCCTCTTCTATGCACTATCATGCCTGGGTTTTTCTGTCATTGGTAGTTTTAACATCAGGGAATTGTGTCTGTGTCCTGCTTTAATGATCCTCTAAAGCCAAAGGGAAATAAACAAAGGAGGAAAAAGGAACTGTCAGTAAAAAAAAGAGTGGCAATTCATAAAAGGAATATTTGGGTACCATCATAATCCTGCAAACACTTTCTGGTAATATTTCACTCAAATATTGTGTTTGGACTAAAGGCTTTCCCAATAACATACGGCTTATTCCCAAGAACAGAACTGGCCCTGGGTATAGGGACTAATGATAGCAAAGTGGTCAACCATTCAGCCATCTTTCCCTTTCCCTTTCCCTTTCCCTTTCCCTTTCCCTTTCCCTTTCCCTTTCCCTTCCCTTCCCTTTCCCCTTCCCTTTCCCCTTCCCTTTCCCCTTCCCTTTCCCCTTCCCGCACCTTCCCGCACCTTCCCGCACCTTCCCGCACCTTCCCTCCTCAAATCTCCTTGAATATCTTCTCCTTCTCACTCTTTCTTTCTCCTTCTTGCATTTTCTTTCTTCTTCTCACTCTTTCTCTCTCCCTTATTCCTTCCTTCCTGTACAAAATAAGGTGCCTGTTGGCACAGAGATTAAAGAGGTTAACAAGTGTTAATCAGAAAGACAGGAGATGGTTTCAGAGTTCCTCATTTGAGACTCCAGCTCCAGTGCTTTGGAAGGAATTTCCAGCAGCACTAAATAATCAGCTGCTGTACCAGCTACAACAGAGCTTATCTTCACAGCTGTAATTACTGCATGCTTGTGACACTGCAGATATTACCATTAACCCTGCATGTGAATTGTCATCTAATTTATTGTCTTAGTTGAGAGCCATTCTGTCTTTCCAGCTGAAAATTTGCAGAATGGATTGCCTTCCCAGATGGAGCCTCACCCAAGCAACTCCTGCTCTCAGGCTTCATGTGCAGATTTTGACAATTTAGGACTTTTTCCAAAAAGCACAGCCAATCTTTATTTCCATTTATAATGAAGTTCACTTAGCAAGAACTGGTATTTAGCATGCAGAAGGAAGGATATTCTGAGAGATGCAAGATGCTGAAAAGGTTAATTATTATAATTTGAAAGAAAGATGAGAGCTCTGTATGATGTCCTGACCACAAATCACACATATCAGTGATGCCAGCCTGCTGCTGGTGAATCTGCAGAGGAGGCCTCTGACACTGTTCTGAGACTCCCCAAAAAGTGTGGTGTGGGCCTCTGTCTTGTGAAAGTAACACTGACAAATCACAGCATGAGATGAGGTGTAAACACTGTTACTTGATAAAATATTTCTATGAGAAATTTGTACAAAACTAATTTTTTCATTAAAAAATGTCATATTTACTAAACTATGGGGGTTTTAATGGAAAATGCTAGTTATCATTTGAAGTTAGTTTTAACTGAAGTTAGAAATTTAGTACCAATTTCTTCTGATATAAATTTGTTTGTCTAATTGATACTGTCTAATCAATATTTTGTTACAAGAAATTAAAAATGTAAAGTTTTTTTTCTCCTTTCATTTCAGGTCTGTCTGAGTAAATTATGCTTTCCCACAAGTGACCAAAGCAAGTTCTCCTGAATGTTAAAATACTTAAAAATATAGATGAGGCTGAAAATGAGAGCACAAAGGGCAGTGAATAGGAGTTTCAAATTAAAATCTGTCAGTGACTGATAAAAGAGACAAATGAGTCAATGATAATATGGTTAAAGAAAATAGCAAGGTATTATAAAAAACCCATCCTGAGAAAAATTAATGGATGAGAATTAGAATTGTAAATGAATTACAGATGATACTATACATAGTGGGGAAGTATCCATGACCCTTAAATAATAAGTGTTGAATAATTAAAACCCATAGGATTGTAATAGTAATAAAACAAAGCATAGGCTCTTCAAAGTAAATATTTTCCAAAAAGCAAACTCAAGCAACTTACCCTCATGATGTTTTCAAATAATTAGTTAATCGCCTTTATAACTGAGTTTATTTGAACCCATTTTTAGAAACAGGGAAATTCCCACATTCTGGGGGATTATCTGTATAATATAATAATAGTCTTTATAATATAATAACATTATATTTCACAGAGCCAGAGATTAGGCAGTCAGATATAAATCCCTACTGAAATTATACCAGAAGTAATAAATTAAGTTATTGTTTCCTTCTCCATCCTTATTGGTAATATTCATCTCAATTACTGTCACTTCTTGTAAAACAGGCTTGGTCAAACAAACATCATCTCCACTTTTTTCTTATTTAAAAAGAAATTATTGATATGACTCATAAATGTAGCTGGTGGGACTAGATTTCTTTGTACCATTTGGATGAGCACCACATAGTACTTTATCAAAACTGATTTATTTGGTGAGAATGGAGGAGGAACATACTAGGTATTAAACACAGAGCACAGAAAGTTAAAAATCCAGGTTTTGAAAGGAAAATATTCAGGATATTTCTTTCTAGATACCCCAGGAGTTAATTAATGACCCAATGTTATTTGACAAAGGCAGGGGGGAAGAGGAGGAGAAGTGATGCTAGGGATCAACTAATGAACTTCACCTGCAAAATTTACAGCTAAGAAATTATTTGTGAAATAGCAATTTATAAGAGAACATGATGTTATTACTGTCTGACTTGGAATGCTTGAAGAAATTACAGAAAGCCACAAAACAAGTTTTATCACAGACTGTGGTCCTGTACATTTTGCACATTTTATTAAGACAATGGGGGTTTTGTGGTAAGAATCACTGTAACCTGAGACACTTACTATTAATTGCACTGGTAAAGACAGACATTTGGATCACTGGTAACTGGTAGGTGCATGTGAAGCGTGGCTTATTCCTATTTTCTGCAGAAACCCCTCTCTCTCCTCTGCCTGGAGAGCACTGTACAATCTGCTTAGACTACATGTTAATGGCTCATATAAGGAGAAATTAATCCTTCCATTTTCCTTAGCAAATATAAGAGAGAGAGTTATAGGTGACTTACAAAGGTAAGGATGGGATGAAACTGCTTAAGCCTTGACATTGGTGTTAGAAAATCATCTTCCTCAAGCTTCAGGTTAATGGATCCCCAAAAATCTCATATTGTACCAGAAGTCAAACCAAGGACTGAAAGGACTGAAAAAACTTTTCTTGCTCTAATCTGCAAGAAATTCTTGGAGGCAGGGCCATACCACAGGAAGAAAGAGCCCCTGTACACCTCCTCAGTGGATGTTTTTGAAGGGCTTCTGTGTCCACTCTTTCAGTAGTAGATTCCTACATTATTCTGTGCTACATATTATTATTATTATCCTTCTTTACATGGAAAATTTGCCTTATCACTTACTCATTCCTCTCAACCACTGCAGAGACTCCTGTCTCTCTGAGACATTTGTATTTTCAGTGCTGGCATTCATTTGGGCTAAGAAATAGAAAGTTTTCCAAAAAGACATTAATTATGCAAGGCCTGCAACTAAAAAGGAAAAAGAATTGAACAGAATTATATGCTGTGTTTATAGTACTTTCCAGGAACATTTTAAAGACTTGAAAAAAAGAAAGAAGAAGGGTAAAATTTATTACCATCCACCGGAAAAAAAAAAGCCCAACCAAACTAACAACAGATCTAGGGTCCTATAAAAAGCAGTTGTTCTTCATTTCATCCAATAAGGTTAGTATTTTTAACCTTGTCATCTGTAGCAGAATCCTGTATCAGGAAAATATGGAATTTATTTTTTTCTGAGTTAATTGGAAGGTTTAAATAACAGCATAGCCTTTTGTAAAAGTGTTCACAGTGTGAAATTGAAAACAAAACACTTCAAGTACTTGTGGATTTTTAAAAAAATTAGTCAGCTTTTTGCACACCCTGTAAATTTAGAAATTAATCATTGGTTGGTTTTAATTCTTTTTAGTTCTATTCCAGATCAACTTATCCAAGAAAAAAATCTGACCATCTGAAACAGGAAAGTCTCTTTAAGATACTATTATCCCTCTGGGGGAAAAACCCAATACCTACCAATACCTACCCACACACCTCAACAGTTCAGTGCAGTAATTTCCAGGCACAAAATTCCTCTCTTAGCAAGAATATCACTGAAACCAACTGAACTGGTGGCATTCACAACCATAGCAGAATTTAATCATTATTTGAATTGTTAAAAAAGAAAAAAAAAACCAAAAAAAAACCCCCCCAAAAAAAAACCTCTCCATGGATCTTGCATAACTTATGATAAAGATTCTTTCTAAATTATTCTTTTAAGAATAAATGAAAAATTGAACCATTTATTAAGCCAAACACACAAACTTAATTTCTCATTTTTATCTGAATAACTTTGACTTTCTCTTCCTAAAAGATTATTTCCAATCAAGTTATAGCTTTCATGACAAGATACTCTTGTAGTCTTTGGGTCACATTATTTTCTCAGTGACACAATTCAGTATAACTCGATTGAAATCAGTGGCATTGTGTTGAATTGATTCTAATTAGGCAAAAAATCTAGACTTTAAACTTTGTCATTGTACAAAGACAACAGCAGGAATAACTTCACAGATTTCAGCTCATAACAAATTTTTTATTTTTTCAGTTGCAGGACAGAAAGGCTTTTGTTAGGCAGAGATAGATGGTCCTGATGCTCAGAAATTGAGTTGTATTTGAAGACTGTTGATTTGCCTCATTGTCTCTGAACAAAAAAAATATTTCAAACTTTTCCATGACGAGAAGTAGAGCACTTTTCAAAAATAAGAGTTGAACACTTGGCACTTTTCCATCCTGATTTTTCTGCTCTGCATTAGCAACAGTCCAACAGGCATCTGCTCAAGGGGGAATGTGGCAAGATTTGTACATATAAGTCAGTCTTTGTATCTTTGCTTTTATTCAGTCAGCTCCAAGGCAGTCCATGGGGAGTAAAACTGCCGAGCTCTGAGGGTAAATAACAGCCAGCCAACTTTGTATTTGCCTGCAAAGATCTATTTCAATCCTTTGGGAGCATTTGTTTACCAAAAAGTTATTCTCTTCTTTTTCAACTATACCAGTTGGTCTAATAAAACAGATTATAGCTGCCTCTAATTCTTGTTTTTCCTATGTCCTTTGACCACCATGGCTGTAATAGCCATGACACAAGCAGGATATAAACTCTTTACAGTGGGGCCCAGTAAATGAGACAGCACAGGGAGCAGTGGGAACAAACAGGGTGTTCCAATGTGACATCAGGAGATTGTTTTTCACTTGAAGGGCAATGGAGCACTGGAACTGGCCCAGAGAGCTTGCAGAGTCTCCATCCTAGGAGATATTCCAAAACTGGGTACGGGACAACTGGCTCCAGGTGTCCCTGTTTGGGCAGGGTGGTTGGATTGATGATCCCCAGAGGTTCCTTCCAACCTCAACCATTCTGTGATTCTGTAACAACTAAATATCTGAAACTTTCCTTAACATATCTCCATCAGAAAAGCTAAATGCTTTAGGGAAGATGAGAATGGAGAAAAGTTATCATTTTCTCATGGTCTCATATAACAAGATCTGAGTCCTCTTCCATTCTCCTCCTCTTACCTGTTTTGACAACTCAGGTACATACAATTTAACTAAAGAATTCATTTGCCTCTGGTTTGGATATTTCCTTACTGTCATTTACATTAAGAATCACAGTATTTTTTTTACATCCAAAGTTGCCATTCCAAGTCTTTTACCAGGAATATGAAGAGACAAAGATACCAAGTCTCTCCTTTATACCGAAATCCTCAAACACATTTTATTTTCCTCAAAAACTATATTCTAGCCTTCTTCAGTGAATAAAATCAGACATTTAGCTTCAGACATACAAATTCTGGAGCACTAGCAAAAGTCTGATTAAAATATATATATATATGAATAGTTAAATGGGTTCCAAACATATGTGTTTTATTGGAAAGTTCAGGGATGTTAAGGTTTGGACTGGATTAATTCTTCAGAAGGGAAGGCTCTGGGAAAACTTTTTAGCAAATTTCCAGTGCCTAGAGGGGCTACAAGAAAGCTGGAGAGTGCCTTGTATTACAAGGTCATGTAGTGATGGGATGAGGGCAAATGGTTTTAAAATGAAAGAGAGTAGTTTTAGGTTAGATATAAGGAAGAAATTCTCCGCTGTGGGAGTGGTGAGGCACTGGAACAGGTTGCCCAGAATAGCTGTGGATGCCCCATCCCTGGAGGAGTTCAAGGCCAGGTTGGATGAGGTTTTGAGTGACCTGGGCGAGTGAAAGGTGTCCTTGCCCATGGCAGGGAGATTGGAACTTCATGATCTGAAACATCCCTTCCAACCTAAACCACTCCATGATTGTATGATTCTAGTATTTGAGCTATATTTATTTGAACCAGGAATGAGGAAAGTCTGTATGCCAACCTGCTTCCTATCCCACTAGATAAAAAGTTCCACACTCAGCTTTGACATCATCCTTGACTGCCTCCATGCCAGCATACTACCCACTGTGGTTTTGCTGCACATCAACAGGACTGTCATTGACAATGTAACACATCCCAAAGAGAAGCACTGACAAGATTTTGCTCTCTGGATCCTAAATGTTCCTCTAATCCTACCACAGGCTACACCCCCTATTCCAATTGACTGTCTAGATGTAGTTTATAACAACAGGAACCTGTAAGAAGTGCAGGTGGTGTTAGCTCTTCTCACAGGAACAATGCAGGGATGGGTGCAATGGTCTAACACCACTGATGCCTGTCTCAAAACTCTCACAAGTTTAAGCAAAGAATTTCATCTGTAGTTTATCCAAACTTTTTCTGTGTAGCTCAGCTGGCTGGAGCTCTCAAGGGTACATATTTCCTCGTAGTGAAGACAATTTGTCTAATGGGTATAGGAATACATCTTTGCTGCCCAGGGACACTGAGAGGATTGATTAGGTAATAACTTGAAAGCACGGTACGAGTGAACAGTGCTGTGCTATATAAATGCTAAGTATTGGTATTTTTCCTTACAAAAACAGTTCAGAAGTACCTGACAGGTTCACAACTAAGCTCTAAAACATAAATACTAAGAAATGTACATCTTTGATTTTATAACACTGCACATGGCACTTAGGAGAATATTATGATAGTATCACCTGAGAGGGCTTGTTATTTTTGGTGAGGTAGCAAACTAATGCCAGCAAATGAGATTTGGTAAAGTATTTTCAGTTGTTCATTTTTAAAGGGTAACTCCCCCTTGTTTTTTTAATTCCTGCTTGCTTTTTTATTTTCTCTTGTGCAGAAAGGCTGTGTGGAAGAGTGCAGCTTCAGGGTGCCCTGATTTCAGCTCAGATAATTTTCTTCCTAGTAGCTGGTATAGTGCTGTGTTTTAGACTTGAAATGTGAATAAGCTTGATAGCACTCTAATGTTCTAATTGTTGCTAAGTAATGTTTACCCTCAGTGAAGGATTTTTCAGTTTCTGGAGGGCTACAAAGATGGGGAAGAGCCTGGAATGGAAGCCACACATGGAGCAGCTGAGGTCACTCGGTCTGTTCAGCCCGGAGGAGTCTGAGGGGAGACTTCACTGTGGTTTTCAACTTCCTCACAAAGGGAAAAAGAGGGGCAGGTATGAAAGGTATGAATCTCCTCCCTGGTGATCAGTGACAGAACACAAAGGAGTGGGCTGAAGATGACTCAGGGGATGTTTAGGCTGGATATCATGAGAAGGTTTTCCCCCACAGGATGGCTGGGCAGTGGAACAGGGTCCCCAGGGGAGTGGTCAAGAGGCAAACCTGACAAAGTTCAAGAAGCATTTGGACAATGGTCTCAGGCACATGGTGGGATTCTTGCGATTGCCTTGTGCAGATCCAGGAGCTGGACTTGGATGATTCTTGTGGGTCCCTTCCAAATCAGGACAATCTGAGATGGTTTTTAAAAGGCATCTGGACCTGGCACTGGGTAATGTGGTTTAGTCTGGTTTAGGAATTACACTGGTAGCACTTAATTGCTGGTTGGACTTGATGATCTTGAATATCTTTTCCAGCCTTAACAATTCTATGATTCTATGCCATTGACAGAAAAAAAAAAAAAAAAAAAGGCACGAGATTGATTTCAGTTGGAGGCCTAAAATGGACATTTTAAACACATCTTTCTCACCAAGATTTCAGATCTGTTTCAGCACCCTGTACCCTGCTGTGCAACCACACACACCCAAGGGTCGAGCTTTGTCCTAGGGCAGGTGTACACAGAGGCTTAGGGATTTAGAGGAACACAGTCATGTTTCTGTAATAAATGCCTGTGCATGCAGAGAAATGTGAAGGAGACCTGGATTCAACTTATTCCATAGATTCACTGAGTGGAAGAAACAAAAGATTTTGGACTCGAGTAATGTATTCAGAGGGATACCTCCAAGCCTCTCCATTCTTTGTAAGATAGATGCACCATTCCCTCAAAGAGAAAGCTGAACAACTCCTGAACTGACTGAGGAAATGCTGCACACTGTAACCCAGAATATTAAAGAGAATGGGATTGTGGGGTTTTCCTTACTTTTAAAAAAACATGTAATTCAGTAACTTCTTAACCAGTACTAAAGCTGTTGTCAATCATGAACCTGTAGATCTGTCAGAAGAGCACAAGAGATGTGTAAGCTACAAACACCCTGGTTCAAACTCATCTAGGAAAATTTAACTCACATGGTACTGAGGTTAATCAGACTCATGAGCAGAACCCACAGTGTGTAATAGTCTGTCTTTGTGTCATATCTAAGAAAAGACTAAAGGCAGTGACTACTATTGCAATTTGTATGCTGTAATGAGGAACCAGCTCTAATTATCCTTGCTCTCATCTTTTGTACTTTTATATGCTCCAGCTGTAAAAAGTTCTATTTCCTAACATTTGTTTTAACATTTTTGTTTTCCTGTCTCGTTTCTCAGATATTACACAGAATACTTTATTTTTCCTGAAAAGTTGTGCTTCCCCTGTGTGCACTATTGAATAATCATGCTTTAATCAATGCTACTAAATCTGAAGTATTTCTTGTGCTTCCAGGTATTGATCCCACTCTCTTCACTTATTTTATTTCTGTAAAATCCTGCAGTATTTTCTGAATATGGGATCAATCTTTAGGCTCAGATCTTTCTCCAATCAGTGTAATTAAGGTCATCTAGATGATCAGAAAATACCTAGACTCATGTAGTATAAAGTCTTTTCCCATGCTGGCTGATTACATCTGTGGCTGTAAAGTCAATTAAGTCTCTCCTCTGAACAAATTAAAATATTTTATATTCCATATTTATTTATATTGTTGCTTTCCCAGGTGTTATTGAGATTGGAATTCAGCCTTCATTATTCAAATCAGGCACTTGGTTTAGCCATGGAGTTGGTTGCTCAGCTGCATCATTATTTCCAGTAAAATGTCAAACTTCAGAGAAATTCTTGTTACTGGGATCTATTCTGGCCTCAGTAGCAACTTTTTTTTCATTTCTGAGCCATGAAATCTAAAGCTGGACTCTGACAAACACTGCAGTACAAACTTACAGATATGTGTGCAGTATCTGAAGACATGACTGAGTCCAAGCTTCGAATGGGGATGATCATAGATGTTGGGAGAAATAGAATTGTGGATTCAGTACCTGCAAAATCAATTGTACCACAGTTGATGCAGTGCATGTCCCTGTCAACCATGGCAGTGCAACCAGGATAACAGGAATTAGGCAGGTAAAAAGGTTATTAATGTAAACCCAGTGAAGGTATCAGCATAGTGATGAGAAACTCTGAACTTGGTGGACTTGTGGAGTGGGACACCACTGAGAAACAGAAACTTTTTAAAATTTGAACACTATTTGGTGCAGAATCACAGAATCACCAAGGCTGGAAGTGATCTTCTTGTAATCATCTGGTCCAAACCCCTGTCCAAGCAGGGTCAGACAGAACAGGCTGCCCAGGAGCATGTCTGAAGAAATGCAAAGCAAAGGCTGGTTCATGGTGTGATGTGAAAGATGTAGAAGGGACCTTAATAAACAAGAGGAAAGAACTCTGGACAAGATCACTGAAGTATGTCTTAGTTAAAAACTCTCTGATATTTTTGGCTGAGACAACTGGTGAAGATTTTCACTGAGACTGAGTAGAAAAGACAGATAACAAGATAATTTAATAATATCACACATACAACAGACAGATGACATTCAGCAGAAAGAGACTGTGATTCAGTCAAGATGTATTCAGAGTTGGATTAACAAAGTACTTAAATATTGGACAGTTGCAGGCTTGCTTAGTATGCTGTAAGTAACTGTAATTCCTCTGGTAGGAGAGAAGATATTAATGAATTCAGGAGAGGTTATTGCTCAGGCTGCAAAACCCTGTAAGGCCCGAGTCCAACCACCTCATTACAGCCAAGAACAAATTGCTTGGCCCAAATATAGGTAATATGGAATTTTAAGGTACTATGAACCATGATATCCTGTCCTCAACCTAAAGATATGGCAATTTGTGAATTATTCTTGAAATTTCTAAAACAAGTGAAGATCCAGTCATGTTACAGGAAAGCTGTAGTGATTCAATATTGATGAAATGGTTTGCCTTGGTTAGCAATGAGTTTCTTGGGAAATTGAAAATATGCTTCCTCAAAAGAATGTGGATTTTAAAATGTGTTGCAGATTTCTGTAACTAAATCTCAAGTTTCAATTTAACTAAATAAATTTAGAGGAAATTTACTAATACTGAAATTCAGGGTTTATTAGGTACTTTCCCATGATAGTAATTTGCAGCTGTGCTCTGTTTTGACTCAAAGAGTGATTACTACTCAAAGACAAACAGCTTTTAATATGAAACTGTGACACATAATTTATTAAGCTATTTCTGAAAATAATTTAAGGGGAGGGGAGGAGAGAGGGGAGG
>VXBR01006219.1:1292431-1402587 GCA_013400215.1 Cisticola juncidis
GAGAGGAGAGGAGAGGAGAGGAGAGGAGAGGAGGATCAAAGTTTTTATTATAATTCTTACTTCAAACCCCTCTGAGAAGTTTCCACTCACTCTTTTTTTTTTTTTTTTTTTTTGCCTGATTCTCTTTGTCAGTTTACTCTCCTTCACTGGATCACCAGCCATTAATATTTACATCCAAAAATTAATAGATTTTGTTGTGTTTCCTCGGAACTGCAGCTCCTGCTTTAAGCAAAATGGCTGATTTTACTCCCAGCAGCTCTACAGCTGACTCAGAAGAGTCAAACAAAGCCCACCATTGCTGAAAATCTGTACCTGTTTTATATAGTGGGGTTTTGATTTAAAATCCATATAAACAAGTGTTTCCAACAGATATGTCTATGGTTGTATATTAAAATGTGAGAAAGTTGTATTCCAGTGTGGATGTCTTGAAATTCCTGGCATTCCTATGATTTTTATTTATTCTCTACATTTTTCTGCATTTGGAAAAGTTAGTAATAACAATAACTATTTTCCCTGAGAAATGCTTACAAAACCAATATATAATTTTAGTATTTCCCAATTAAATGTGTTTTAAGGCTTCTGACTACAATGCCCTCTTATTCCCATTTGCAGATCTATTACCCCATGAAACAAAATAGCACTGCATTAAAAATGTACGCAGTTCTATTATCCAGCTCATAACTTCTTAACACTTTTTTCTTCCAGGAACAACTCTGGTAACTACCAGCAATAAATGTTGTTTGCCTCTTAATTTTTCTTCCCCAAAAGCAAAACTGATGGGGAAAAAAAAATCCCTTAGACAATGACATCTGCAGCACAATCTGTCAAGCACTTCCTTTGGAGTCAACAAACAACAAATAACTTGTCCAGACTGAATTGTAAAGCTGCATAAAGAGCAGATTGCACCCAAGCACTTCCTTCTGTGCCTTGCTCATGGAATTGATGGAATTGTAGAATCATTAAATCATCAAGGTTGGAAAACACCTCCAAGATCATTGTGCATCACTGAGTCAAAACAGCCAGCTACTAATCCTCTTCTGCTGGCAGTCCCTTCAATTTCTGTCTGTTTTAGGAAGGTCTTCAGCCCTGTGCTGACCTTTTGCCTGTTAACTTCTGATAATTCCTGTCATGTTAGTTCTTTTGTGCTGAGCCATGGCTGGGATGGTGAAGCTTTTCTGGAACCCTTTGGGATGGGCTTGGACTGGATCTCTTCAGGTGGTACCTGAGAGAAGAAAAGGATGTTTCCATGGAAGTGAATCCAGAGTATCTGCTGCCAGCTCAGGGAACACAGTGAAGGTGTTTTGGACAAAGGCATGTAATGCTGGGTCTGGGGGACACAGTCCTGTCTCTCAGGGGGACACATGGTAAGGTTGCTTCCGATAGAGAACTCAGCCACAGAGTGATGCTCTGGGACCAAAACATCTCTGAAACAGCAGAGTTCAAACCACGGTCACCTTCTGAACATAACTCTCATCACACCAGGAGAAGTGAGCTGAGGGTTTCTGTGAGCATGCAGCAGGATGTCCAAGTTGGTACTCTAGCAAACCCTTCTTGTCTTGACACAACCGAATAAAGAGCTCTGTGAAGAACAAGAACAAAGTGTTTTGGCCTAGATATGCATGAATAAGAAAATTATTAAATGTGAGGTGAAAGAGCTCCCCTGTACCCCACAGAGATCTGTACGTGTGTCTGGGGCCCTGGCTGGGAGCAGACTGGCACACTCTGTATGAGTGGTGGCACTCTCAGAAAGCTCCCTCAAACTTTAGTGACCAGAAATGCTGAGCTTTCCACTTAGGGTTTTCCTGGGTGTTTTATGCCTCATTCATATTACAGTGCTTCAGAAACTCACTCCAAAATGATGTACCAGGAATCTCAAGATACCTCAGGATCTACAAAGGCTTTGCAAGATATCTGCTGATTTTCCTGGCCTTGTGCCATCCCTCCAATCCATCACACCTTCTGACACCCAAAGCTTTCCCATTGCAGCAGCATCTCTATGCCAGGTTTAACACTGGCCTTACAAAACCAGGAAATTCATTTTCCTCCATGTGGCACCTGTGCCTGGGCACACTCAGTGAATCAGTAACTTCAAGACCTGATAGCCCTGAGCCAATTTATTTTTTATGTTCAATTGCTCACTACAATTAAGACTTAAAGCTATCAAAATTATCTGGTGGCTAAAGACCTACGTTTTTCTGAAATTATAATAAAGATCCAACAGCCTATAGAACTTATGCAGCCACCACTGTTTGAATTAACAGGAGAGTTAGGCTCCTAAATACCTTTGAAGCAGCTGAAATATTTGAGAATGTGGATCTTGGTGTGCCAGGATTCAGATATTATAGAAATTTAGACTGACAGATGTTCATGCCTCTTCCCTGCAGGTAACACTAACATATTTATCTTGAACTAATTTAAAGTTAATACTGTAGATTAAGAGTGAAATAGAGATTAGGTTTATCAGTCTTACTTTCATTTTAATGTGATCAGCTTCAAAACAGTTCTTATTTGACTCAAGTAAATGATCAGGTTTCTGTTTATACACTTTAAACTCATAATGTTTATATACCAATTGCAATCTAATAAAATTGTTATTTTCAGTTGTAATTAGAAAATAATGACTGTTTTATTGACATCTTGAGTGTCTACATATAAATTATAGCTGCTTATTAAAGTTAAGCTGAAGCTTTCCTGGAGTTCTAAATTATATGTCCTATAACTTACCAAAGGAAAAAATCCAGAAGTATTTATAAACTATTTCTTCTCATTTGTCTGAAGCTTCTATTTGTGATCTAGGTTTTGCAGCGTGGTCCTTCATCTGTTGTGCTTTGGACAGTGGCCACTAATTGTAGAAAAGGCTGTGAATCAAAATCAAATAGAAATTGCAATTTTTAGCATTAGTCTGAATGAGATCCTGCTAAAACAAATTTCTTGCCTTCCTTGACAGTAATTAATTAATTGACTTTCAGCACCAGTAAAATAAGGTGTCATGCAACAAACACTGAAAAATATTCATTTATAAAAACTAGAATATTTAGCTGAAAATCTACTGAATGTCAAATTACCTCAGCAAGATGGAAATCACCTCTGATCCCAGTGAGGTGCCTAGGAATAGAGTGTGGACCACTTAAACCTGAAAAGAAGTCCTATATGCATCTGAAGTTGTGCATGGAATATTCTGGCCCTCTGGGAGCAGGATAAACATCAACAAATTAAGCACATTAAGACCTCAATGCTTTTCCAAATTGTTGAAATTTACTTATTTTTTCAAGTTAATGAGTACAGAAGTAAACAGAACGAAAAAAAGAAAGCTGCCACATTTCTGATGCTCATTTATTTTGACATCTGCTAGTCAGCAATTAGAAGCAATATACTCAGTTGTAACAGTTCTTCAAAGGGCATTTGTAATTATAGATGTATTTGCAGAAATAAATGCAGAAAATGACCTCTTGACTGATACAAGAACACACAGGCTTTTGGGAGGCTTCTAAAATCTATAGTTCAGTGATGAGATCTGCCTGGCCATGTTGTTGTGCTGTATTTATCTTTGATACTATGTTTTGGTCTTTTGTGAGGATGAAAACCTATTTTCCAAAACTGATGAAAACCAATGGAATATAACTTATATTCACTTTAGATGTCTGCTTTATTATTCTGTATCAATCATTGCTTCTTTCTTGCCTTTTCCCTGCCTTTCCTTCACTCCCCTAATTCTTATGCTGGTTAACTGGATAAAGTGGGAAAACAATATCAAACTGCTAAAAATTGGCACAGAGAAGATTATCTGCCCACCACCAAGTACTGTGTGTTTAAAAAAGAGAGAGAAAAGCAGGGGTTGATGGCTGTGGAGATGCACAAGCTTCTGGGAGCAGTAAATAAAGCTGGTGAAATATTGAAGCAAAAGCAGGGCAGTTTTGTCTAATATGTGGAACAGAGTGTGGGATCTTGGATGAGGATGGTTCCGTGCTTTGTGAGAGATAATGAGTTGGAGGATTATGTGGGATTGTGGTTACCTGGAATTTGGAGGACATGGAGTCAGGTAAAGGAAATGAAAAATAAGGGTATCAATCACATTTGAGTCAAAGTAATGCTAGCTTTTTCCAAGTTTAGAAAAGAACATTTGAAATCTGAAACAAAAAGAGGCATCTGGGGGAGGCAATTTGTATTATATTAGCTCTGCTGTCATGAATAATGAGGATCAGAGCTGGCCTGGATGCACAGAAACAGATGGCAAAAGCCAATGTTTGCCCCAGAGATGCCCCAATACAAAAAGTGTAAAGACAGGAAGGATAAAGGAAGGACAAGCAACAATCAAATGTATTTTCAGAATCTGGTTGTGAATGTCTGTCCTGCCATCCTTGTTGACTCACCCATGGCAATGGTGACACACTGGGACAAAGCAGGTGTTTCCATGGCAAAGATTGTATGGGGAGGACCCAGGGGCTTGGTTGTTCCAGGCATAAGAAGATATCAACATTTTTGAATCATATCTGACTATAAAAAGGGGGAGTTATGGCCTAGGAGTACATATAAACTTCTGTGCTTTCAAGAGAAGTTTCTCTTAATCTCCTCTGGGCTCTGATCTGCTCAAAATGAAAAATTGACACCTAAACTGAAGGCAAACAAAGCACACAAAATGCCTATACTTCACAGTGAAATAATGTACACTGGAATTACATTTACTGTTCTGAATTTATCTGGAGAATAGACCTTACCCATTTATAAAAAAATACTTAGTGACTAAAAGAAACTCCTAAAGTAGATAAAAGCTATAGACTTAAGTGCTTACAGTTCCTAAAAAATTGCTCATTTAAAGAGCAACTAACAGCTTAGAGAGCCTTCTCTCTCATTGTGTTATATGGGGAGTTTGAGGTGACCCTCCATGCTCCTAAGACATCCTCCTCATTCTCTAGCATTTTCCAGAGTGTCTCTAGTGTGTGTTACACATGTTTATCTGTGGGCCTGACAATGGTCTGAATTTAGGCTTTGGGCTCTGCCAGTGTCTGTGTGAAAGGCAGGTGAGCAACTTTCTCATGTTGGCCTGAGAAACCTTAAGGATGAATTCAAACAAACCTTAAGAAATGAGAAACCATCCACAGGTGGTGTTTTTCCAACATGTTTACTGGAAAGAAATATTTACAAAAGAGTGTAGACGCTGAATAACCAATCATGTTCTTTGTACCAAACTACTCTAAAAGTAAAATTTAGAATAAAGTTGGCTCTCATCTTTACCATCATATAGAGTCATGTTGTTATTCCTGTGCCATCTGAAAATCATAACATTTGTCCACCATGACTTACTCACTGTGGCCATGTATGCAGGGAGATATTTGTTGTTCTAATTGAAGCCCCCATAGCTGGCTTGTTTGTTTATTTAGGGAACTGGCTATGGTCACTGGATGCCCTGTGTCCCCAAAGCCACTCTGTCACCGCCCTCCTCAGCTGGACAGGGCAAGCAGAAAATACTATGGAAGGTTCATATGCAGTGGTAAAGACAAGGAGAGATCCTTCACCAGTTACTGTCATGGAAAAAACAGACTTTTCCAGGGGAAATTATGCCTGGCTGGAGTCTCCCATTTATCCTTTTGGAAGACATCATGATGACTTTTCTATCTCACATGGCAGATATATAAAAAAGCAACAGGTTTTGATTTAAAATACATTAGTTTTCAGAACATTCTCTGTGAATTCCAAGCAACTGCATCTTATGCAACTTAAAGTGAAATTGAGATTTCTGTGTGGATGTTGAGCAATATACCATAAAATATATTGATAACCTTGAGAGGACTCCTGTGGGGAATCTTCCCATGTGGATTAGCAGGGTGCTGGGTTTCAGGAAAAAAATGAATTTTATCTCCCACTCACTGAAGCTCTTTGAAATCCTCTGGTGTATCAGCTGTAGGCTGGCACCATTTTAGTCCTCTTTGATCATAAAAAATTTTATTCAGCTTTGTATAATCAAGACAATCAGACACAGCATCTCTCCATGACCAGAGAGCTGTGTGCAAATGACCAACATCCCTCAGATATGGGGGAGATTTTCCATCATCTTTTTTGTTCCTCAGGACAAAAGGGGTAAAAGGCAGAATGTGCCAGACCCAATAGGCATCAGCTCTCACAGAAAAACCCAAAATACTCAGATTTGGCTATTTTTAGGCTTCAAGTAAAGTGTCAGCTGGAGCTGTTGGTGCCCTTAGATAATGCAGATCCTGGCACACAGTGCCATTAACACTGTTCAGCTGTGGTGCCCAGGCAGTTTCTTTGTTTTCTTCAAGGCTATCTCATACTCAGAAAGGGGGCAGGCAGCACAGTGCTCTGTGGTGGTCTCAAGTTGTTGTTCTAGGACAGCAGAGTCCTTGGGCTGACAGGTTTTACAGATTTAATTGCAATGGATCATCATAAGTCTCAGCCTTCCATGAGAATCTGGTATCCATGAAAACAAAAAAGCTCAAGTTGAGTCCTTGGCTGAAAGGAGAAATCTCACTTTAATAAGAAAACAACAGATAAGGTTTATTTTGTTGACTGTGCAAAGCCTAACACTTAAACACTACATTAAACTGGTGAAATCAGCCTTGCTTTTCTTGAGGAGGTTTTTCATGGAGTGGATCTCCTTTATTTGTCTTTGCAACAGCAAGGGTGTGGCACATGCAAGGACAGGAAACTTTCATGTCCCAAGAAGTCTCCCTTGAAGTGTCTGGCCCTTTTCAAAGTCTGAAAGATCAAAGAGTGTGATCATGGAACTAGAGTTTACTCCTTCTTAGACCTTTACAGGATGTATTGTTACATTTCACATGTGTTAAAATGGGTTCCAAATAGCTGTTCTAACAAAAGTTCTAAATTTCATTTTCAAGCTGTCTTTAAGGAGCCCCTGTGCCTTCAGTTCCTACACACAGATTCACAATTCTTAATGATGTTCATTCCCTAGGTTTAATTAATGAATTTTGCTTTATTAATTATCACAGTCTAAACCTTAGAAGCTTTGATGATTCCAGTACAGATTCCTTATGAATCTTGCAGCAAGGGAGGGAGCACCTTTCCTATGAGCAAAGGCTGAAGGAACTGGGGGTGTTCAGCCTGGAGAAGAAAATGCTCCAGGGAGATTTCATGGCAGCCTTTCAATACCTGAAAGGACAACAAGAGAGCTGGAGAAGGACACACAATGACAGGACAAGGGGCGATGGCTTTAAAGTGAAAGATGGCAGGTTTAGATTAGGTATTAAGAAATTCCTTACTGTGAGGATGGTGAGACCCTGGTACAGGCTGCCCAGGGAAGATGTGGATCCCCTCATCCCTGGAAGTGTTCAAGGCCAGGTTGGATGGGGCACTGGGCAGCCTGATCTAGTGGAAGGTGTCTCTGCCCAGGGCAGCAGATTGGAAAAAGATGAATGTCCCTTCCAATTCAAACAATTTTATGAATCTGTGAGTCTGAGTTTTTCTAAATAGCCATCAGGCTGCCACTTAAATGTTGATTATTCCAACTTAGACACTGCCACATCTTAAATGTTAGCAGAGAATTTTCATATTTTATTTCCAGCAGAAAGGGAGACAAATATTTAATCTAAGTCATACTGGTCACACATATTTAAGTAGTAATCCTGGATTCTACATTGTAATTAAATTGCTATTGAAATATATATTGTATGAAATAACCATGAAATTGAGCTGGGGATTTTTCCAGTAAGGGCAATATATCAGGTTATATACTTTCATCACACAATGACTTCAGATTATAGTCAAATCTGATAGAAACACTGAAAACAGTTCATCTAGAATCAAAATTATTATTTATACACGGTAATTCAAGTTTTATTCAGTGGTGTATGTGCTTGAACTCTCCATCATTAGCTAACTTGGATCACTGTGTTTGGTCCAAAAGACCAGAAATCTTCAAACCCATCACTGGTAGCTTAAGTCCAGCATTTTTATTTATTAAATAAGGCCAGCACAAGAAAGTATCCACCAATTCAAAACCACCAGCTGTTCTTATTTTAATATTTTTCCTTTAAGTTCAACTCTTTCCCTGAGGCCTGTGTTCATATAAAGTGAATTCCTTTCCCTCTTTGGGGTTTTAATACTCCGTCTTAAATAATTTCAAGAGTATAAAACCCCTCCTTCCACCTCCATTGCTAAACTATTTGTTTCCGGTTTCAATGGCTTTTCATTTCTCTCTCCTCTAAGATTTTTCTGACCGTCTAAAAGTTATCACGGGCTCCTATAGTTTTCCAGGAAAGGAGCCAACATATTAGTGCTGGTGCATTACTGTAAATATGTATTCAAATCTTTTCCTAGCATTTTTATTGCAAGCTTTCAAAGCTGCAGTCTAATATCTCTGAAAAATAAAGAAAAGAGAAAAGAAGAGGAGATTTGAGGAGAGGAGATTTGACGAGATTCAGGGAGATTTGAAGAGAAGAGATTCGAAAAGATGAAGAGGAGAAAGAGAAGAAGAGAAGAGAAGAGAAGAGAAGAGAAGAGAAGAGAAGAGAAGAGAAGAGAAGAGAAGAGAAGAGAAGAGAAGAGAAGAGAAGAGAAGAGAAGAGAATTATTTCTGAAACTAAGACTGTTGTCTAAAATAGACAGAAGGGACTAGCCCTTGATGCAGACCTAAAAATCTGAGGATAGTCAGTATGGTCAGATGTATTTGCCATGCTTAGCAGGAGGGAAAACTCCTCCCCAGTCTGTAGCTCCAGGAAGTACTGGTGGGAGATCATGACTGGAAAGGTTACCATCATCAGATGCTTCTCTGCTATCCATGATAGGCAGGTTGGTGTTGCCTCAAAGCAAGATGAAAAGTGAGTTGATTTTTTAAAGACAAAACCCCTTCAAGTAAATGAAGTCAGGAGCATCCAAAGTTCGAGCTAGGCCATGGTGTGACTCCCAGGATCTGCAGCTGTCCATATCCCATCAAGTTTCAATAAAACTCAGTAGAAATGTCACTTCAGGCTAACCCAACTGTGTCTTGAATTTCGTTAACAAGGGAGGTATCACTCAAGGCAGACATGAAGGTTTTTGACCTCCTCCTTGTTTCCAGCCTCCTCCCACAGAAATGAAACAAGGTTTCTAACACAGTGCCCCTTTATGATCCTCTGAAGACTTGAACCTACATGATTAAAAAAAAAAAAAATGTTGAACTCAGCAAGGTATCCACCGGTTGTCCACTCAAATAAACCACTTGTCAGGGCCCAGTTTGCAGCAGTATTGCAGGCAGATGCCTGGACAGGTCCTACTGTGGGAGACCAGAAGATCCCTTCCAGAGTTTCTAAGGAGAGCCATTCCCATATAACCCTGCTGAGCCCTGAGAGAGACTAGTTATTTCTCCAGGTTTTTGCCTTGTTCCACAGCCTCCATCTCCTGGCTGGAGCACCCCACACAGTTCTGCCTCTGCTCCAGTGTGAGTTGGTCTAGAGGTACCTCTGCTTTTCTTGTGGACCCCGAAGGTCTGCAGGATTGGGGAGTTTATGGAGTTGAGGATCTTCCATTATTTCTGTTTGCACTGTGGTTCTGCTGGGCTGACTCAGTGAGCTCCTTTAAGTCTTCATTCTTTATTTCACAATTTAAGGTATTTAACAGCAAGCTATAACAAGAAGACAATACAAGTAAAATATAAATCTGGAAAACTATGGGAAGGCACCACAGTGTAGCTCTAAATCACTCCTGGCATAGAGTGTAACAAAGGCAAAACCCCAGGAAGCTCTGCACGTCTCTGGCTTTGCACAGACTTCTCCATTTTGAAGAATTAAGCCCTGTATGGGCGCACAGCCATGCATCACTCATGTGCCATTACTTATGATCTGAGCTGGAGGTGACAAGTGAGGACAATAGCCAGGCCCTATTTTCTTTTCAGACATACAATGGAAACCTCAGTTCCAGCTCCAAATAATGCTCACTTTAGCTTTCACACAGTAATTGCTCATCATAACTTTGCAGCTCGTTAGCAGAAGCATTTTGTTTCAAACTTCATTGTATTGTTCTCTTTCAACTGAGCTGTAATATACGATGTCATGAAGAAAATGGAAAGCGAGACATGGTGTGGTTATATAGGACTACCCAGCATAGAAAGGGGATTTTTTTGTGAATCTTACATCTATAATTAAGCTATCAACGCACCTAAGAGAAGCAAAACTGAGTCTTTTAATTAGCTTCTTGAATAGGAATAAATGCCTCATTATTCTTAACCATATCGAGCTGAGAACATTATTAAAGTCTGAAAGAATAATGAACAACATGACAGGAAGCACACTAGAGCACATACAAGAATACATTTGCCTACTAAGAGATCTGCATAAATATGATTATCACTGCTATTTAGGAAGACAAAAATACCAAAGGAAAGAACGGAAACAAAAGGACACTGAAGGTAGAGACATAAAGACATAAAGAAAATGATATGAAGTTAGAGGTGTTGGATTTTTTTTTATTTTTTTTTTTTTGTGGGAGGGACTTTTGAGCACCCAAGAGTTCAGCTGCTCTGCCAAAACTTCTCTGAGCCAGCTGAGTGGATTGGCCTGTGCTGCACTCAATATGTTTTTAAAAAAAACTTCTTTGTGTCTGCTTTGGCTCCTGGGCTTTGCCTCTCTGAGGTATTTAGAGGGAGAACATGCCTCTCCAGAAGCTGTAGAACAAAACAGTTCAGAGAGGACTTTTGGACAAATTTCTCTCCCCTGAGTCCGCAGGGAGCATGAATAATCTTCACAGCCTTTCAGAAATCCCTTGGCTGAAGGGAGGTATTATTCTTTCTCTTTAGAAATAATTCCAAAAGCACAGAACCCTTTCACAGCAGGGAAAAAACTCAAGGTACATATCTGATCATTCATAGCTGGGTATGTTATCTCAAAATCCCAAAGAATGTTTGAAATTCAGACCAAGAGAAACCTCTATTCCTGTCTTTGAATAAAAGAATAATAATAATAAAAGAAAAATAAGCTATTTCAACCTACCAAATCTCATTAATTTCAACTGTATTTAACTCATGTGTAGAGAGTTGCACTCCTGTGGTCTGGAGCACCTTCCAGAGGGACTTCACTCATCATGGAATTACCATGAGATCAGACTCCAAGGTCTTGATTAAGTTGCTGGAGTAGGCAAACAGTGGGAACTTCACACAACTTTCCTTCCTGACATTGTCTCTAAACTGCCGGATCTGCAGACGGATCTGCTGCCCAAGAGGAGAGGAGAAAAGGAGAGCTGCCCTCTCCTCACCTTGCTCCTCTCCCCTCCTCTCCATCCTGTTCTCTCTCAAAGCCCTGCCCAGCACTGCCTGAGCCATGAGGGTGGGCCTGGGTTTGTCCCTGGACATGCAGATCCCCTCCAGTGCCAAAATATCACACCTGAGCCAGCCAGGGCACTTCTGCTCTGACACAGGCAGCAGCAGCAGCAGCAGGGAGGGAGGGGACTCCTGTGCCTCAGAGTGGTGTCCTTGGCTTTTTGCAAACTCCTTCTTTTAACTGAGGTGCTGTAATATTCAGAAATTGAAAGGACTAATAGCTAAAACATTTAAAGATACAGAAGAAGGAGAGGTGTCCTATTTTTCATTCACAAAGGCATCAAATTCTGAAAAAAACCCCTCCCAGAAGAAACTTGATCAAGATTTTATTCCCAAATGTGATATTTCTCAACTTTTGCTATGGATTTCACACTGCTCCTAATAAAAAAATAACAAATCCTACCTCATAACTACAGAAAATTAAATCTGCTCTTTCAAGCAGAAAAGAGAAGTGTTTTGGTATTTACCTTTGGCATTTTTCCCTGTGAGGCAGGCACAATTTGAGACAATAATTTTAGACTAATTATGTGTGCTCCCATCATGTCTGTTTGATTTCTAGCTTTCTCTGCTTTTCCCAAGTGTTTTGAGTTTTTTTGTATAAGATCTGCAATTGTATGTATTTAAAAGGCAATGATTTCAATAAATGCTTCATAAAGTTCAAGCAATTTGCCAAAGCATGATCTTCATTCCTAATTAATGTAATGGGATAGAATGGCTAATGTATCAAATTTCATGCTTTTGATCCCAAAGGGGATCAAGAGATGAGGAGCTCTTGAAACAAAGATGTGATTTGTTACATGAAGCACAAAATGGAAATAATCAGATACATGGAAATGAATTGTGAAAACAGTATCTGCTGAAAAACAAATAAAATAGGGTGAAAAGCTTGAAATGTTTCTGTAGTTAGCAGAAAGGAGGGGATGCAGCCTCGAAAAAGATACTGTTTGGTTTTATTTTTGTGTCTTCAGGAACTAGGAAACACTGGTGTTACATTTGTCTAATTTTTTTTCTTCCTTAACATGATATGTCCTGTCTGGCTCTTCTTCCCATCCAAAAACGAAACAAGCAGCCACATTCTTATGTTCTACAGAAGAAATTTACATTTGAGAACCTAATCTCTCCTGCATTCTTGGAACTTTACATTCCTTTGAGCAATGATTTTGTTGCATTGTTTCTTCTTCCATATGCTAAACCACCTTTAATATTCGTACCGGAACTACTATACTTAGAAAATCTGCATTTTCCAAGCCATGGAGGCATGAATAAGTGTGTCAGCACTTTCCCCTCACTGTTATTCAGAATGAGAATAAAGAAGTTTTCCTCAGACTTCCTAACAAGACCTCCTAGCTAAACTTTTAAGATAATTGATGATTTTCAGTGATTTTGAGGAAAGAAATGAAATACTTTCAAGAGAAGCAGAGAACATGTGATTTCTAAAATGATGTAGGACTTGCCTTAGTGAGTCAGAGGCAATCGAAGTCACCAAAACTGGGCACTGAAGATGCTCAACCTTAACTCTTCAGACCCTTGAACTGGTAAGAGTCAGGCTTTTTACATTATTCTGGTGGGCAACTGAGGTCAATGGGATTCTTACATAGCACAACATTTTCCTTCTGCAATCTTTTTTTTGGCAAAAGAATTTCTGGACAGGGCAATAATAGAGTTTGTGGTTGGGCACCAGTGTCTAGTGTTTTCTTGTTCCCTCTCTCTCTCTTTCAGTGAGGGAAGACTCCAGCTGTTACTCCTTGGCACAACATGAAGAAACACCTGCTTAAAAAATACAGGTTGTTTTTTGTTCTACTCTTACTTTAGGATATTTTTTTCCCAGAGCTCCATTCTGGTGAGTGAAAGTGTCCCACCCGCAAAGTATTCCTGAGATCATTTGTTACAGGACTAGCAATGGCCTTTAGCTTAAACAGCTCATCTCCTTCCTTGGTGCTGGAGTTCTGATGTATTTACACTCTGCAGTCAGATCTCCTCACAACCTTTGTTTCTGAAATGCTCAGGTTCATCAGTTCTCCTGCCCTTGGCTAATTTTTCTATTTCCCTGATGTCCCAGGGATCTGAATGATCTGCCCAGTATTGCAGACAAGGTTGTATCAGTGCCTTGGACTGCTGAATTATTGATTCCCTAACTAGTAGAAGTATCTCACCTGGCATCATATCAGTAAAAGATCACTCAGATCATGATCCGTACTTAATTGCCATTAAAAGATTTTTCTGTAAAATTTCCGCAATATGCCAAAGGTGAGTCTGAGTCACAGAATGGATAAGGCTGGAAGAAGGAAAAAAACCCTCACAAAATATAAAACCAAAAACCTCATGACTAAAAAGTTCTCTAACACAGCCTGAGAAAAACTAATTTTTTGAGAATCAATGGACTATAATAGAATTAACACTGCTGAGAAACAGAAGTTGAAAGATCAGGCAGCAAGACAGAAACATTATGTTCAAACACTTTTTGAATTAGAATTGCACATTATCTGTCTGAATGTGCCTCTGCAGCGTAGCAAGATGTGTTATCTGTTGGGGAGCTATCACAGGCTGCTTGAGTCAGCACTGCATCCACCAGCTGCACTTTTTTTTCTGTCATTGATTTTTTTAAAAACCCGACATGTTATGAAAAATAAGGGGAAAAGAATTCTGATGCTTGGATTGTGACAGGAAGTGTAGTAGTCAGTGTGCACTCAAAATATGGAAACTGCTTAGAGCTTGTTTTCCTATACAGGGCCCAGAGATTTAGATTTCTAGAGGTGTTTAAGAGGAAAAAAACCACACATATTCTGGATGGATTTTTTCTTCCAGGCTGTTAAAATTTGACATGTGCATCTTGTCAAGCCCTTAACCTAATGAGTTTAAAAACAGCAACATGGCCTTATCTTCAAAATAAAAGTACTGTACTTATAGAATTTCAGGATCAAGTACTAGAGCAAATCTCACGGAAAATAGTAATTAATTAATTAGTAGGGCAATTCCCAGATCCCACCTTGTTCACTTTTGATTTAGTGAGCCTGGACATTTTCCTGTGCTGGGAGATGTTGCAAAGGCTTAAAAGATTTAGAGTGACAGAATTCTTTAATTTTTTTTATTAGGCTTATCCCAACAGATATTGGGATATAGAATACCTGTTATTTTATAACAGGTAAAATCAGGGTATAAGGAGAACATCCAGATTTTGTACTTTACCTCTAGAAGTATGACATTACATACTTGTTATTCAGCTTCAAACAAGAAATTTGTCCTCATAATTGTGAACTCAGTGAAACTGAGCCATATTTTCACCAAAAATAATAAAACCTATTCTCAGTAGTAATGAGGTAAATTTGAGGAATTTCACAAACTTTTCAGGTTTTATGGATGGGTAATAGATAGAATCTTGTACTTTTCTCTAGAGAGAAAATAGCTGAATAATTTAAAAAAACAAACTTTAAAGAAAAATATTGTCTCTTACATAACTAAAAACAGTTGGAAAATAAAATTTCCTCAAGAAAAAGAAGATATTTGGGTGGCTCTAGATTTTGTTGCCAAGAGATACAATTTACTCTTTAACACTCCCTGTGTTCCATCTTTGCATTCATCTCACTGATCAAGACATTAAATGAGATTCCAGAATCTTTAGGCCCATAATAATGGTTTAACATAAGGAGTCATTAATGATATAAATTATACTCATAGCTGTTAGCAACATGTAAGTATCTTGTTTTCCCTCCTTTGGTTTAGATGAAAGTCAATTAGCTCAGTGATATTTACACTAATATTTTATTTATTTGGTGCAACTCTCCATCTATTTCAGTGGTGATGGAAGTTACAATGAGTCTGCTGGATGTAAAGGAATTAGATTTATTTACTATTACCCTTTTCCAGGAGGTAAAAGAAGCCATGCTCATCATTTTCCTGCATACAATAAACCCTTCAGACACAGATGTTGTCCTCCCTCTATTCTACAAACTCTTGGTGAAAACATCAGAAATATCTCCAAGCCATGCATTTCTTGACTCTGGGTGATCAGTTTATGGAACAGAGTCAATTTCAAGTTAAAGATTTATGGGTCAGCCCCACAATGTTGTTTTACATTCTGAGGTTTTACATACAGGACACCGATATCTACAGGGGAACAATACATATAAAAGGCTGATATGGATCCCATCAGCATTTTGCAAAAGATGCATGTTCCTTTGGCAGCTGCTTTTGAGGGTTCTGGCCCTAAGGGTTGTGGAAAATGTGAACTGCCCTACAGTTTGAGAGGGGTTTGTACACAGCTGTCTGGTTGTGGTTTCTAATAAAGAAGGAATTAAAACATGTAAACCTTCTGAAGGTTTTAGTGTTGATTAACTGAAATTAATGAGGTGTTCATGTCTGGCTCTTTCCTCAGGGGCTGTAAATTAACTGAATGGCAATTAATTATGAATAAATAATTTTGAATGCACATTATTTCTAAAATTATACAATACAGACAATCTTGAATGAATCTGGATTTTTTACGTGACTTCTTTATGAAACAAAGTCCAAGCACGCTTGATTAACACCTTCCAATGGATGTGTCAATTTACTAGACTAACATCATGCATTTTCTTTTCATGCAACTGCATTGATCAAGAAAATTAATTGTGTCCAAGAGTTACAGGTTTTATTCTCCCTTAGGAAAATGGCTCACTATAAGACACCATTAACACAGTAAATCATAGTCAGATATGTTGACACTATGAAAGCATCTTATGTGCTTTTTTTTGATGTAACTGAGCATCAATTAGTTCAGTGATATTTGCAAAAACACCTCTATTTTGTGGGTAGGATTGTCCATCTCTTTCACTAAGAACTTAATTATAAAGTTTTTTCTGGAAAAGGAGAAATTAATCTTTCAGACAGTTAACCTTTTCTGTAAGACAAAGTTCACTAGAAAACGGCAAATAAATATAATCTGATTAAATATTTTGTCATGAAAAATAAGATGTTAATTAACGAAAACAAACAAAAAAAAAAGCTCAAAATTATTAAAAAATTATTAGTTCTAGATTTTAAGGCCAGGATTCTCATTATGTTAGCTATCACAGGTCAGTATTGATGCCCTCTTTCTTAAGAATTATGCCAAGATCTCTGGGGTTTATTTTGTTATTTAAAGCATAATTAGGGAGGGGAATCTCGGTCTTTCCCACTCCTCTCCTGGAGTGGGATCAGAGTTCAGCAGGAGAGCACCTGGAGGCAGCACAAAGGAATTCCAGCCCCTCCAGCCAGTGAGTCAGGGTCACTGGGGGCACAGATTAAATGCTTTTATTATCACATGCATGGAGCCTGGGAATAAACAGGGAAAGTTAGAGCAGTGCACATGCCTGCAGGGCTGTGATTTTATGGATATTATGGAGATGTGATGCAATGGCTGTGATGGCTGAGCTGTGGAAGAAAATGGTGGGGAAGAGTAGGGACTCTAGGAAGGACAGGCAGGGAGATGAGGAGGGGACAACACCCTCAGTGTCAATGACCAGCTGGATGCACAGAGCTTCACCTGGGGATGGACAAGGAGCTCGTGGATCAGGGTGGAAGGGTGGGCAGGGACAGGTGATGTTAAAGTGGGATCTGCTACAGTTTGCCCAGTCAGGAAGACTGAATGGCTGAGGCATTCCAGACATGGGGCAGCAGCCCCACATTCACAAGACCTGGTCCTCACAGGGGATTTCAAGCATCCTGCTGTCTGTTTGAGGGATAACAAAGCAGATTGCAGGCAATCCAGGAGGGACAAACACAAGGAGAGCATGAAACAAGATCTGGACTGCAGGATAGCAGACTCTGACCTCTTCAAGGATCTCCTTGGTAGAGTGCCATGGGATAGAGCCCTGGAGCCATGCATCCAACAAAGAGGAAGTCAGGCAAAGATACCAGGAGTCCTGTGTGGATGAACAAGTAGCTCATGGACAACCTCAGACACAAAAAGGAAGCCCAAAGACCAGGTTGGGTGTAGCCTTGGGAAAGCTGGTACAGCAGGTCTGCAAAGAAGAGTTCTGTGATTCTTTGATTCTGTGGTTCTCTGATTCTGTGATAGTGTAATGCATCCCTGCCTTAAGCAGGAGGGATGAAATTAGATGATCTTTAAGATTCCTTCCAACCTCAAACATTCTGTTTTTCTGAGTGTGTCAGGCAAGACCAAGGGCAACAGTCAGCTGCAAGAGAACCTTCACCATCCATCAGAGCTGAGCCAAATTGATATGGTGGCATAAATCACATGTTCTGCCCTTGTCTTGTCTGGATTGCACAGAAAGCTCACAGAATTAGCTGTTTGCACAAGTTTTCACATGGTATTGCAAGGTAGTTTATTTCTCTTGAGCTTTCTGTCCCCCCTCTGACTTTCATAATCACATACTATTCCTCTCTTCTGTATGAAAATTACTCATGAACAGAGGAAGAAGCTTTGCAATTTTTCAAAGTGATCCCTAGCTGAATTAATTGCTGCAAAACAGTAGCTCTGGAGGTATGAGTGTTCACCTTCTGGTACCCGACCTGTAATACCAGAAGAGACTTTTTGCCAAGAATACTTATAAGCTAACTTCTTTCATCCAGGAGATAAAGGCCTTTGTTCTTGGAACTGACAAGTCAGAGTTACAGTTTCATTTCCTTATGTGTCACCCAGTCTGTAATTGTTAAGCTTTTGGCTTTAATGTGTAGATTTATTCCATCTCCAACAGAGCTTTGATCCATAATTCAGCCCAAGGGTTTGAGGTGCCTGTTATGTCCAGGACTATTAAATCGGGAGTAACTTTGTTAAAGTTGGTGGACAGCCACTGCAGTTGTTCCAGTGAAGAACTGATGTATGTGAAGAAAAGAGTGAGACCTCTGGTCTGGACCCAGTTCTGAAAGCCTCTTCCTTGAGTTTTCCAGGTAATTTTTTGCTTAGCTGATAATGTGCAGGTTGCTTGAAAATTCAGTGCATTTTACAGATGCCCTTTTCCGTGTCTTACACTCATTAAAATATTACCATAGATAAAGTAAGTAAATAAATTTGTCTCAGTTGAGTAGTCTTTCCTCTTTTTCTCTGCCTCAGTTCAGTGAGGTGTTTTACATCACAATTTTTTGATTGTGCTGTCTCTGATAAAAATTATCACCATCAAAGTCTGCTTACCCTGGAAAGTTGATTTAACTACATTGCACACACCAGACTAAAGGAAATTTCCCCACAGCAGTTTACTGAGAGGGGAAAGAGCAATACAAAAGAGCATAGAAACAGAATAGTTGTGGACAATGTAACAAAAAATGTCTTTGAGTTCCTTTAATGCAATATCTGATACCAATAATGAATGTATTCAGGAAAAATAAACTAATAAACCCTCACCACATTTTCTCTTGGCAGATTTCCATATCTATATGCAGGTAAAAACAAGAGAGATTTAATGAAGGAAAAGATTACTGCACTAATGAAGGGATAGGATGAAATATTAGAGAATGACAAAAGCTCATATAGAACATAATTTATTTTTCAGTGTAACACAGTGACATGACTGCAGATAAAGGGTTTGTTCTCATTTCCATTACAAACTGTTTGCTAATATAATTCAGTTGTTAAACCGAGAAAAAAACATTTCTCAAAACTTGCCAGAAGGCCCAACTCATAACACCACCTACGAAAATCCAAGTTTCACCAGTTTAACCTGTCCCTATGGACCTCCTGAGTTTCATACCAGAATTAATCAAAGCATAATTCCTTCCTCCAATTCAAAATTAATATGGTAGCATAAATGCCTATGCCATTTTTGTCTGAAATGTATATATCCAATTCTAATTTAGTCTCTAAGGATTAAGTACCACAAGGACTGAACCATTTTCAGTTGTTTCTGGACTCCAAGAAAACACAATATGTGTAACACCTTCTCCTCTAACACCTTCTGTAACACCTTCTCCTACTGCTTAAAGAAATGCTTCTGAAGATCTTATAATTACAACATTGCTTTACTCATTGTTCCTGGTGCTTCAGTGCTTCTCTCCTGTCCTAATGCATTTATCTCCTCACATGCTAACCACATGTACACTTAGCAATCAAAAAGTGCTTCAGAAACAATCCAAAATGTGTTTCATGTCTACTTTTCATAGCCCTTAGACTCCTGGAACTATAAGCACTTAACAGATCTCTCCACATTCTTGCAATGCCTTTATTTCTGCAGCTTTTGGCCTTTGGAATACCTTGAAATCTTTCCCTGGGATGGGTACAGGCTGCCTTTTCAGCTAGCAGTACATTAAAAGGCTGTGAGCATTCAGGTGCTTTCATAGTTTTACTTACAGAAATGTTTCTGTGAACTGGATGAAGATTTAGCAGCATTTTCTCACAGCCTTAAGGAAAAGACATTGAAATTACTAATAATCATAGCCATTGGGAGCTGAATTGATTAATTGGATGGTGAAGGTAAAGCACTATGGAAATGTGAAGTGCTTTACACTTCGCGCTATTGTGATAATTAAGACCAATTCTTTTCAAATTCTTTTCTCAAGGCTTAGACCTACTGTTAAATTAGTTCAATTTAAGGAGTTACCAAGCATTAGTAGAGCTGCAGTATCTGCCCTTATTTGTACTCTTATCCCATAGCAACAGTCTGATAATTTCATTTCATGTAGCTTCCAGTAAAATTATGTTCACTACATTGCAGTTGGGTTGTTATTGCAGAACAACATTAACTGGCATTGAAAGAAACTCACTCTTCCCATTGCTGTGTGGTCCTTACACTCCCTCTTCCTTGTTGAAACATCTATACAACTGTGCACTAAAATAAATTAATTGATCCAACTGAAAAAAAGATGTTGTTGTTGTTGTTGTCGTTGTTGTTGTTGTTGTTGCTGTCCTGAATACTGGTTAGTTTTCGGGTCTATTTTCCTCTAAGCTCAGGTGAGATTTGGATGTGATCAGCCTCAGAGAAGAGGAAGAGTAGCATTTCTTGTTTTAGTACTGTGGCAGCTTGGAACCTGTGTTACACTACAGTTTGTCTCACCTGAACCTGAATTGGATGTAGGTGAGGAGAACACAAAGCACAGAGCAGATCATTCTGTGAAGGTTGGTAGCCTTAGTAACTTAGTACTGTTGAGCCCTCAGCATTTATGACATTTTGGAAGGAGCTGGACATTTTCAGTTTCTTAATTGTCAGCTGAGAACTTATGAATTTGAAATTTTACTGATTTTTGCTTGAAAATTCCAACATCCATGTGTGTTCTATTTTTGGCGTATGGCAACTGGAAAGGAAAAAAGTATTTTCATGAAAAGTGCAACTTTTCATTGGAGGTAAATCGCTTATCTTAAATTATTTTCCATCTTTTAAAAGCCAGTTTTAAGTAACAATAAAATTACATGGCTTGTTTTCTATATATAAAAATAAAGGTTCTCTGTGTGAATTAATTGTGTCTTCTTAGAATCCCAGAATGGGTCAGGTTGGAAGGGACCACAGTGGATCACCTGGTCCAACCTCCTTGTTCAAGCAGGGTCATCCCAGAGCACATGGAACAGGATTTTATCCATGTGGGTTTTCAATATTTCCAGGTGAGGGGACGTGACTCCACAGCCTCTCTGGGCAATCTGTTCCATGGTCATCTGCACAATGAAGAACTTCTTCCTCACATCCACTGGAACGTTCTGTGTATATTTGTGCCTATTGCCTCTTCTCCTAAGCAGCACCAAGAGCAGCCTGGCTCCACCTTCCTGACACTCACAGACATTGATGGGATCCTCTCAGTCCTCTTTTCTTGAGGCTGAACGGGCCCAGCTCCCTCCCATCTGAACTGTTTTAAAATCAAAATGAAACTTCTCCTGCAGCAAAGCCTGGAGTCATAGGCTTGATGGCTTAAATGATTTACACCACAAAAATAGTGAGAATAGTATTTGTAGTTTGCTTGAGAAAATGCCAATGAGTTTTTAAAAGTTAAGACTCACTTTGGGGCTTTCTTCATTGATTTTAGGGAGAGACAGCCTGAAAGCTTTGAGGACTCATAAGTGTCAGAAATAAAACCAATTGGCAGAGACCAAAGTAACAGCAGATAGATACACTAAAAAATATTTACCTACAAAATATTTGAGTATTAGTGCCAATCTCCAGGTTACTAATTATGGTCATTAGACATAAAAGTCCAGCTCTCATCATGATCCCAGTGGACTGAAGTTAATATAACCAGTTAAACCACAAAGCAAACAAAATCTATAATATTTTGCTGTAACCTCGATTTTTTTTTTTCCTGTAAATGCAGAAATGAAGTAACTACGAAAAGATTTAGAAAGATGCTTTAAAACCACAGAGTGAAAGCATACAAGACAATGTATGGTTTAAACTGTAGTCTACTTTACAGCAGCTCTGAAAAAGGAGGCTCAGATCCAGCCTTCCTATAAGAACAGTACTGACAGCAATCCAGGGAATCAGGAGATCTTTCCTGTCACAAGGTCTCAAAAAGCTTCTGAGCAGAATATCAAACATATTGATGTCATCAAGACCTGACCCTCATGACCTGAGCACCAGCAGAAAATTATTTGATTAGATAACTTATACTGGCAGATAAATATTTAAGTCACATAATGAATTTAGGTTTCTCAGCAACTGGAAACATTTTTTGAGTATTTCAATTACAGACATATTGCCCAAACGAGCAGAAATAAAACCCTTGATGAAAACACCCACTTTTTGCAATCATTTTTTGCTTTATGAAAGCCATTTTGAAAAAAGTCATCTGATTACAGGTTCTTGATTTTTTCTGTGAGATTATTAAACCTTGTAAAGATTTCTTATCAATTTGCTCTGCACAATGTTTTTTTATCTTGAGATCACTAGTTTGTCTTTTTTTTTCATTGATCTATTGACAACTGAAATGGCTTTACACTTTAGAAAGTGCTATAAATCACTATGTGTGAGCAGCATACTATAATTCTGCAATGCTGAAATGGGTAATGTCTTCACTGCCTAGGTCTTGTGGGAGGAGAAAAACCCCACACTTTCCTATTCAAGGCTAAATATGCTGAAGTTTTGAATGCCACGTCTTCCCATAAAGAAGTTAACAGGTCTGTGCCAGTTTGTAGTAACCAGGGACCTTGGTATGGAGAATTAATTAATACAGCATTGTAAGCTCTTTGTGTCACAGCCTTCAGTTTGGTATTTCTTTCCTGACTGTCAGTGTTTTTGCTTTTAACTACTTGAAGTGAGAATGATCTAGTCCCTTCCTCTGATATGTTTTAAGTGTAACCCCAAAGATCTGACAACAAGAAGTATTTGGAGCAACTTCATAGGTCATGGAAATCAGCTCCTCTAGCCCTGGGCATTTCTTCTTTCCTCTGCCATGGAAGTCCTTCCAGCAGTGGCTGAATGTGTCTGAGCAGCCTGTGCATTCAGACCCAGGCTTTCCAAAAGGGCTGGATTCCCTTTTCAGAGCCATGAGCTCCCAAAGCATCCAAAAAAATTGTTGCCACACTCTTAAGCAGCATGTGAACTGCACTGCAGTAAAATCCAAGCAGGAATTTAGTGAGTCTACTGACCTCATATCCAAATCATCTCTTCAGAGCTAATATGGAACAGTACACAGGGCAGATTCCTGCCTTTCCAAAGCTGCAGCTGGAGGCCAGTGGGATGAAGATGCCTCAAACAGTGGATTCCTGTGTAGAGAGAACAGAAACAAGCCTTAGGTGTGTAAGGCAGTGGATGTGCCAGAACAGTTCTCCCTGCACTGGCTGGCCACCTGAATATCTCACCAGGCTAGGGTGGACTGAGGACTCTGTTCCTCTGCCCACGTCAGACACCTGAGATGCTCGACCCCTCCTGGGCTCCAGACAGCCCTGGGGAGGGTGCAGGTCTCACAGTTGTCCTGTGTCAGCTCTGCCAGCCCAAGGTGATGTCTTGAACATAGTAAAGCACCTCAGATAATACCAGACCTCTGTGTTTAGTGTTATATGATCATAGTTACAACTTCAATGGAATCCTCATTTTTATGACTTTTGACAAGTCAAGCCAAATCAATTTTCTCAGGTGTTCAAAGTTATTGGGTTTTTTTCAGGATTCACAGCTTAATTACTAAACTTTCTGAGGAAGAACCCTGTAGCTGGCTCTGGGGTTATCCACTGACTTAGCTATGAAGGGTTTATTGATGAATATTAATATCCCTGTCTAAACTGGACACAAGATGTTATTTCCCTCATCGGAACAGTAAGAGGATGATACAGCTGTACCATCTAAAATTGAAAGACTGAACTCAAACCAGTTTAGTACCCTCTTGCCTGCCACCAATGCAGAGAACTTCAAAGCTCCCAGTAGAGATGGATCAGCCCTGCCAGACCCCAGCATTGCACAAATATTCACCAGCTACAGCTTATCAAGGAGAAATGTTTTCCATTGCTGTCCTCCTTCCTCTGCTTCCTGGGATCAGACTTGACAATGGTGCATTCTGCATCTTTCTTTTACTTTTAGCCATAATCTGGTGGAAGAGACTGAAAGCATTTTATTTGGGTTGGATTTGATTCTGCTTTTTTCAGGGAAAATACTTAATTGTTTTCCTTGTTCTGTGTTTGGGACACAGGTGGTGTTACAAAGCTGTGTTGAGGAAAATTACCTGAGATGGATAAAATGCTTTTCATTCTCTACACTTTGCTGTAAAACACCACACTTCCCTTTAATTATTGTTTTGGCAAGCTAAAATATTTACAAGTCTTTTTTTTGCTTTGATATAGTTTTTAAAGATTCTTTATAACTTTAAATGACTGTGTCTCTACTAAATTCTCAGACTTGTGATTGCCTATTTCTAGGCAGTCCAAAATGGGAATGTGTGTCCTCACAATTCTGGTCTGTGCTGAAAAGCTCTGTGTTTATCTGTACTACAAGATAAAGACTCTCCTTAAGTGTCCAAACAGAAGAAATCCAAAATACTTTGACATTTCCATCTGCCTTGTTGGCTATTTGCCTCTTCATTCCTCAGTGTGAGACATTCAGGATCTGCTTAGGAAATGCTGAGTCCAAAGGTCAAGTGCTGAGCCCAAGTTTTCCTGCCCTGAGGTATTCAGGAGCTTGGCCTAAATTTGCATTTGATCTTGGTATCAAACACGAGTCTGGACTTGATCTGTGTCTTGGAACTTGGAGTTCTATGGGCATAATATGAGCATCTTGTACTGAGCCATTTGGCAACTCATGCTCATGAGATAAAACTTAACCCTTAAAAGACAGACTGCTCCAATGTAGCTCTGAGCACACACACATATATACCATAAATACACATGTCCTATTTAGAACAATGCTTTGCCTAAATGAAATTTTACAATTCTAACCTTGCAGGACTGGTTTACCTGCCATTTATGCCTGAGCTGTATGACTCATTACAGCAAAACTTACTCAAAAATGAGTGAACCAATCCCTCATTCTCTCACTGTAACTACTAAATTTGTTAGTTGTGGCTTCTTGGAAGCAAGAACAGAGTTATGATATGGTAGAGTTAATGTAAACTTATAATGTATTTGATGTGTTGGTGTTAGTAGGTTTTCATGTTCAGGGTTTGGGGTTTATTTTGACGTTACTAGCTTTCTACATCCTGACACCTAAGTCAGGGAAAGTACATAATTATTAAGTTGTTATAAGCATTAACCTTATCTAAAGATAGCCAGATGTGCATTTTCAAAATTACCTTTCTAAGACCTTCTTGGGGAGAACTAATATCTTAGTCTAGCAGACACTCTAAAGGGGGAAAAGCAGCTATTTTGCTGTATTTTCTTATTATACCCAGGTCTGCTGCTATTTGAAAGAAATCTTTCAGCTAAGAAAATGACACAAAATTGATATGATAAAGCAAGATCTGGGACAATCAAAAATGTTTACAGTTCCAGCACTTTCCTTCATCTTGACTTATTTCTAAAAAAAAAAAATTCCAGGCACATGAAAGGACCTCAGGCAGCAGGCTGTGACCACATGCTCCTCACTGTGCATTTGCTGGCTTGCAACTTCAGGAAGGAGCAGAACATGCCCAGGGAGAGTTGGAGAAAAGAATCCACTCCACTATTCTCTTTAGAAAATCCAGGACAGCATGGCAGCACCTGATTCCTTCCAAACTTCTCCAATTATCCCATTTCTTTTCCCTACACCCACCTGTCAGAGCCTTCATGATCCATCCTATTGTGTATAACACTGCAGAGAGAGATCTACTTTTGTACATTGTTATTTTTATATAGCTGTTTTTCCAAAATGCCTCACTGTGACTCTGCTCATGAATGACAGATGAAGCAAAGCCGTGTCACCCAGCCAGGGTGACTGTGCCACCCCTGCCTGAATTCCCAGGATGAATTTAACTTGCTCCCTGACAATTCACAGGGATGCAACTCCTTTTTGGTGAATAATGCCTGAGTCTTCCTCATATCAGTATTGTGTGAATGAGAGGAAAAGAGGTGAAATTAAATAAGGTGTCTTGGAGGGGCTGGAAATACACAGGTTTGTCTGACTGCTCTGACACTTGAACCCAAGGAGAGGAGGTGGTGAGGATAAGACCTCCCCCTTCAACAGCAGAGAACCTCAAATTAGCTGAAAGCAATCACAGACCACTGCTAGAAACATATTTCCAGTTCTCTCCCCTCTAAGAAATGGCAGGCTGGGGACAGGGAAATTGGGAACTGGAGATGAAGGTTTGTGAGTCATTCTCAAAAAGATTTGTGATCAATGCACTGCTATGTTTTGCCCTGACAGTAAGAGCACCATGCAGAGCCTTGCTTTCATTTCTACTGTGCTTTTAAGATCAGGTATTTGATTAAAGTCATTACAGGGTGCCACACTCTTTGAGTGGAAGGGCCTGAAGACCTCCCACAGGAACGAGCCTTCACTCAGTTCCTCCCAGTGTCTCAGTGTCACAATTATTCCACTGTTGTGCTCTCTGTAGAAGACGAATATTTAATGACTTTTGATAGACACTTCAGATTATATCTCTTTTATCCACATTTGTGATTCAGACTCTCTTCCTTCCTCTCATGCTTTGTTACCAAAGGGGAAACACTGCTTCCTGGCAGGTTTGCAGGTTCTAATAAGGCCTTCAGTCCCCTTGCACCAGCTCTTCTACCAGTAGCAACAGGAGTGATTGCTCTTTATGATATTTTTTGGATGTGTTTTGTTTGTTCGTTGACATTTTTGTGTGGCTTTGGTTTTGCTTTTGTGTTTTGTTGTTGTTGTTGTTGTTTGGTTGGTTGGTTTTGTTGTGGGTTTTTTTGTTTGTTTTTGTTTTTGGTTTTGGTTTTTTGGGGGTTTTTTTGGGGTTTTTTTGTTTGTTTGTTTGTTTTTTGGGTTTTTTTTTAATTTTTATTTTAATTTTATTTTTTTTAATACTTCTGGCCCGTCTGAGGCAGGGCTCCACAGGCTATTGAGGATGGTTAGAAGCCTTATTAAGCCAGAGTATGAAAGATCAAATCAAATGCAAAAGGCAGTTTCTAACTGTGTGTTTGTTTCTTACATTCCTGCTTTCCCCAGCAGCCTCTCCACACTCAGTGTTTCCATTCTCCCCCAGGTCCCTCAGGGGGACATGAACAGCCTGTTCCTGAGTCTCCACCCATGGTCTGCTGCCACTAGATACTGTCTCATTCCATCTTCTAAACTGGGAACCAGTTAAATCCAGCCTCACTTTGTGATGATGCCTGGGAGGAGCCAATGGGCAGCAGAGACCCTGCAGAAAGTGGGGGAGAGCATCATTCTGAGCAGGGAGGATCACTGGTCCTGTGAGGAAGGAGCTGCAGAGCATCTCCTCGTGCCTGGGAGGCAGTGAGGCAGCAATCCCTTATCCCAGCTCTGTGAGGGGTCAGGATCAGAGCAGGCATGCTGTTCCTTGGGTTTCAGCTGTGCGGCACGTTGGGTACAACTTCCAAGTTTAATCTGCAGCCTCCTTTGGCAATGTGAGGCAGAGACTGGGGCCTGTCAGGGGGAAAGCATTTGAAATGTTCACAGCCACGTCTCTGCATTGTGTATTCTCTTAAGCAAGTACAAAACCTCAGTGCTTCCTGCCAGAGACAGATGTAGAAAAATGATGTATATCAGTTATCAGAGAAGAAATGCATTGGAACTGGAGGTGTAGCTGTGTTAGTAATCACTCTAAGAGCTCTAAACTCCTTATCATTTGTCAGATAAGACTGGAGACATTTATTACTATTTTCCCCTGAGGAACCTGCTTTAACTGAATTATTCAATCCATTCTTTTCAATTTGCCATCTCCCTTCTGGCAGTTTCAAGAACCTGGAAAATATTGCCACATGGACCATGGGGAGCTGATACCTGAGAGCTTTGACTCTTCCCTTGACCTTTTTTCTGTCTCAGGGGAACAGCTTGGGCTTGGGCCCTGCTGGTTACATGGATGATGTGACCTACAGTATTTCATTTGGCACTACAAATAAAATCCCATCATGACTGAGAAGTTTTTGCACCCATTGTTCATTATGGTCATGGTTCAGATCACTTCCTTTAAGAATGAAAGCTAAGGTGTAAAATTCAGATCTGGATGTACAAAATGTCTTCTCTCAGACATACTTTGATGATTGACATGTCTTCTTTGAGGAGAAAGCATTTTTCTTCAGATCCCAGACCCAGTACAGCTCAGATATTGAAACAATTTCACCACTTTTTCCAGATATTCTACCAGCAACTTACTTGAATGGGCTGGAGAGGTTGGAATTAGATGTTTATTAAAATCACTGTTCCCTGTCTCTAAACCAGTGAATGAGGATGATTTCTTTGTGATGGCCACATTTTTAAAGGGGTTCAGATTTGATACATTTGCCTTAGAGGTGCTTTCTGGGAAAGGCAGAGTATTCCATGAGCTGTAATTATTTTTAGTTTTCTAGCCCTGTTAGGGTACACAGAAGATGCCAGCCCAGCATCTCCATAGGTGACTTAAGAGGCTGCAGAGCAAGGGTAGCAGTAATGCAATTGCCCAAACCATGCCTGTGTGCAAGCCACAAAACCTCAGCACAGAATCAAATGAAACATTCAGCACATCCTGTGGAGAGCCTGACCTCGGGCTTAGGCAAGGGGACTTTCTGTAGCACAGACTCACAGAATGAACTAGGTTGGAAAAACCTTTGAGATTATCAAGTCCAACCTATGACCTAACACCACTTTATCAACAAAGCCATGGCACTGAGTGCCACATACAGTCTTTTTTAAACATGTCCAGGAATCATGACTCCACCACCACCCTGGGGAGATGATTCTTGTGCCCAATCACTCTTTGAGTGAAGAATTCTTCCTGATGTCTAAACTAAACTTCCCCTTACATAGCTTAAGCACAGCCCCAGCCAGAGCAAAGGGATTTTCCATTACTGTCTGTGTCTTGCTGGATGTACCTAGTCCTCTCCATCCTACTTCAACTTCTACAAGAGACCTTTTGCCTACGTCCTTTCTGAGCTTCCCTGGTTACAGTGAGCTGAGACAGTGAGCCTCAAAATCTGCCCCTTTTTAGGCAGAAAACCAATAAAATATTGTTGCCTATGATGGCACCAGATTCTCATCTGTGCTGCTGCATTCTTCTCACTGTACACTAGTTTTCTGCTCTTCATCCTTTCAGGTTTTGGCACCTACAATATCATCTTTTCCCACTGCTCTGGCTGCATTTTTGGTACCTTGCTCCTCTCTCTGTATCCTTTTAGAAGGTGCCTGCTCCTCTATCTCTCCTCAACTGTTCTGTACAGCTCTTTCCCATCCCTTGTCCTTCCTCTCATTTCTCTGCCTTTTTTCTCTGTATGTCATTTTGCTGTTGCTCTTCTTGCTGTTGCCTTGCACTGGAATTACATCACCATTTCAAACATTTCTTTTCTCCTCTCACAAGCCTCTTTGCATCTCCTCAACCCTTTCTCCACTTCCTCCCTTTCAGCCTTACACTAAACGTTCTTCTCCTGAATTTCTCTTGGCTAAAAAATGGTATTCCTCTTTGGGAAACAGCCTTTCTCTAAACAATAATAAAAAAATAAAGCAGCTTTATTACATTTTAAAAAAAACCAAAACCAAAAAAAAAAAAAAAAAAAAATTTGGAGAATTGTGTTACACCTTCACTCCCAGACATCTGTTTACTCCTTAGCTTTGTTACGGAAAATTGGAAGCATTTCAGTTCATCTGGCACTTTGGGTAGACATGGTTTTTGCAGGGTGGAAAAATGTGATGGCAATTTTGTCATAGAAAGAAAACTGCAAGGAAACATTTAAACTATATATTTGCTATGACAATTTCCCTTTGGAGGAAATACATATACACAAAATGATCCACGGGTACCTGAATGTGCAGATATAATTTAAAAATAAAAAAGAATACTCAAATGTTTTCTTTTGTTTAAGTGTTTACAATTACTCATTTCAACAGCAGTATGCCTAAGTTATTTTTATGGGATTTACTATTACCTTCCCTTAACTCCTCTTTTTTCATCATTGCAGATTTGATATTTTTCTGTCATATATTATATTTAGAGTATGACTCTAAAAAGAGCGGGTCATTTCTCATTCTCCAGAAACTGACAGATTGCATCTGAATGCTGAAGAATAGATGACAATAAATTTGTATTTATCATGTTGCATACAAATATAGATATACAAATAATAAAAGAGGAGTTTCTGTTTGTAAATGACTCTGCCTGTTCATCCAAAACACTAGCAAGAGTTCACATACTGCACATTACACCATGAAGCAGCCTGGTGCCATCCTGCACTTGAATGTGTGCTTAATCTTGTGAGTATTACACTGACAGTCAGGGTACATAAAGCACAGTAGAAGTTAAATATGTGCTTAATTGCTTTCCTGAAATATGACCTCCAATTTAAAAACAGCAGAACAGAGGTGGAAAGCACAGTAACCTCTATTCATGCTCCTCAACCAAGCCAATTTTAAAAGGGTGCCTAATAAAGAAGAAAACAATTCATCAGGGAACTGTGGTTTTTTTATGGCTGCTTGGTGAGAAAAGTGTAAGAAATTCCCAAAGTGTGACTGGGCTTAGTGATTACCCAAAGCAGGTGAGCCTTCTCAAATGGGTTAGGCACAGGCAGTATCTGTATTGTACATCTGTGGTGGGTGTGATGGAAATAGTGTATCCAAGAAGTCACATCTGATGTGTTTCTGAGGTAGCAGCTAAAGCTTTTCTTTAGCCTCCAGCAGTTTATTCAATAACAAGCTGTTGGGCTGAGACAAAATAAAGGATATGAAAACAAAGTGTCTCAAGAAAGGTCAGATGATCACCAACCAGCAGATATAATGTAATTCAAAGTTGTTTGTCTGGAGGTGAATTCACTGACCTATGGTTTCATTTGCTTGACTCAAAAGAGGTGACCTCTTCTTTCCTCCTCATCCTAAAGCCGTGTAGTCGGCTTAATTTGTCAAAGTTCTGCTTCATTTAATTCTCCAGGAATAAGCACTGCATTCAGAAAGCAGCTTCTCCTTCCTTCAAGTCTTGAGCCTCAGGGTCAAAATAAATTTCAGCTTACAGTGTTTTTTTAAACATTTTCTTAAGAGTTGGCAAAAGGGACCTGAGGAGACTTGTGAGGAGCCTAGAAATGCAGCCAATTTATAAAGCCCTGAGAAAAGCATGTTTATTTGTGCACAATTCAATGTGCCCATGGTACAAACTGTGTAAAGAAGTCAGGTGTTTTCTACAACAAGAGTGTGTTGCCTCATCTGCAGGGTCTTTCACAGAGATCACAGCTCAGCACAGAGCCAGGAGCTGCAGTTCCTGTTGGGGTCTGCAATTGTTCACTGTGACACCTGGAAAAGGATTTTGTAACTCTCTTGTGTAGGAAAAGATACCACAATCTTGAAGGAAAGGGACTAAAACGTGGTTCTGCTGCTGTTTGTGTTGGGTGGGCTGATGGTTTGACAACCCATTGCTCATACTGAGTGACTGGGCTGGGTTATTCCCTTTCTCCCCACAGCCCAGTGCCCCTAACAGACCTACAAGTGTCCTTATTCAAGCAGAATAACCAAGTTGTCATCCTTGGACCTTCTCTGTCAAGTACAAATTAGACTAATGGAGGCACAGTAGAGGCAGAAGAAGGGGAGAAGGACAGACACTACATAGAACAGCAAGGATGGGAGAAAGCACAAGAATGTAAAGAGCTGCAGGATCTCTGCAACTGAAAATCTATCTAAAAATGATACAGGAATGGGAGTGTGTGTCAGGTGTCCAAGGAATAGACAAAACAATTATGACATATTTTGCCAAACCCCTGACACACTGAAACAGGAATATTAAACTGAGGAGTAATGCAAACACACACAATAAAACATCTGAATAATGTTAATTGCATCCTGTAGAGCCATGTCTTGAGGAGTATGATTTAAAAATACTAGACTAAGCTGGCTTTTATCTTTTAAGACATATTTTTCCTTGTGTTTCAACCTTAGGTGAAAGAAGGTAAAAGTTTCTCATGGTGTTATAAAAAAATTAAATATTATTTTTGCATGAGGAGTCAAAGGAGAAGGCAAGAGGAAAAGACAGCTGAGTTTTGTGTCGTTTGAACCAAAAACAAACTTTGTTTGAGGTGTGGGTTTCCTCTGCTAGTTGCTTTATGAGCATTTACAAACAAAAAGATGAATCATGGGCTCCAGGCTGTTGAGGACAATAGTTCAGGCTAATGAGAATAACACCACAGTATGGCAGGTTGAGTCGTCCTGTTATCAACCCAACAGCACTAACAGAACAAAGTAGAAAACCATTCACTTAAACTTGTTGATAAGAGAAGGTTTAAAGAGGAATACTTTTGATCTTGAACTGACAAACATTTGGTCTGAGGGCAAAGAGAATTTTTTACTGAAGTACATGAAACTGTACTGTGCCATGATAGCTGTGTATGTTAAACTGTAAGGAGAAAAAAAGGAATGTTTTGATTGCAAAAAATAATCAATAGGAGAGTTAAGATCAAGGCACAGTGAGGGGTGTGATTGGTGTCTAAAGTCTGTTAGGATATGCCTGCACTGTGTGTTTTTCATTTGCTGAAGCAAAATCCTGGGCAGAAACAGCAGCTGCCAAACTGCCTGTGCTCCTCCCTGAGGACAGAAATTCCTCCTTCCTGCCTGAATTCCTCCCCAGGGCACCTGAGGGGCCTCACTCAGCACAAAACTCTGAGTGATGGCAACCACCACCCCTCTGTGCTGCCACTGTGCCTGTGTGCAGCTGGGGCTTTAGGCTCCAGTGTCTTTTCTGCTGTAGAAAACCCCACAAGGCAGAAACTAACCCAGGCCCTGCTGCGCTGTTAATTACTGGGTAGGTTCATCATTTTTGTTGGCAGTATTAGCCCAAGCAGGTGCATCAGAACTAACAGATTTGAGCACAGATGTGTCAAACCTGGCACCACTGGGAGAAAAATGCTATGTGGGAAGTTGGTACTGGGAGATGGGGATGAGGTGCAAGGGGTCCCTGCCAGGCAGCCCTGCAGGCAGTTATTGTGGGTTTTTGGGGTATGTGTGAATGATCCTTTTCTACAGCCAGGAGGGACTCAGAATTCTTCCTGGCACTGGTGGGGTAAGCCTGGAAGCTTTCCATTTGACACCCATGAGGACCTCCTGCAACAAAAAATAACTGAATTTCCATTTTACATTTCTGGGAGCAAATACACACAGCACCCATAAAGTTACCTGGGGTGTGAGTGCTTTCTAATTTCCTGCTGGTATTGGGTGGAAATTACACCTTAGGCAGTGTGGTGCTCTGTTACATATGAAAGACTGAAGTGTTACTTGATTAGATGTGCTAGAAATTGAGGTGTCCATGATGAAACTCTTCTACAACAGCACTCTGAGATCATCATGCAGTGCCCTTGATCCCTTACAGAGAAGATGTTTCCACTGCCCCAGGCAGAGTACAGCATCCCTCTCACATGCAGTAGATCCCCTTTGCTCTCTTTGAGCATATTTTTAATAATGTCTGGTCTCTAAATGAAGTCTCTAAATCTGCATTGTTTCCTCATTAAAATATTTGTCTTGCATAAGGTACAGTATGTGGAGAAAATATTTCCTTATCCTTCTCTATTTAAGTGTACTTCACCTGTGATTCTACATAAGAAAACATATTGGAGATGACTGGTATCATTCCCATCCCTTCAGACAGCTTCATTCTCTTTTTCTCTGATTGTTCTTGAGACTTTTCAGACCCTCTGTGGACACCTGCAGTCTTTAAGGAAGATGTTTTTCTTGCTTGCTGATTGATAAATATTTCTCAGGGTCTCCTGACAGCCAAATCCCCTTGTATTTGTGAGATCTGATTAATAGAGCACTAAATTTCAACTAAAATCAAATCAGCAACACCCAGTGTGAGATCTGCTTCCTTTTTAGATCTGCATAAGTTAAGCTTGATTTGTTGGTCTATTTTACCGCAGGGTTTGTTAATTTGTTCCCTTTTTTATGTATTTTTGCCTGTGCTAGTGACTTCAAAATGATAGCTCAACTCCCTTGTCTCCCCAAACCCAGTTTTTTCTTATCTTCTTGTCCTTTTGGAAATACAACCACATGCACTTTCTTTATCTCTGTGTGGGGCCAAATCTCTTATCACACAACTTACATTCTTCAGGAGACAGCACTGGCAGTACTGTAATAGTTTATCACCAGACTGATAGTTAATAGCTCTGGCTTTCTTGTCATAATAAGCCTTTTTTTGTCTCCATTGTGCCTTTTCTTTGCTTTTCTCTTGTCTGTTTGCTTGCCTTATTAAATGCAGAGCACTCAATTTCTGTAATGTGTTATATTTTCTTCTGAAGAAATCTTTACCTCCTACTGCTTTTTCTTCACTATGTGCTCAATCCTCTTCAATTGTTCTCCCAATTACCATCTCAAACACAGAAAGACCTAAAACGTCTTGGGGTGCTTCCAAAACTGAAAATACTGTGGGAAAGAAAAGCAGCCAGTGCACTTACTTCATCTTTAATAAATATGCACATCTCTCTGTACAAGTGTATTTGTCAGGCTAAATGCCACAGCAAATCTTGCCCTTTTGTTCTCATTGATGGAAGAGGCATTAGTTCAACCTGTAAGTGGCCTGTGAATGCTGATCCTATCCTAAAAAAAACCCCACATTTAATAAACCACATAAAGAAAGGAAAGAAGAGGAAACAGGAAGAGAAAAAACTACACCATGCTGGAAGTAGCTGAGAATTCTGTACTCCTTAGGACATTATTGGATTCCAACTGAGAAACCAGATGGAGCTGGACTGAGCCTACTCAGCACAGAAAGAAGCAAGGCTAAGATTGATGTGTTTTCCCCTTTTGCTGAGGTCTGTCTTCTCTCTGATTGTTTACCTTGTAACCACCTCGGGCCCATTGACTGAGCAAACTTTATAACGTCTTATTTCCTAAATGGAAAACCAGGTCCAAATCATATGTCTAATATGCCTTTCCCAAATTAGTTTTCATTGTAATTTACAACTCCAGCCACATAAATCAACTGAATATAGCAGAAGATATCCATAACTAGAAGTTTTACTTGTCTGAGTTCTTTAATCATCACTGCATGGTTTCACTGACTATAGCCAAAAATCTCATTTTATGTCATGCACCTTTAGATGTCATGCACCTTTAACAACTTTTGCTTCATTTTAAAATAATGATGTTGCTTAAAGTAAGGTCAGGGATGATTGGGATTTTTATTTTGTTTTGTTCTGCTTTCCCAAAAAAGACATCTAATTGCATGTTGTGATTGCAAATGATGCCACACACAGTAAGCCAGTCCAGGCAAGCCACTTATGTACAGCTTCTCAAAATCCTCAGTGAAATTTAGTATTCTATAGATACAGGGCAGTGAACTCTGTGGGTAACATCATTTTGAAATATTATCATCACAGGGATGGAAAACATGAGTAACAATGAGAAAACTCACTATGATGAGAGTGTACACTGTAAAGGAGGAGAAATACTTCTGTTAATGTAAGTTCTACAGGATTTTAAATGTTTTTAAATAAAGCCTTCTTACCTAAGCTGTAGAAATACTTATGCAGTGCTCCAAATTTGGAGTTATTATATTTCAGTGGGGTAACTTCATGGCTCCATAGAATTCCCTGTATCCAAGGTTTCTTTTGGAAATGGCCAAATTGTGCAAGTTGCTCTTTGGTACTGGGAGCAATCACACCCAGAAACAAAAAAAATCAAAACTCAAACAATTGCTGATGGAAAGCCTCTTGGAGATCACTTAAGCTCCAGTGTCCAACAACATTCCAGGGCAAGTAGAAAAGGAGGTTAAAATATGTAAATAAAGCAGCTGTGGCTTTATCAAAAGGATGCAGTACGAATTCCACTCTAACATTTTATATGATCCCTGGGAGAACCAAGGGTTTTTAAGCCAATACAAACAAACTGCATTTTTCATAATGAAATGATGAAAGTGGCAGAGGGTGGTTTTTCAAGTGACAGGGAGCATGACAGCTATTTGGTACAGAAAAAGACAGCAAAAATTGTGTTTCCATATGATTTGGGATTGCTTTGAGGCTACTAAATTAATATGTATTGCTCTTCCTATGGTGCCCAAGTCTCATGCATCACTCACTGGGTCCTTACCATGAGAATTTTAGTGAATCTAGCAACTTCAGTCCCATTTATAAAATATTCTAAAGCCTGAAGGATATATAAGTCTATGCATAAAATTTCATATTAAAATGGCAGACAGGAGAAAATAAGATATGCCCAGAAAAGACTGAGAGACTGAATTTGAACCTAATATGGAAGAGTACAAGAATAATTCATCCTTGCAGAGAGATATTAGCTGTGTAGTACTACAAAAGACAGAGACTGCCAGGTTCAGCTACAAATGGTTACATAAAACACCAGCTGGGAATAGAGTTTAAATGAAATTCTGAAGGCAAATGGATCATCTCAACATTTTTCCTCAGAGCCTGCTTTCCTGTGGATTTCAGCCAGGTTTGGAACAGATTTTAGAGGTGAAGGAAATTCCAGTTCCTCAGGTCAGCCTGTGGGGCTCCAGTGTGTGTCCTGTGGTCTCACTGTGGTACAGAGATTTTATTCTCCACATCCATTATCTGCCAATTGTAGCAAGCAACACTCCTGCTAAATGGAGACCTTGGTGTGTTCTAAAGAAAGGCATGGCTTAAAGCTTTTGGCATTAGCAGCAGAAGACTTTAACCCTTGTGTTACCTTGTGGAACACAGTGTGGCATCCACAGGAAACCTCCTGGCGTTGTGCCACTGACATTCAACAGAGAGAGGATTGTATTTTGAGGGTTTGTTTATTTGTTGGTTGTTTTTTTTTTCCCCTCCACATTGTCATTTCCAAGGGTTTTAGATACAGAAGCTCCCTTTTTTCCAATTATTCCTTTGATTTGGAGGAGTCAGGGGCATGTCACATGCACCACTTCTGTCACTGCTCCTCATCATTTTACCTCTGGTAAAGCAAGGTCATTGCCTGGGATATGAGCTGGAATTCTGCTCAGTGAGGCAGACATGGGTACAGCCCTTCCTGGAGGAATCAGCCTTGCATCTGAGTGGGTCAAAAACAGCATCTACAACTCATGGGTACCCAGAGATCCAAGCTCTGCTTGCTGCTGGGACCTGCCTTGTGTCTAGGGAATCACTGCCAGCTGCCTCTGCTTCCTTTGCTGCTTTCTGGTTTGTTTGTGAACTAAGACCAGTGCCTAATAGACGAGGCCTGATTTTCCAGAGCCTCAGTAAGTCTCTGTAAAAAATTCAAAAAGAGCTTCAGCATTATATATACAAAGCTTATGCAACTCCTTCTCCTCCTCCAAGGGCTTTAAATCATTCAGGCTAATCTAATTATTTCACCAAGTAGTGGGCTTGTCTCTCTTTATGCAAAATACCTCAAATATTGTAAAGACTCCAAGTTATCTGGCCACCTTCCAGTTAATTAACTTAACACTGAAGGAAGTACTGAAAAACAAAATTAAAAACCATCCAATTTCTAGCCATCCCTAGTTTCTCACAAAAAGTAATGCCATTACATGTCTTCACTCAGAATCTGTAAGCTACTTTCATATGACCCTAAACCCACTTTTTTTCTATTTCTCATTCTTAATTACTACTTGATTTAAAAAAATAAATTAATTAAACAAAACAGCATAAATCCCCACAAGACTGATTCCAGCAACACAGAGAAAAAATACAGGCATTTTGTTTGTTGGAAGTTGAAATGCAAAAAGAATCATCTGGTCCAGCAGATTCTATTGAAGCTCTCAGACAATAAAGAACTCCTGAGTGGCCAAACCAAAGGTATGGTCAGAAAAAGGAAAGGAGAATGTTCCCATGCTTGGATCTGTGTTGGATCTGGGGGCACAGGGAATTCAGGGAGCCTTGCAGGTAAATGGCAGCTGCTCCCCACGTGGCTGGGAGGCATCTGGGTAGGATCAGGCTGTTGGAATGGAATCCCTTTTCTGCTGGCACCTTGATCACAGCTCTCTTGGGATGTTGTTTGCAATGCATCTGGTAGTATCTGTAAAATTAGGAATGAATGAAAACCTTTGCACAGTGGTTGGCTTTGTTCCTGTACACCTGGTAAGACTGTTGAGATTTATTTCTCTACTGCCCCACTGTTTTCAGTGTCCTTTTGGGGCACTTTTTTTTTTTTTTTTCTATAATCAGGCTTAATAAACATGAGCTTAGATGCCATAATAATAATAATAATAAATATCTGTGTTACCAGCACTGTTTCCCTCATGATGTAGGTGGGAGAAACTGACACATCAAAGATCAAAAGGAATTCTATCTGCTAGAGCTGGTACAAGCTAAACTTGATAAAAAGCCAAGGGAACAAAAACTACACCCAGACCAAGGTGAATTTGTAACTGAATCCCTGCCCCTCCAGCCCCTGGTTCTGGGTTTTGCTCTGTCCCAGGAATGCTACTTGAGAAGCAGAGCAGGATCTGAGGCTCAGTCAGAAAATCCTGTGCTTTTTACCTGGCTCTGCTGCTGGGCAAAACTCTGCAAGTTTATTGCAGCTGGATTTCTGTATGTCAACTCACTCTCTTCATCCTGTGAAGTGTGCACAGACCTTCCTTCTCTCCCTGTGGCTTAGAGAGTGAAAGTGGAGTGCAGTGGAGCCCCAGGTAGGGGGAAAGGCTCTATGGGGCACAACCACGCTTTTGAGCAAGGCACAGACTTAATGCTGGCTCCGTTTCTACAGATATGTGAGAGAAAATCAAGTGTTAATGCCAGAAAATCTCCATTTTTCCATCACGTTTTCTCATCTTCGGGGAGCTTACAAATAATGAAACTCACATAGGAAAAATCAATATTACATTAAATGACATATAAAGAGCTCTCCAAATTCAACACCAAGTCAGGCTAATGAGCTACAGGACAGTGTTGCTGTATTGCTTTATGCAATCTGAAATGTTATTTTTGTATGTTCAGGTCTGAAATCTGTCTTTTTCAGTATTTCTTTTATGCTTTTAACTTTAGTCCTCCTCATTTATTCCCTTTTGCACCTGAGCAATGTTTTCTGCTGGAGGAATAAGTGCATTTCTGCCTGTCCTTTGCCATCTTCTCAAGCAGGTGGGTGCAAAGGATCTGATGTTGCATCACTGGAATCAGAGGAATGCTGCTGCTGAATGAATGCACAGACACATCAAGCTCATGGTGCAGAAAAATATCATATATGTACCTCTCAGTGATCTCTGAGTTCAGGACCCTGAGGCCTCCAGCACCCTCCACTGCTTGTAAGCACAGCTAGAGTGGAAGGAAAATGGCTTTGCACAGGTTGTTTCTCAACATGGTGCAGCTGCAGACACACATCCAGTGAAGGACACAGCATCCTGTATTTTCATGCAGTGCATGACAGAAAGCAGGTGGTGCTCAGAAGTTTTTCAGGATCTGAATTCCCTTCCATTCAAAAAGATCTCTGTTTTCAAGCAGATTTTGAAATCTGGTTCCCTGCCACTGGACAGCACTCAGGTCACAGCTGCTTTCTGTACTTAAAATCATTGATTCACCAGCCCTCCCTGTGTCTGCTGCTGAGTTCTGAGGGCTGCTGGAACCCACTAGGTGGTATGATCATTACACTAAAAGACTCTAAAGATGTTTTTTGAATTTGTTAGAAAATGCTGCTCACAAAATTAAGCATACACCTCACATCTAAGCCCTCCAGGCTTCCCATTATGCTCACACACTGCTCCCACTTCTGGAGCTCAGATTGGAAACTGCTCTCCCACCTTGTTGTTTCAGGTCCCATGTGAAAATAGACCCACAGCCTGTTTTGCCTGGCTGTTTGTTACTCAGAGGCTTGCTGATATCATGAGAGACCAACATTCAAGTCCTTCTCCTTTTCCTTAAACTGTGTTCTCACATGGGTAACAGGATGATGAGAGTGGCTGGAAATAGATGCAAGACCAGAGGACAAGGCAGGGATTTATGAAGGAGGAACATCAACCTGTGATTTCCGAGGGGAAAATTTAGGAGTCATATTTAGAGGTCTTCTGGTAAAGAGGGTTCTAAGGCAAGGATTTGTATGCATTTCTGGAGATAACAAGGGAAGTCCAAGGAAGTCAGCTTGGGTTAAACCAACCTCTGGGCTTTCCCCAGCACACTGGAAATTTTGTCTAGTTACTCTCGGTGAAAACAGCCTGGAAAATCAGCCATTCTGAAAGTCAAGGGTCTCTGGGCAGCATCCCAAAGAAAATGTGTTGAGAGATCAGAGCAAGGTGGAACAGTGCTAATCCATTTGTTCTACACTGATTCCTGTTCCATGGCATTTACCTACAGCTGAAGCAGGTGCCAGGACTCTGTGTAGAGTCTGTGTTTGCCAAAGGTAGAGCCTGCCTCCACAGCAGATGAGCTATTACTACACTGTGTACCAAGACTGAAGTGATTAGAGATTGTCTGCCCCACTAAAAAAAAATAAAAATCAATGTTTAATGACCAGTTCAATATTTCAGCAGAGGAAGATGAGTTCATTGTATACAGCAGCTCATAGGATGACCCCAGGGTGGAATTGGTATCCTGCTTAGTCTCATTATTGTACCTCCCTCTTGCCAAGCACCTTTCAGCTTCACTCTTGTCTGCCTGTTCTCATGAAATTTCTTTATATTGGAGGATAAAGACATGATGACCCTAGAGAACAGCATGGGGCACACATGCATTCCAACAGGAGCTTTGTGGGTCCATGAGGGACACATTTCTATTTATTCTTTGTTCATTAGAGGATCTCTCTCTAGCCCCTGCCTATATTACATTTCTTTTTATTCAGTATCACAGCTGGGGAACAGCAGTGTCATTGCTTGATCAGTGCTGCAGAAACATTCTCAGAGGTGGGTGGTTTTGTAACAGGATCCATTTCTGCTAAAAGGACCCACAGGTCTTCCCCAGGAGGCACCTCTCACTTTAAAATGAACATTAATGCTAAATCCCACTCATGCTATTGCAAGCTGCTGGGATTAAACCCTGCTCCTCATTGTATGCTATAACTTCCCAGAGCTTTTAGGGGAAGATTTGCAGCTCTGACTATTGTGGGAAGAGAGTTTTTACAACACAACTAGCTGGTTTTTAGCTAGTACAACCATGTTTCTTGTTTCAGTTGCAGTTTTTCCAGACCACACCAATTCTTAGAAAACACCAATTAACACCAATTGGTGTACCAAAAGGTACAAATTTAAAAGTGCATGTACAGGTGTCTACTATAAAACATGGACATGTTTTTCTATATTTATTTCCAATATGTAAGATAAGATCCATTTTCCTAATGAGATGAGGGTTCTTTAGGGCTAACTCATAAACATTACTGCTTGAAGTCATCTAAATAACTTCATTTTCTGTAGCAGCTTCTTTTACTCCTTTGACTGTCTTTTTTACCTACGTGGAGATAATGTAAAGTGTTACAAGGGTAACTTAACAGAGAGTTTGGATCTGGTAGTCTTGAACAGTGTGCATAGATGTGATGGTCTAAAATATCAGCAGGTGAAATGTTTCTCCTGTTCCTGGGGTTCAGATTGATTTCCTTTGAAATGTGCAATCAATTTACAGAGAAAGGAAATGTTGTGTGGGAAACCCAAAGCTGAGGTTCCCTGTCCATGCCAGCCCCAGTGAGATGTCACAGATTGTATCAGCTGAGGATGTAATCCCAATGTTTCTGAGATGTCAGTTTGTTCCCACAGTTTTGTGAGCAGAAGGGAGAAATGAAGGAGTGGAGATGAAGGAGAAAACTGGAGAAAAATCAATCTGTTGTTTCAAACAAATTGACAGAGGACCTGCATATTTTGGCTTCTCTGCCATTTTAGCTGCCATGTGTTGGACACAAACACATCACAGATACAGAAATTTGAGATCAATGGACCCAGAGAACTGTTCCAAGCAAACACAAGAGGGAGGGCAGGCATAGTCAGAGCAGGTCTGATCAGAGGTCACAAAACCCAGCAGACACCCAGAGCCCACATGCTCTATGTAGAGGAGCTGAAATGAAGCATACACCAATATAAAAAAAAAAGCAATGCTGAATGATTCAACCACTCAGCTGTTCTTTCTGACCTAGATGGTTCTTTGCTCACAACAGCTCTCACAAAAGAAAAAGAAAACAAACAAAACCAGAAAAAAAAAAGACACTTGCCCAGCTGGGCCCATAAAATGTCTCTGACTTTTCCCAGTGTATGTAAAGTTGGTTTTCATCTCTGCAGTATGTTGTGGGAAACAAAGAGCCAAGTGTGGGGAAACAATACACTTTTAAGTAGAAGAAAACATTCTCTTTTCAAGGAAAAATCAACATTTCACAACAACTAGGAAAAGAACCACTCTTCTTCCCAGCAAGATCAAAAGGAATAGTGCAGAGAGAGGTTCTGAGGCTGCCACTTTGGCACTTGGCAGCCACCAGACCTTGGTTAACTCCAGTGAGTCTGACACTTCACAGCTGCAGGGACCATGGTGCAGAGAGCCAGGCCCTCACCAGACAGCTGTGGAGGAAAATCTTGAAGAGAAATAGTGGTTTGTTTGTCAGCATGGATGTTGTTGGACCAAGATTCAGTGTAAGAATTTCTAAATGTATAAAAAGTGCAGTCTGATGCTGGGTATTGTCTAGACTTTTGAGAGTTGTGGGATTTAAAGCTAATTAAGTTGTTAATTATTGATATAAATTAATATATTTTATTGTTATTTTCTGTGTAATTGACATTCTTAATGAATAAAGAAAAAAGCTGTTATATGTTACTCCTTAAAAAAAGGTTCTGTTAGCCATAGTCAATGAAATTTAATATAAAATATAAATATGATATAAATATCAAAATCTTCCTACACCCACAGACTTAGAGATGGCAGAGAAACACATCACTTATACCACAATACTTCTTGCTTGGAGGATTTTTTCTTTATTTAACATAGCCTCCAAATTAACATGCAACTGCAAATCATTTTTCCTACTATGAGTAATGAATGCCCAGTATACATCTATTTAGGAATTTCTTGCTTTTCTCACAAACCAGACAAATCCTAACTCTGCTAAACCCTAAACCATGCCCATTTTCTTCATTCCTCATTCTTCCTCCACAGCTCAGTTCACTGAAGGACTGATGGATAACAATGGCCATGGGGAGCTGTGGCTGTTGAACTTCCCTGAAAACCTGGCCATGCTCACAGGTTTTGCTGTCACTATCTATTGCTTTGAATGCAAAAGACTCCCTCTAACAGAATTCAGAAATTCAGGTAAAGAATTTTCTCTGCAGAAATACTTTCAGTAAAGGTTTGTGGGGGATTTATTCTGAAATGTACTTAAAAAGTCGTAAAATTAGGCAATATATTGACATACTTTATTTAATAGTGAGAAGAGGGGAAAATAATTTGAAACTTGTATTTTTACTTGCTTTAGGCTCCTCATTCTAAAGGAAGACGATTTCCTGTGTGAAGTCAGAGATTTTCTTTGCCCAATGACCTATCTCTGGCAACACAATGCTAAAAAAATGGATTTTTTTTTTTTAACTAGAGCACCTATGCCCTCAAAAAGCAGAGTATATACGAATGGTACTTAGATACTGCTCAATCCATTCTTTAATCTCTTACAGTGGAGCCCTATAACACATCTCAATCCAGTGTCCATATTGATTTCTTGTGTGTATCAGGTATCAAGGAAAGCACCATCAAAACTGAACAGCCTGATAAAATTTGTTTGTTCTCAGCACTCTTTTAATTAGATGGATGAGATGAAGGAAAAGTAAATAACAGCACAACAGGAGGGAAAGGATGAACTCCAACACATCTGAGGGATTAAATCCAGCACAGCAGAGTCCTTCAGCTGTTCAGTATCTCTCAGGACATTGAGCACTGATGCACAGGAGCTTCACCACTGTTATTTGGCTCATTCACTGCCCTGTGGGAGCTCCCCATGGCTTCTCCTCCCACTTCAGTCCCCAGCACAGGAGCTCACATGGATTCTCTCTGCCCTGTGGAAGTCTGACCTCAGGGCTGAAGCTGTGCCTGCTGTGGGCCTGTTCTCTGCTTGCTCAGTGCCTCCTGTGGAAGGAGCAGAAGGGTTCAAGCTGTGAGCCAGGTCCAAGGGCCTCCCTGCACATGAAAAGCTCCTGATGTTTCCTACAGTACCTGTGCTCAATGCTGAAAAGCTGTTTCAGGAACAGAAAGTTGGTTAAAGTTCCTCTATGTATAAACATCAGTTATAATTCTCCCAGTGTTCCTCCTCTCAGACCCCCATCTCAAATGATAACAGGAAGAAAAAAGTAAAAACTACAAGGATAAAATAAAGATTTTGCATCTTCACTTAAGGATATGCAGAGTAAGCAATAAATTGTGGAATAAATTCCATAGTATAAATACAGCTTTTCTAGGAACCTTTATCAAGAAGAAAACTTGATCTAAATATTCAAAGCTACTTTGCCAACAGAGATCTTTTTGACAGTTTGTTTGCCTTCAGCAAAATCAATTTGTACACTGTGCACATTTTAATTTAAAATTGTTATTGTCCTCTGATTGCTTTGAGATTCATTTTCTATCTCAGCAATGAGTGTATTACCAATGTTTTTATTATGCCTTAAAACATAATGAATGTTTTCTGTAATATTTTCCTCCAGCTTTAGGATGGTCTTCATGCAATGGGGAAAAAAAATAAAGAAGTGAAAAAAATCTTAAAGTGAAGTTGCAGAATCAAACTTCTGCTTTCATTTCTCATTCAGATGCGTCTATATTAATTTAACCCTTAGAAAGTTTGGTTTATGGAAAAAATTGTGGCCTGTTTCTGAGATAAATAAAGAGCCATTCCTGCCTGTGCTAGAGACATCTTACAAAATCTCAGGCATATCTCTTGATATTGGTGTGACTGTCCAAGGGCAGGAGTTACCATTTCCTTTTTACCACTCTCATTCCTGACTATTCCAAATTCCTCTGGGGAAGTCCTGATGTGCACAGAGCATGTGGATAATGCTCTGCTGCCCTCACTGGGGATTCAGTTGTTCCAGAAAACACAAAGAACAAAAAATTGTGTCTTTTTATCTGGAATCACAGATGGCCAGTTGCTGTGTCCTAGTGAATACTGATCTATGGAAGTTGTTTAAGCAGCTCCATGGGATTTTATCTCTTTTTTGGGATAGTGTAGTGGCAACTATTGTAGCTTAAATCCACAAGTGAAGAAATGTTGGAGTCCTAGAAACTTGGGATTTGGGGGTTTAGTGTAGAGTAACACATGTGAGTCATTCTCCACCTTCTTCTTCCTTCTTCATGAATCTGGGTGGTTTTCTGTAATTGGGTGAATGAAGTCCTCATTGTGGGGTTTGGGTGATCATAACTGGATTGAAAACATAAATAATATAAATGTCAGTTCATTATTGGACAACAAGAGTATAAATAACCTTGAATAGCCATAATTTTAGCTCACTTTCTTGACTTGTTAGAGAGAGCTCACATCTCTTGAGTTTGTAATAGATAAGGATAATAAATTTCAGAGTGAGACTTCACAAACAATGTCTCCTGAGTTTTATTCACCCTGACCTTGGAGCAGGAGAGAGCCAGGAATTCCAACAAAGAAAGACTTGCAAGGAGATTACATTAGACATCATGATAAAATTTGAAAAAAAATGTTTGCGCTTCCCAGCATTCTAGAATTCTTAGATGTGCAATAGAAAAAGTGATCTTTAAAATCAGTTAGAGGCTAGGAAGAGTGATGAGGCTTTGGAACAGGCTGCCCAGGGCAGGGGTAGAATCACCATCCCTGGAAGAATTCAAAAACATGTAGATGTGGTGCCCAGGGACATGGTTTAGTGGTGAACCTGGCAGTGTTAGATTAATAGTTGGACTCAGTGACTTTAGAGGTCTTTTCCAACCTTAATGATTCTATGGCTATTGTAATATTTTTTGTGGTTCAGATAATAGTTGAAAAGAAGCATTACTTATTTTAGCAAACCAACTGATCTCAAATATATTTTCTGCACTTCTCAGTCTTTTGAAAACAGTCTCCAGATGAAACTCTCCCTTGTTGGGCTGCAAATAATGTTTTACTAATAAAGACACACTGCTGGTCTGGTCTCTTACCTCACAGATTTCTTCCTGCTCTGTGCAGTTTTCTAAGCAATTTGCCCCATTTTATTAGTTCATTTGTGACTGGCATTTCAAACTATCAAAAATTGCCTAAAAATACATACTAAAAATCTAGGGATCATGAGAGTTTGGACTGCACCCTGATTCCTCTGACTAACAACATTTTAGGACCCATGGTCCTGTTGCTCCAGAGAGGGAATATCTGAATCATGCAGTGCAACATTATTGAGACACCAAAACCAAGAAAACCTTAAGAGCAGAAACACAGATCCATGTCAGGGCAACTGTGCATCAGCAGGAAACTAGCTCAGGAAAGAACCTCAGAACCTGCTAAGTTGAGATAAAATTCATGTTAAGAATTTTATTTGGCTGTGGGGAATTATTGACTGGATATGAAAGCCTTTACCCATTAGGCTAAGAGGACTTGCTTGTTTACAGTGACACTTCTGATCTCAGGGAGAACAGATCTTAGAGAAGCTTAGCTAGGGACTGCTTTCTTTTGAAAAGCTCACTCAGAAGAAAACAAATCCTTAGAGTGCTAAATAGTCATTTTCATTCATCATCCCCATCCTTTAAGTGGTTCAGGGCAACTTTCTTAGTAAAAATATTATCATGGCAGAAAAGTAGTGATAATTTCCCAGTAAGGTTAAAGGCTGCTAGATGAGTGACAATTAGATTAATTTTGTAAACATCTCATAAAAGGTTATATCTATTGTTTGTTTTTAACTTGATGTTTAGTGTTATAGAATGTTGCTAGAGGTTGTGGCCTGGAATTTTCACTTATTTTGGCAGCCTGCTTAGAGCTGAATAACAAATTGTCTGTCATTCTAAGAAGAGAATTATCTCTGTTGTTTAAATGTCAAAATCCAAAACTAACAGTCAAAGTCCCATACCCAAACAAGGTCAATTTGCAGCCACCTAACCATCTGTCATGTAGTAGAAATCCTTTTCCTGGATTGTTTGAGTAGGAATTCTTGATATACCTCAGTAAGACAAGGGTCTTCACATAGTAACACAGCAGAGTTCCACCAACAGACTACTGAGAGATATTCAATACCAAAATCCACTAAGAACCTGAGTACCCATAAATACAGGTTCTTTAAAGGGTCTTCCTTCTTTATTTACTACAACTAAAATTCACCAGAAGCTTTTGGCCATCAAAGACCAATTTAACTTTGGTCTATACACAATGATTGAGTTATTGCAAATCTCTCATTTTCTTTTCTTTTTAAAGTTAATATCATTATTCTTTTACAAGCAGAAAATTGGCCCATCTGAATATTTTTGAGAAGTACTATCAAATTATTATTATAAGTTATTCTCAGTTCATAAGCCAAAAAAGATCTCTACCGGGTGGAGGACATCTTTTTTCCCAGCATTGTATTTTATATTTATAGGAAAAGGAGTCATTACTGTGCAAGAGGTGGTATTTGATGACACCATCAGTCAGAAGAAGCATCAAGGAAAAGAGCTGCTTCTGTTATATCACGTCTGGGGACATTTGACCAGCAGAAAATTGCTCAGTAAATCAATTAATGCTGATCTTGGTTACTGATGGGTTCTGAACATCTATTTCCTACATAATGTGGGTTGTACATCACTGTCCAGTATTCCAGGCAAAGAATTATATACTAACTGGTTTATAATTGGATTGGAGTGGATATTACTCTGCTGTATCTAAACTCAGATACACCTGAGGCTTTTTACTTTGCTTTCATTTTTCTCTATCTCTACATTTATTTTTTTTTTGCTACACAAAGATTTCCCTAAACAGGTCATTCTGCAAAAGGATCTGAACAGAGCTGACTATTGATGGTTTGGGAGTCCTCACTGGGGTCCTTCCTCTGGGTTGCACAAACCTCCAGACAGGCAGGTCCCCCCCAAGAGCCCCTTGTCTCATTGTCACAGTGATGAGCATCAGCTCCAAGAGATGAGCCCACCCTCACCCAGGGTGATTCATTTACTGCATCCACAGGGGAATCACTGTGTACTGTGATTTCCTTACAGTGGCTCTTCTGGGAAATCAGACTGAAGAACAGATTGCAGGCTTGGTTTTGATATTTTATACACATTTTTATTTTGGGGGAGGAGGAGGGGTGGATTTTAATTGTGGACCTCGGAGGTTTTTGGTGGTTTCATTTCAAATTCTCAGAGGATATGATGTATGAAATACCAGGGCTTGAAATGGCTAAGTAACACAAAAATTAAATAAAATTTGTTTGCATGAAAAAAAGATCTTAAAGAAGACAGAGGAAATTAAATTAAATTAAATTAAAATTTAAAATTTAAAATTTAAAGAAGAAAGAGAAAATTAAATTCTAAAAAAGTATAGTATGGTTACTTTGAGCCTTTTCCATCTCTCAAGTTCATCAGATACTTACTCAACTCAGAGAAAAAAATAGTTTTTCAAAAGCCAAAAAAAAAATCAAAAATATCAGTCGGCTTTGTATAGCCTGCTTAACCCTCAAGAAAACTGCAGAAGCATGAAGAATAGGTGGTTCAAGCTCACCTGACCTCAGATGGAAAAGAGAGGGGCAGCAAAAGCCAAAAATTTCAACAAGTGAGAATTTGGCCTTTTCTTTCACACGGTCTTTTCTCAGAAACGCAGGAATCCCACTTTGTCTGAATTCGGGTCTCATCTCTTTGTCAGAAGTTGCACCAACGTCAGTAAATAAGGCCACAAGGATAAGGATCTGACCTTTGACATTCTGTTTCTTTTGAAATCACTGTTCAAAGATGGCTTTTCTATTCCCCTCCATTTTCCTCTTTTTCTGGCTTCCTTGAGAGGATCACAGCATCCACATCTCAGCCCTGTTCTGAGGCAGGTGCCAGCAGAAAGGTCAGCAGCTCTGGGGTTTCCATCAAGCTGCTGCCCACACAGTCATGAGAAAAGGACATTGTGGCCCAAGACATGTAGGTTTCAATTCTACATTTAAAAACATGTTCAACCACAGCTTTGATGTTCTCCCCAGTACAAGAAGCACAGAGTCAAACTGGAGCACGGTCAGTGGAAGGGCAATAGAACGGAGCACTGGCCCACTGAACAAAGTCTGAGGAAAGAGGACTTGCTCAGAGGGATCTAATCCTAAAACATTTGGCTGGGCCACATAAAGCTCAAAGTAACCTGGTCTGAGCCAGCCAGTTTGAGGAGGTTTGACAAGAGAGCTCCTGAGGCCCCTTTCAACCTGGGTTATCCCTTCACCCAATGCTTTGCTGCACTGGTACCCTGTCCCCACGCTGTAATTGTCATCAAGAACATCAGAGCACATTTTTCTTCTTTTCAATCTCCCTGTGAGGTGGTCTTGCAGTGTTTCCACTACAAAAGGTCACAGCCCCTGCCTGCCCCAGTGGGATGGCACCATGTCCTGTCACTGTCTTCTTTTGAGCCTCTTTTCTGGCTTAGAGAGGCTCCTAAGCTCGTCAGCAGCACAAGGGGTCCTGCCATCTCTCCTCTCTGGGGGAAAGTTAGAGAAACTCTATGCTGTTTCAAATTTTAAAAAACAAACAAACAAACAAACAACAAAACAAAACAAAAAACCACCCTAGTTTAGTGTTGTTTTCCTCCTTTTTTTTTTTCAGTGGGTTGTTAAGGGATTCCTTCATGATGCACAAAATGGGCAATAGTTAATATTTATGTCTCTGATAGGAGCAATTAATCTGAAAAGTAAAAAAAAACCTATTGTGTTCCAGACAGAGTTTACATCTCTGAGACTGCCCACTGTGACTCTGTGGTCATTTTCCTGAAGGCTTGAGGGGCAGTTTTACCTTGTCAGGAGGACAGCAAATGAAAATAGCCCCAGCTTTGTGCAATAAAGCACAAAGGGGTTGCATTCCAGTCTGATGCTCCTTGTGGCTGGTGGTTACTGGTCTGAGGTTTCCCAAGCTCTGCCTCCTGATCATTGCAGGCTAATTGGAACTTGGAGAGTGGTGCTTCATCACACCCAAAGACACAGCAACAGCCAGAGGAGTGTGTTTAATAAACTGCACCACAAAATTATACACATTTATTTCTATCAACTTCTGCTGCAGTAAAGGATAACACAATTTAATTCTATCTAACCTAGTTGGGGTGAGGATTTATCTGATGACAGTGTTTCAAACAATTAGCAAGGCTGAAAATTACTATTCCATTGATTACAGGTTTGGGATTTTTATTTTTTTTTCGCCTTAATCGAACTTCAGCCAGGTTCTATGTTGCCCTTGAGTGGGCATGACATAAATCACTTTGTGCACATAGCAGCTCACTTTGCTGCTGGCCTTTCTGGTTCACTGAGGAATATTTCAATGTGCAGATAAAGGAAGTCAGCTCTGTCTTCCACTACAAATCTCTTAAATGCAGAAAATCATGTTTGCTCAAATGGGCAGTTAATAAATCCCAGCCTTTGACATTTATCTACTAAAGTTCCAGAATAGGCAGATCCATTGCTGGTGGCTTGTTAAAATAATAAGGTGAAAGGAAATCCCTGTCTCAGTGCTGAAGATTTGTGATCTGTCAGCCCTGAGATTTGGCAAGGAACTAGCAACAAGTTAGGCTGACATTTCCCTTCAGAATATATTTTATTTTAAGAGGAATATGTGTGACTAAACCCAAGAACAATTCTAAAAATTTCCTGTGTTCTGGGAGAATAGCTCTGTTCTTTAGAAACTATTCTATCAGAACTCTCTTTTTAAAATCTTTTTGGTTTTCTTTTTTATTTTTTCCCCATGGTTTTATTGGTGGGAATAAAGTTATATTCCAGGTGCTGGTCAGAACTCAGGAAAACAGCTCATAGTTCTGAACTATGCTACCTTTTCAGAGGATGATGTTGGAACATGAATTTTGCTTTCAAATACCCTATCCAAATAAAACCAGGAATGTTGATCCTCATTGCTTATGGGCTGTTGAATGACAGAAAACACTGCAACAGTGATTGCAGTAAAACTGGGGAATGTGAAAACTGAACAGTTAAAACTCTTACCAGACTTCTTGGATTTGAGGGATGGTATTTGATTTTATTTGCAGTTCTGTTATAAAAAATAAAATCTTTTAAAAAAAGTGAACCAGGGTGCCTAGACCAGCATTTCAAAGGCTCCTCAGTACTAGGGGCTCCTGGCATTCTCTGTTTTCAAGTTTACCCTGTAAGAGCTCAGATTTCAAATTCCTGACATTTTATTGCTCTTTTTTCCAAAGTATGAGAGGCAAATCCCAGCTGCCCCTGGGAAAGCCCTCATCCAAAGGAGAGGACAGGGATTTGCTTTACAGGCAGAGGAGACAATTATGCCCATGCTGGGCATCAGCTTGTTCTAGAATAGGAAAAACACCTTCCTTTGCATTAAAGAACATGGAAAAAAAAAACATTTTTATCTTGAAACTGAAGAAGAGATAAAACTTGAGTGACTACAGCAGGAGCCTTTCCAATTCCAGAATCAGCAGAAAAGGTAATCTGTCTCTGAGGTCAGGAATTCTCTTGGGCTGGGTAGTGCAGCTCACTTGCAGACAGCAATACAGAAAGGAGAGACAGCAGTTCTTTTCCATTTCCTACAATTATAAAGACACTATTTTGTTGAAACCACTCTTTCTGAGACTTTTCTTAGCACCTTATCTCCCTGCCTCTTCATTTACTAAATATCAGTATGGGGTTTTTTGGTCTTTTCCATTTTTTGACACAAGACTTTTCTTTGCATTTTGTTCAAGAAGCACCGTCTTTTAAAAATAACTTTTGGTAAAAGAAAAAGAGAAAAGACATGAATAACTTCTTAAGATGCTTTTACAACCCCAAATTAAAATGAAATATTTGAATTAAAGTCAAATAAAATTTCACCAACTTTGAAATGTATAGGAAAATTTTATATATCTAAATATCTTTCATTTGACTTTTTTTTCTATGGGATTTTTTTCTGTTCCCAGTTGACTGGAGGACAAATAATAGTCTTCCTGCGAGGAATTACAGAGCTTGAAAGAGGAGAATCACCTGGCATATGGCTCCATTCCACTCACACAGATGGGACCTGCTGCTCATAAGTCCCTTTTGCCTTTCAGTCACATGTGGCTATGAAAATATGAACTATGTTTGAAGCATAATGCAGCTGATGGACACTTTATGAAAGGCTTTTTTAAAACTTGAAAAATTGCTTTTGAAGCCAGTTGACTGAAATGTTGGAACTTCCTCTCATTAAAACTCTCACTTTTGCTGCATCCCTCATTTTTCAGAAAAGCTTTTTCACAATTTCCATTCAGATACCAAGAATCTGAAAAAGGTTATTTTCCCTCATGAAGACGTGGATTGTGATTTACTCCACTGTGACAGACAATATTTCAGATTTATATTTGCTTTTATTTTCTAAGCAGTAATATTAAATTACAAACCATGAGTGTTTGCACTGTGTGCTTTTCTTTCTCTTTTTCATTTTCACAGCTGAAAATTAATTAGCTCAGTAAAACTTTTTTTGTTGTTTTTAATCTCTAACTGCATTTTCTTCTACTCATGGCCTTGAAGCCAGGTGCTGGTTGAATGTTTTATCATCAGTCAAAGTGCTGATTTTCGTGCTGGATATGGCTGCTGGTGTTGAAGACCATTGTGCCTGTGATAGATCTAATTCTGTATCCCAGGGGTTGCAGGATGCTGCCAGCAGCTTCTGGGAACAGCCTCTACATCCTTAAAGCTGAAATCATTGTCACCAAAAAGCTCCTTCAAAAAGTTCCACTGGCATTGAGATGATTTAGGCATGGTGCCTCCTAAATTTATGCCACTCTCTTTGTCAGAAATCAGAAATCCCAGCAAACTTTTGCTGATACAGACTTGAGACAGAAGGAAATTTCATAAATTGGGTGTGTAGGGACTGCATGTGAGACAGCTGCTCTGTTACACCTGTGGAGCTGCTGTTTCCTTTGATTCTCTATCAGATTTGGGATAAAAATGTTCCATCACTGCTTTTTCCCTTCTCATTCATCAGTTGAGCTATAAGTTCCTTTTGAAAAAAACTCATCAGTGCTGATCCATATCTCAAGGTTATCAGGTCTTGTATTTTGATTAAGAATCCAGTCAATGACAGGTAAGCCAAAACAAAACCATTTCCAGCTCCCATGGTTGCATAATACAGGACTAACAGCTCCTTTTCTTGGCATTATGCAAATGGAACTCTGCATATACACAAGAAAAATATGCTGAGTAAGAAAGCCTTGCTGCTATCTACTCAGTCTCTTAAGTCAAATATCATTCTTAAGTTGGAACTAAAAATTGTTTAAAAAACTTCAGCAGTAAAAATAATTGAAATGTATTTTTCAGTTGAGTGTTTTAAAAGAAATTTACTTTTTCTGTCTTTGAAGACACTGTTAACTTTCTTAATATAAGTTTCCTTTTTATTAATGCTACAGAGAAGAAAATATTTATGAGGACATGAAGGAAAAAATCCACTGTGTCTTTAGGATCTGGTTTCCCAATCATTTCTAAAGTAAACTTGTTTAACTTGTCCATTTATCAGCCTTTCAACACATCCTTTGTGTTCTAATTTTGCCATCTGTAGTCTGGGATTTTTACAGTTGTCAGTATTCCAAGGACTTAATTTTGCAATTAATTTGGAGAACACAAGAACTCTGCAATACATAAATTTCGGACTAGAGCTAAAGAGGGAATAAATTATATTCAGGAATTTATTTCATAAGAAAAAAACATCTTACAGGTTCTTTTGTTTTCCATGTTGACAGGCATGTTTAGCTTTAATTATGTCAAGATGAAATCAGCACAGTGATTGCAGCTGTGAACCCTGCTCTAAATGCTCCTTTCCATTGCACACACTCAAATTTTTGTGCTGCTACAGATTTTGAACTCCATTCAAGCAGTGAATCTAGTGCTGTATACAAACAAACCCGGTGTCTTTCTCACCTAGGCTGTGCTGTAGACATTTTACATCTTTCTGGTTTTTTAAACCAAATTTGGAAAATATACGAGGAGCCCCTTGGGAAGTATGAAAGCACCATTTGGCTTTTCAAAGCTTTCAGAACCTGTGAGCTGCCAACGAGACAAGATGCAGCTTGTGAAGCTGAGGATCACCCAGCCAAAGCTCAGTGCACCTGATCCTTTGGTTTTCTCCTGGTTCCCTGCATTACCCATCCAAGCGAGGTGGTTTGGGGTCCCTTCCTAACCCCAAATCCAGTAACAGGATTAGGAAGTGTTTGGAAACTTGCTCTGAGAAAAGAGGAGGGACTGTGGTGGTGGTAGAGCAAATTTAGGCACATCCTTAATGTGGTCCACAGACCTAAATGTGATAACAACTGGTCCTTTGTTCTCACTGTCTGAATCTCATGTTTGCAAATACTGCACTGTTTTTGCACAGCAAGGCACATTGTTCCATTAAAGTTTGTGTTCCTGTTATTTTTTTGCATTTCCAGTACTTAGGGTGTTTTTACTCCAATTCCTGGTGACAAGTAAAAGATTGTATGTGGAATATTTCACTCTTTTCAGTCCCAAATCTAGATGCTGGCAAACACCCAGGAAGGAGACACAGGTAACACCTATTCCCAAGTCATTTCACCTGTGACTTTATCTGCTTTGAGGAATGAATAAAGATGAAACCTCGCTGCTGTTATTTGTGTGTGCAAAAAGGCAACAAGCTGCTGATGACTGTCCCATTTAGAAGATAAGGGTCTTCTGTATCCAGAATTCCCTTCACTTGAGTTGAAGCAACTAGAACTGTGGATTAAAACCTTCAATTCCTCTAATGACCTAGCTAAGGCATGCTGATATTGAATTATACATGCTGTGATTTTCTCCATATATGAATTCTTTTCTTGTAAGCTACTCTAGGGCTAAGACAACAAAGATCTCAGAATGAAAAACATGTTTGAAGTAACATTTCATCTTCATAGTTATAATCAGGTGATTGGGTATTTTTCCTGTAACTCTTTTCTTTCATAGTATTTTGATGTGCTCAGAAATTTGGGACTGGTTTTTGGATGAAAGCAACTGTTGGCAGGTTGCTGTTATTGAACCACTGTGGCCTGAGATGGGAAAAACTGCTTTGGTCATCTGTTCCTTCTCATTGCCAGGCCAGCATTGGTCTTCATTATTGAACACTTGGCTAATGTTTTGTTCTGTTTTTCTCCTTGCCAGACCATGAGTTTTGGAATTTTTTCCTGGGAGCTGTTTATTCTGGCTAATAAAGCTGCAAAATTAAATTAAAACTGAAGCTGTTCAATTGTGAACCACTGTGTTTCCCAAAGATGTTTATGTGCCTAATGGCTCAAGCTGGGAGTGCTTAGGTTTGCTCCTTTTTTTTATTATTTTTGGAGTGCATTTAAGTTTCAAAGGGTGGCAAGTAACCAGATGCCCCTCAGTGTGGGTGCTGCAGATCTCTCCTCATCAATCTGGGCATTGCTTTGTGAGCACCACCAGGATCCCACAGGCTGGTGCTGATCTCACAGAATTCTCTCTGCCTGGAAGGACAAACCAACAGTTCAGAGCCAGCTCACCAGGTCACTATTTCCACCAGGAATTACCACCTGACAGCTTTTTGGCAAGCATGGCCTCTGCAAAACAAGCAGATGAACTCAGGTCACTCCAAAGAGGTGCTCATGTTTTAGAAATTGTCCCCAGATAGCCTGAAAGAGCACAATAAACACATGCCAACCTAACTCAGCACTGAATGCATCTGGCCAGCTATGCATGCACAGAAAATCTGTTTCTTTACCTGAAAACTACAGCCTAAGGCATGCTGATATCTTATCACCAGCAGGCTTGGGGCAAGGTGTTAATATATGTGAAGACAGGACATCATCCAGGGTTAAGAGAATGAGCATGGGACCTCTGACTCATTGCTGGAGGAGCCAGAAAGAACTGATATCTCCAGCCCAGTTGTTCCAGAATGCCTGTTTCCCCTAATAACTGGAATAGAACAGCCAGGAGTAAATCCTGCAGATGGAGAGAAACCAAGTAAAAATGGTTTTACTGGAATTTTGCTACAGTCTGTATTCATACTGACAAGGACTAAGGGACAGGAAAGAGCCTTCAGTTGTCATCTTCCATTTATTTCCCTGTTACAGCCTTAGAAAAAGCATTGCAGGTTCCCTGCAATCCCCTAGGGGATGCAGACAAAAGCTGTGACAAGGTGGGAAGGGATAGCTCCTGGTTGTGACATTGAAGTCCTGTGCCACTGACCCATGGGATCCCAATGGATCCTTGTGTGGCTGTGCCAGCTCACTTGGAGCTCCAGGGCTGCATTAGATACATAAATCCACAACACCACTCACTGCCTCCTCTCAGGACAGAGATTATTCTGAGTGTGTTTGGCATTTCCAAAATTTTGAGGACAAGTCTCATCCAGTTCTTTAGCTTTGGGCACAGCACATGCAGACCTGAGGCAAGATCCCAAGGGAAAGTGGTTGCTGTGTCTGCTGCTGAGCCTGCAGCCTTTGGGGGAAATAGAGCAGGTGATAAAGTTCAGTCACAGTTCCTAATAAAGCAGCTCTGAACTTTGTCCTTTGATTAAAATGTAAAAGCATCTTCCAGGAAGGGTCTGCCATGCTCTTCTATTGACAGACCCTGGCAGATGAGAGCTGGGCCACCTGTGCTGAGCTGAGGATGAACCTACCTCGACACCAAATAACATCAGGTGTTGTTTCTCTAAAGCCCTGACAGGGAACATAAAATTCATAAAAGGAGAGTTATTTGAAGCAGTGTTGTCTAAGCTAAAATAATCCACCTATTTAAGAGAAGGACCAAAGGATTAATGCAAAGAAACTGGATGTTCTATTACTGTGCTGAGCACAATCAGTGCTCCACAAAATGTCCCTGAGCTCACCAAAGCAAGGGCACTCAGGGCTGAAGTGGAGCACTCAGCACACTGAAGGAGGAGGCTTTAAATGTGCTCTTTATTAGGATGATAAACTCTAAAGAAGGTACAGAAGGGAGCATATTTTTTAAATGCAGAATTCTGAAAAGGTGTGAATAGCTTCATCAACCAAACACATGAATATTAATATTCATACACTCATTTGTAAAGCAATTGCTGGTGAATCAAGCTGGTATTTTCAGAGCAAGATGCAAAGACATTTTGTTTAATCAAGTTTTTTAACTGGTTTACTAATTAGTTTCCCCCAAAGCAAAGAAGCTCAGATAGTGACATTGAGACCTGAATGAGTCAGTTCTGAAAAGATCAAGCCTTGGGGGGGGTTTTGGTGGTGGTGGTGGTTTTTTTACCTGATTATTGTGCCTGTTATGGTTGCCTATAACTGTTGAAAAGGAGTTAATAACTTCAGGGTATATGGAATAAACTCTAGATCCTCATATGAAACTTTTAAGGTTTGTTGATATGCCAAAATTGCCAAAATCAGTTTTAGTGAACTCGCTACATTTTCAGTGCAGAAAGATCAATTGAATATTAAATCAAATAGCCCAGGTTCCAAAGAGAATAGTACATAAAGGTGTCGTACTTGGTAGAAATATCCAGGTACATACAGGAAAGTATCTCCATGTCTCTTTCAAATATATATAAATAAAGCAAATTCTTTTGCCAATATTTATACTTCACAGTATCATGACCACAGGAACAATTCTGCTTTAAGAAATTTTCCAGGCCTTTTTCTATCTTTTCTAAATCACTGCAGTGGAAGCTATTGAACCATGTAAACTTTAAACCAAAGTTTTCAAAACTGGAAACTTAGAGAAAGATTCATTAATTTTTTGCACAGGTATTTAAACACATTTGCAATTGTAAAAGTGCATGCTGAGTACATGTGGGAGCAATTTGCCCAAAGAAGGGTGTTGGAACCTCATATTTGACTGTTTACAAGAGGGAATTAAATGCCCAGAGGCAGATTCTAGACATGTGAACACCACACATGCCTCCAACAGAGATGAATTTTGTGTCTGTTTAGCCTTGACATATTAAAATAGAGAGGGGACTTTATCAGTTTCTAAAAGTAACACAGAACACTTCTCCAGGCATTAACTTGACCCATTCAACTTTGCAAAATAAAAGCCTGTTTGATTTTAGGTTATTCAAAAATTCCAAGAAGAGGGAATGAGGGGAAGAGGCAAAAACCATAAAAAGATATAGAAAAGAATAAATATAACTACCACCCCTGGTTCCAGCAGTGTGCAGCTGATAGAAAGTCCAAGGGGAGGCAGGGTCAAGACGTATTTGCCTCATGTTTGGCCTTAAAAACCCTTGGCCCTCCTGCTGGGGATGTGGGACTTCTCCAGGTGGGACTCGTGGTCATTTGGGCACTCAGGATTTGGTTTGGGGGCTTCAGGAACAGTGTGGAGCCTGTGGTGTGCTGGGCATTGGCATCCCCTGTGGAGCTGGGACACAGGCTCAGGGGTTGTGGGGTGTGCAGGGCAGGGCATCCCCTCCCCACAGCCAAGCCCAAGCTGCCCCTTCCCCTCACCCAAAATGTTTCAAGCCAGCAATGGTTCTAGTGTCTCACACAAGGTTATTTTGCTTTTCTCTCTCTCCTGCAATAGATTTGTCTTTGAATCCTGGCACAGGGACTGGGGAGAATTGCACAGTGTAAATCACAGAAGAAACTCCACTGAGGATTTCTGAAAGGTCAAAGACTTTAAGGCTCACCTGAGTGCATGCTATTGGCTAAGTTTGAGCACAGCACAGGGACCTCTGTGACTCCTGTTCCTGGATATCTCACAATACCCAAGCCTTCTGTGAATTCTGAATGCCAAGACACACACTACAAATCAAAGTGTCTTATATATAGATACCCAAAAACTCAGCAATGTGATAGTCTAATTCTGTTTTTTGAACTCATCCACCTTTTTCACAATCTTAAGCAGACCAAAGAAGACTGGTTCCTTTAGTAGATAAAATAACAGTTGTGACTGAAACAGGCCCTAGGAAATGATTCTGTTCTCTTTCCAGACAACAATTTTTGATTAAATTCAGGCTGTGATGGTGGGTAGAAAGCCATATTAATTTAACCACTTAAACTCATAATAATTAGAAAGAGGTAGAATAATTGGTAACAGACTGTGTCTCAGAGGTGGGATCTGTAAGCATTTGCCACTCAAGAGGTTGGGAAGGTCTTTCTTTCACTTGAATGATTTAGTGATACCCAGGAAGAAGATATGAGCACAGCCAGCTTTAGTTTCTCAGCTCAGGAGAGATTTGAGGGTGAGGGTTCTGTGGTGAGGGGGAGGATGTATTCTCAGCAGGAGAGAAGCAGAGTCCTCAGGTTTTTATCTCTAACCTGTACAGTTTTGAGTTTGTCTTCCTCTCTTTTGCTTCACTGAGAGATCTGCATTCTATAGTAGTCATGTAAAGAGCCTAAATTTCTCTTGGCCCGTGTCCATGTCTAAGCTATTGAAGAGGATGAGAAAGAGGAGGTTTGGCTTTGAAAGATTTGAGAACAACCAAGCTGAATTCATCAGGTTTAATCAAAAAGTTTAATCAAAAATCATCAGGCTTCATTCTATTGAGTTCACTGGGCATGGTTCACTTCTGCAACAGTGAACTAGGAGTCCCAGAATAAATTTTCCTACTATCCTTTCCAAAATTTATGCAGTATTTTAAGAGCTAAAAGCTGACCCAGAAAACCTAGTAAAGAGAAGAGTATAACTGCACAAGGAAAGGTAAAACTGAAATACATCCTCAGCTGAGTATGGTTTCATTAGATAAAATCCAAGATATACTGGCAATCATTTAAAAGATAGTCTGCACACTGGGGGATGAAGAAGTAATTTGCAAATCCATTGTTTGCAAATGCAAATGTAAGAAAAAGAAAGGCATGTAAGCAAAGCTTTGTGCTGTATTAGGAAGTTTAAACAAGGCAAGTAATCTAAATTTGGCTTAAAAGTTATGATACTGAGGTAATCCTTATATTTGAGAAGTGTGATACACTTGGAAGAAGCTGGAATCTATTATTTACTAATATGAATGTAAGAGTCCTTGAATATTAAAGTGCTGAGAGAAGTTTGGGAATGAAACAGGTCTTAGCTGTAGGAGATGAGAAATATATGTAACAATAAATAATAATTATTATTATTATTATTTCTATTTCTTGTTATATTATTCAGCAATTGGGAAAATAATTTCCCTAAAGGAAGTGACATATAATTAGTAGGATGTAGTAGGAAGTTTAATTACATAAGGCTGCAGTAAGTTTCTTCCACAGAAGGTGAAATTACTGGAGTGCTTTGTGAAAGGAGTATAGGGACTTTTCTGATTTCCTGAGCTAATAAACAAAAAAAGAGAATGATTTAAAAAGAGAATGGAGAATGATTAAAAAAAAATAGTCTTCTCAGGAATTCACACTGAAATTTTAGGATCTGTGTGTTACTGAGATAGAAGAGAAAGATGTTCAGAAAAAGTAAGGGAGACTTACCAAATAGGATTAAAGTTTATTTGTGAGACTGAGTTTATTAATGAAAGGTCACAGTATCAGTATGAATAATTCACTCCTCAGAGAGCTGCCATTTCATCTGGCATAAAAAGCCCCACTGCACAGCCAAGCCTCTCCCAAGTGTGCTCAATATATGGGACAGCAGTTGAAAGTTTTCATAAAAATAATTCTACTGAAGAGATGCCCTTTGGTAGAGCAATCTACAATCACAGCTGTGATAGTGGGGTTTCAGCACTCATCTTGCAGAGATCAAATACCCAGAACTTGTTAAGAAAAAGAATGTTCTTCCAGACTCGTATATCTCAGTACAATTAACATCTGAGTTTCTATTTCAATTACAGAGAAATTTTATAGAGTGTGATATGAAGAGCTTCTACTCACATTCTGGAGTGCTAGAAAGTCAGGGCTGTGTGACTGAAACAAAAATATTTTAAAAATTATGTGAAGGTTGCAGCCAAAGGCAGCTAAAGTGGAGGTGTAAGCTGCCCTGGGGCCATCTCCCTCAGCTTTCTCTTTACAATGGAGGGCAATTTTTGGGTTTTCAGAGAAGAAAGGTCTCTGGCAGAGGTATAAAAGGACTGAAGGAAAATAACAGGAGCAAGGTGAACTGGAGCCCTGCAGGAGGACAGTTCAGCTGAGGGAATTTTCCACAGGCAGCAATCCTTAGGCTCCCTGTCCCCGTGGCAATGCAAGGGCACAGTGCAGTTTCTTCTCTTCCCACTGTTCTACAACACCCACCTGCCAGCAGAAAACTGCCCTTCTTGGAAGGAGATGTTTTGTCCTGGTTCATTTTTATGACTGGTTGTCTTAGTTTGAAAGACAGGTGTCTGCAAGGGAAAGCCAGAGCCTCCCTCAGAATGGACAAGGTAAACCCCCTCCCTCCAAATTATTATAATTTTGAAATTACGGGGGTCTCAGGAAAAGGTATGAGGATAGGAATAACAGTTCTTTACTAGAATGTATAACAAGACAAACAAAACATCTACAGCATTAACAACAAAACAGAACCAGGGGGCTCATGATGGCCTTCTCAGCTGAGATGGGAAGGGATGGAGGAGAGGCTTTGCTTCACAAAACCCAGGGCAGTCTGATCCCCTGCAGGACTCTGAGGAGCACCCAGCTGGAATGGCAGGATGAGCAGGAATCCCGGGGTGGTGGATGAGATGGATCAGAGGCTCCAGTGGCTGCTGGCACTACAGGATGTCCCAGCAGGGCATGGGGTGTGGGGCTACAGCACAGCAAAGACCCAGAGCAGTGCCAGAGGAGCAGTGGCCCAGCTCCAGCAGGGCAGGAGAAGGTGAACTCAGGATTCCTGGACACACGAGCAGATGGTGGCAGGATTGGACTTTGGTGGTGACAGTGAATTCTCCCCACAGCAAGCAACAGCCTGGCTGTCCTTCTTCCAGTGCCAAGAGCAAGAGAGCACAGCTGCCCCCAGCCCCATCCTTCACCTGCCCCCAAAACTTGTAGCATCTTCCCCCTCCAAGAGAAACTCCCAAAGACAAAAAAAAGAGGTATACCCAGGTATTACATTCCTCTCTTTTGGCCATTTCTTTGCTCTTTTTAAGCACCCATAAATACTCAGTTTCTTAGCAACTTACAGGAAAAAAAATCTGAAAGTAAAAAAAAAAAAAATCTAACCCCTAGCACTGGTAGCCTGCAAATACAGTGGATACTTATGTTTGCAGTGGTGTTATAAGTTTCCTACTTGCAATCCATTAAGCATGGTCTGTAACAATGTGTGGCTCGTGGCTTCTTATAAAAAATGTGTGTAGTCCATCAAAGAATTAAAACAAGTAGAACTCTTCAAAGTTTTCAGAACTGACTTACAAATTGTGCTTGCTTTGTGGAATATGCACAGAAGGCAAGTTAACTAAACAGTTGAAAGCACACCATAAATTACATATGGATCAAAGCAGGCGTGGATGTACAAAAGCAAACAAGCCCTCCCTTTCCCCAAAACAGAGATGTGGATAATGTTTGACAGCAGTACAACATCCAACAGTATTCCATATCCAACATGGATTATGGAATTGGATCTAAAGTGCTGGAATGTATGTTCTTTGGGATAAAGGGGATTCAACTATTTTTCATTATCATTAATCTCCCAAAAGAATGTCTAAGAGAAAAATAGCAGCCAGTAGGTAATTGGACATCTGCTTTAATAAAACAACATTCATGTCGGGTTTTTGTTTGGGTTTTTTTTGGTTTTTTTTGTTTTTTTCCTGTAGTATTAATAAATATGAAATGTGTCAGACAGCAGGGGCTGGAGATGGAAGCTCTCTATTTACAGAGCAAATGCTGTGTGTCTGTGCCAGGCTAGACTGTTTAGCCTTCCTAAAGTATGGTCCTTGCCAGAGAAAAAGAAAATAACAATTTTACAGACATCTCCCACAGTGTGGTCTTAACACATTTTTCAGAAGAGCAGCCACAAGTTGAGGTAGCACAAATGTGTCACATATGTACAACTATCTTTAACTGGAAATGTAGAAGTAAAGTGGCAATGATACTCTGGAGTCTGCTGTTTCCCCACCCTGGTAATTCCAATCCACATTATTTTCTAAAACACTGGGGTTTGTTTTTTGAAGAAACTAGCTCTCCTGCCTCCCAGGTGAATGATTTAATTTTTAGGCTTGTGGTCCCAAAAGTTTCAGAACAAAACATCTGAAATCTTGAAATGCCTGGCAGAACAATGTACAGATCATCAAGTCTTTACCTGGAGATGCTGTAAAGTCAATATTGTGTCATGGAGCAGCTTGTGTAGGTCCCACAGGCACCACTGCTGGGAGCCACTCTCTGGAAGCCCTGATCCCTGGTGAAAGATTTCCAGGAGTCCACATTCACAAGCAACATCTGTAAACCCACCACATCCCTTGAGAAAGGGACACTCCCACCTTATCTCTTGCCTGTCCTAGATTTTGGAACCCTTAATCTCTCCATTCAACCAACATCTGTAAGTGCTGCCACAAAAGACAAAAGCCCTACTTCTGTTTCTCTTTCATACACACACATGCACAAAACTGCACAAAACAGACAGTAAAGTTGTTTTTTTTCCTTATGCATGGCAAGAGTCTGGCTTTCCTTGCCCAAGGAGTTCACTGTCTAAGGGTCATAGCTGGGATCTGGGGGGACACCCCTGATACTGACACATGTCAGTAATGTGTTTTGTTTAGACTGTGCTACAGCAGTGTAAGAACTATGTCTGCATTTGTGCACATAACGTATTTATATCTAAGCAAATTGGGAAATGCGTCTGAAAATCAGTTTTCTTTTTTAGTTCAAGCCTGAACAATGTAAAAGAATCACTGGGTTAATTATTATGCTCTAAAGTTCATTAGCATCTTCTCCAATAAATTGTGACGTATTCATAAATCTGCATGCCAAAATTGCTTGATTACTTTATTGTAAGAAAATGCAATGAGAAAAAGTTAGAGAACCTAATGAGATCAAAACTAGAAATAAAAGCTTCATACCCAGGAGATAACACTAATCAAAACCTGATAATTATCAGTTTGATACTGCAAAATCTTAATTGCACCCAAGACCATGTCAGTTCCTTAGGATTTGCTGAACATCTTGCAGAGCTGTAATTCTCTTAAAAATCATCAGGGGTGGAATTTGCCATCCTTGTTCCTGATTTCAGTGGCTCTGTTTGTGAAGTGAGGCACTGGTGTCAATGAGCTATTTGTGCTGCTTGTTTTAGATAAAGAAACATCTGAAAGAGATTTGGGCATAATTTTGCATTAAGGTTGTTTGCACTTTCCATGGAAACTGTTCTAAAGATCATCTCTGTAGGCAATCTCATCTTTACAGAAACTGCTTGAAGGTATCTTTCTGCAATTCACATTTCAATATTCTTTGAACTATATTTTTCTGCTAGACTGGATTGCAAAGACTGCTATACCTGTTAAAATAATATACTAAGAAAAATGTAAATTGAATGAGGACACATCTCTGAATGAAGAGCTGGTAGGACAACACACTGAAAACCACAAACTCCCCTGTTTTCCCAGCTCTTCAAAATGGCTAAAAGTATTGTTAAATTGTAATGACAAATTACAGAGCTTGACCTTAACCTGATTGGGTGAATATAAGAAAACCTCCTCCAAACTTTGTTTAACAATTTTTCAAGCAGTGGGAGGCAGTTTTGCCACAAGAAGAATAAATATGACTGGACAATTTGCTTTCCTGGGCTTATATATATATGAAGTTTGCTTTTAAAAGGTTGGCACCAATTATCTTTAGCTATTAACCTTGAAATAAAAAATAAAAAAGAAAAAAGAAAAAAGAAAAAAGAAAAAAGAAAAAAGAAAAAAGAAAAAAGAAAAAAAAAAGAAAAAAGAAAAAGTAAATCTGTCATTGCATCACAATTTCGGAGGCTGCAAAAGGTTTTTGCACCAATGACTCAGATTCTCACAGATGAGGACTATTTGATCAGTTAGTGATTTATCCTTTTATCAGGCACATTTCCCTCTCCCACTTCTATGCTGGGCTCAGTAAGTTACCTAAGTAGTAACTTCCAGGGAATTTCACATTCTTGGTCTGAAGACTTCACAGACAGAACATTCAGCTGGCCTCGATGATCAAAGTTTGTTTTCACTATGGATTTCCTTGACATCAGCACCCAGCTACGAGGCTACCTATGGGGAACCAACCTAATCATCCTCTGCAGATGATGGAAGCAGAAATCATGCTTCCTTCATCATGCTCATACTCTCTCATTTAAAATGAATGGCCATGAAACCAATATTCCTATTGTGTAGAAAAATGGATTATCAAGGGAAGGTGGTGTAATGGTCCCATTCAGTCTGTTATTACAGGTTAATCTAAAGAAGGCTCAAAAAAAGGCTTCAATAGCATAATTTAGACCAAGCCTGCTATTTTCTAAGCTGCTAAGTACTGGGCTGAGACCATGTCAGATGTTCTCTCTGTCCCTCATCTACATAATCAGCTCAGAGCCACTGAGGACTGGGGTGCAGAGATGCCAAAGTGAGTGTCATTGCAATCAGCAAAGTTCTCAAGGGCCATCTGAGAGCTCTGACCATCTGCTCAAGGACAGGAGCAGGTCCTTCTGTGAGCAGGACTTCATCACTGGAAATAGTGGTGTCAGTCTCTTGTGCTTGTGAATGTTTGAAAATGTTCTTCAAGCAGCTATGCTTTGGCTGATGCTGTGGAGAACAAGAGCCTTTCATGTTTAATATCACTGGAAAATCCTTCCCAGGGTAGCACCGTGGTCACTTCAACAGAGATGATGGAGAAGGGAGCAGAGAGTCCCAGACATCATCTCTTCAGGCCAACACAAAATGAAAGCAAACCTCTCTCAGCTCCCTGAATTCATTGGGCTTCACTTAAAGTCCACGGATTTCAATTAGAACCCTGGAACTAATTTCTCCTCTGATCTCCAGCATACCTCTGCTGCCCTCCTGGTTTATTGGCCCTCTCTCCTTTGACCATAATTTTTTCTGGCTGTGGACCAGAGGGAACATTAAGCACCTGAATTTCCAAATTTAATTACAGTGTTTAAATAATGATACAGAGCATCGATTCCATTTACTCACAATGGCACAAAACAGCTTTAAGTATTTAACACCTGGGGCACTTCCTGTCTCACTGCTCTCTATTTAATCACATTCTGCCAATTAGAAAAATCCCTAAGAGGCTGGTCTGTTTTCTACCATTAGAGAAACTGAATGCCTCAGGCACTACAGCAGCTTTTATTTAGTGCTTTTGTCCTGAAGAGAAAGATTTACTTGAAATTAAGTAGATGGTGTATTTGAATCTATATATTGCACATGTACAACTCATTTTGAATTGCTTGGGCACTGGCACAGTCTGACCTGAGTTTATAACTGGTGCATTTGTTAACTCTTTTTCTTGGTCTGCTTGCACAAAAGGACTCTGAGAGACATGGGTCTTTACAGAGAAAATAATCTGAATCCAGAGGGCTCAGAGCCCTGTCTGAGAGGACAGCTACCCTGTTTCATTGTACCTGAGTGCCAGTTCCCAAGCACACTGCATCCTCTCAGGCCCAGGATGCTGCCTGCAAGTGGCTGCTGTGGGTATCTGGTGAGGTGCTCAGTGCTCATGTCCTGTGAGGCCACACATGTCCTGCACCTTGGGCAGCTGCTCTGAGCTGGCCTGGGACGAGCTGGAAGCTGATCATGTTCTGTTCTCTGAGTATTTCCACATAACTCCAGCAAAAAGCCATCCCAGGGCTACAGACAGCAGCAATACCTCAGCACATCCCCGCCATAGAGCTTGGAGCTTTCTGATTTAATGAGACCAGCAGGATGTTTTTCACTATGCTTTCCCCAAGGCTCAGGCCAGATGAAATTCTTTGTCATGTTTCTTTACAATATCTGCAAATCCTTCCCTCCGTCTACTCTGTCCTCTACTCATTCTTCTCCTCCTCTCTTCCTGATGTTTCTGTACTGACATTTCCCAAGATCATCCATGTGGAGGAAATATAAAGGGAATTTCTGTGCTGTACTTTTCCCCTCACTGTTCTTGGCATTTTACTTTCTGTGTTTTGCCAGTGATCATGCACCAAGGGAAACAGAAGGACCCTGGCTCAGGTCTGGTCATGTGGGAACACAAGGAAGTTGGATTTGATCCTGCTGCCCTAGAAACACATGGAAATGGTCTCTTTGATACAGACACAACAGGATTGATCTTGTATTTTCTCCATGTGCCAGTGAGGACAGTGAGAAGCTGGAAGAAAATAAAGCAAGAGAACTAAAGGGGAAGGCAGATACAAATGTATTTACATTAATGGTTTCTTGGGACTAAAATCACAGCGTTTCTTGCCCAAGTTTCCCATAGTGGCGCAACCAAACAATCCCACTTATGTTCTTTGTGTCAGGTTTATTCAGTCAGTCTCCTAAGAGAGGGTAATTTTCCAGCTTCCTTGAATTGATAAATAGCAGCTTTACATTAATAACAGTGTCCTCCTGACAACTCTTGATACTGATTTGTTATACTGCTGTGGCTGCAGTCCCAGCACCATATCCAGTGAGAAACATCCTCACCCTTTGCAGTTGTAATAATGTCACAGCCACGCTGACACTGCCCTGAGAGCCCAGCTCATGGCTCATTGCAACCACCTGGGAGATGTTTTTCCTCCTGCTTCCTATTCCATCCACCATCCAGGAGTTCTTGCTGCCACAGAGACTCACAGTGGGTCTGATTGTTCATCTACACCCCAGAACAGATTTACTCCCTGCAGACACCCCTTCTCTCTGTCTTTACCATCCCCAGAATCCATTACTGCCTCATGTTGCTTAGGGAATGTGCAATCTGCACCTTTAAACTGCAGACTGCTTAAAATCTCATTTGCCTTTCCTTGCAACCATCCTTACACCTCTGTTTAATCTTTTGGAATGTCTTCAAGCTTGCTCTTAGCTTTAATGGTTCATAATGATTTCTGCTGTGGAGGGAGTGCCCTGTGGTCCCTTGGACTCAGCAGCAGGAGCAGAGGGGCTGAGCTGCTTGGATGTGCTCAGGTCACCTTGATCAGAAGTTTTGCTCCCCACATGAGCACAAGGAAATTCCTATCATATCCAGCTCCTCATTTTTCTGTTGAAAATGCCTCAGCAGATCCTGTCTGAAATAGATTCAGTTTTACAAATCTGGTGTAAGTTATTCAGCTGCCCCAATCCTTCTTCCCCAGTTTCTCTGTTGTCACTGGCATTACAATGTTACCTTTAAGATGAGGCAGATCTTCTGAGATTACCTGGTTTTGGCCACCTCTTTGTTACTGGAATAAGCCACAAAGGCTCTGTGCTGAAACCATGTCTAAATTCCTCATGCCACATTCACTATATCTTAGTCACCAAGAACACCTTTTTGCTGGTTTTGTATTTTCCTCCTCTGAAGCTGAATTCTCATCTTCCCCATTACTAGCCTTTCCAGTTTTTTAGGTTTTTTTAGTTTGCTGGTTTTCACACTGGAAAGATCTGGAGGCAGTAAAGTAGTTTATGAGGTGATTTTTTTTTAATGTAACTACTTGCATTTGCAATAAGATTTTTAGTTCTCAAATATAGATATTAGCAGAAAGGTGGAAGGAAGAGCCATAATATCTTGCTTTGTAGCTTTAATCAACTTCTTAGGCACAGCTCTTATTAAGAATAACATTTATTTATTCATCTTTTCTAAATTATACTTTCATATTGATGCTGTCATTCTTCTAGTACAAATACTACCAGAACAAAAAGGGGTAAAGTGTTTCCATTTCACTTGAGGCCCTTCCATATCCCCTCACCACTCAGATGTGAATGGCCATACCAGGAGCACCATCTGGACACTTGTGGGCAAACATCCACTCCTCCTGCTCCCCAGGGCAGCTCTCCAGCCTGAACTGATGGAGACTTTCAGAAGGAGCCTGAGGTGTGAACAGCCCCTTTGTTGGAACCCTGAATGCTGAAAATATCAAGCTTTCTGCTTTGGCAGGTAGTGACCCTCAGGAGGGCACTGACTTTGACCTGTGGTCATGGGAACAGCTTCCAAAACTGAGTGATAGCACTGGGAGTGTGTGTGTATTTTGTGTAATGGCACAGGGTGAAATACTTAGAGTCTGGGGTTTAGGGATATAGAGCATAGTAATATACATAAGGAACAATATGGAGGGATTTGGGTGTTGCCTGGGTCCCTCTTCTTCACTTTCTTCTTCCTGCTTCTTCTCGGGTTTGGGTGATCTTTTCTGGTTGGTTAGTGAAAGCCCTCACTGGGCACACTGAGTGATCTTTAATTGGGTTGTAAATAAAAATAACCTAGGTGTTGGGTTTTAATTGGTTTTGCTTATTGTTTAAAAGTCCTTGAAACAAAGTAGAAGTTGCCATTTTCTTGCCTTCTTAGACAGAACACACACCTCATGAGAATGTATCTTAGACAAGAAGTAATAATCATCAAGTCCAAATGAGCTACCAGCGTGTCTAGTGTCTTCTGTCCTGACCTACTGAGAGTTAACAACCTCCACACCCTTCACCTCAATGGAGTCTTGAACCTTAAGACTAATACAGATGGAGGAAGAAACCTTTTCCCAAAAGGCTTTGGCACACTCCCATCATTTGTAAATGCAATTACTGTGACACTGTGCTCCACTCGGCATATTTTCATGAGCAAGTGGTCTATATTTACTTTAAAGAGAGGCTGTTTGTTGAATGTTAACATGAGGCTCAAACTTTTTCAGATGAAGACTACAGACCATGGCTAGAAGTTGTAATTCTCTTTTATCTCTGAGCACATTTGACATCTCTGCTGTATGCAGAGCATTTGAAGAAAATCACAGGGCTCCAGTTCCATGGGGCAGCTTGCAGTGAGGTGAGCTACAGCTGCACACTGCAACTCTTCAAAGGCTATTGCTGTCTCATTTCTCCAGAATATAAAAGAGTCTAAAACACCACACTCATCTATTTGCTTTGAAAAATAGAAGGCACAGACATAGCAAGTGAAAATTGGAATACGTGGGCACATTCAAGGCCTCCAGAGGAACGGGCACTGAGGACTGCTGGGAATCAGATTCAGGAAAGATCTTATAGAAATTTGTGCTCTTGGGAGGAGGGAAGGGACACATATATTGAGGAAACTTGCATTTTATTCTGAGAAAATTAATTTTTTCTTTTTCATCTCTCTTCTTTTCTCCCAATGCCATGGACATTCATTCCCCCTGCTCTGTGAGATGATGTGTTGAAGAGGAATTGGCACAAGGGGTCAGTTTCTCAGTTCTTTTCTCTTGTAGTATCTGCACTACATTGAAGGGCTGGTCTTGGTTGGAGCAGTTTGTACACTTGGTCTCTAAATGGGCTTTATCTGCTCAAGAAATTTTCTTTGGCTGGTTACAGAGTAGGCTTGCAACTGAGACAAAGCTGGTATTTTATCCTCCCATTTCTAGGATTTTTTTTTTTTTTACATTACAAAAAGGGCAAACTGGTTTGTTTCCCAATGCATGAAGCTTTTTATTACTGATCATATTTTAAATCCATTTTCACATTTCATATGAGGATAGATCCCCTGGCTTTTACAGTGTAAGTGATGGTACAACTAGCCAAAGTAACAGTCACAGCCACATGGAAAGGCAGAAAACAAACAGTCTCTAGAGGCTGCATTCATAAAACAAAGGAAGGCAATAAACAAAAAAAAAAATCTCAGAAGTTGGGTATTTTATTTCTGATGGCATCAGCTCCCACACAGCCAAAATATATAGAAAGATATAATATTTTGCTACATAAGGTTTTTCAGATAAAAAATGTAAGCACTGCTATTCTCTCTGGAACTGTTTATTTCAGAGACCTAGGAAAAATGTGTCCTTTCTGGAAATTATTAAAAACAGAGGCATTTTTTTTCTTGTAGAGAAACTAGTAATAATCACTTTGTTTCTGGGTTCCTCAGGGCACTCTAGTGACCAATGAATTTTGCTTTTAATCACTAACAAAAAAAAATCTCTCATGTGAGAGGAGAAAAGACCAGAGGCCAGAGATGTAAAGTGTTCTTCTGCCTGGGTTTGACATTGACCATTGCAGTTTGTCCAAACACAGAGTTTAAATTTAGATGCCCATTTTCATTGCTCATTTTCTAGATGGCAATCTCTGATTATAGGTGCAATAATTCTCAAGTTCTAAACTGTTCAAAACATTAGTTAAGCAATATCCCATTCATGGATGTTTGTCAGTCTGACAAGATTGGAGGCAGACATTTGGAATGAGCTCACAGTATTCTGCTCTGGTTTAGGCTTTTTTTCACTTTAAGTCAGACCACAGAAAAATAAACTCCTTAAAGATATTGCTGCAGATATAATGAAAAATCTTTTCTGTGAATTTATACTTTACCCACCTGGAGCACTGCACTCAGCTCGGGAGACCTCAGGGTGTGAAGTCTGAGAGGCAGAACTATTGATCACCTTTCTGGAATGGGAAGGATTTAAAACTGTAAGAGCACCACTCAGAGGTGCTTGTGCCAGGGTGTTGTGCTCCTTGATGATGAGGTTCAAGACACTGGGGTCAGAGAGGCTAGAACAGGTCTGAGGATGCCAAGGTGTGCATGGGCCACTCTGGTGTCCTGCATCATCAGGAGTCTCCTCAGGTTGGCAGACAGACAGACAGAGTCATCTAAGTGGAAAGTGATCTACATGTGATAAAGCTGTCTCAGATCATCATCTGTGACAAGGGCTGTGGTCTTCCAGCAAGCCAAGGTACAATGGAGACCAAAATCAGAGAGGGTCCTGGGTGCCCACCTGGGTGCTTCACCTCTTCAAGGAATCTGTGTCTTCCAGACAGGGGTACCTGACTTCTGCTATTGTTTTCTATTTTCATCTGAAGTACTCAGATAAAGTACAGATTGTCATGCTCTGGAAGGTTATATATATATATGTATGTATATGTATATGAAAAGAGCATCTACTGACTAAGTGGAGAGAGATGATTTGACTGCAAATGTTTTGCAAAAGACAGTCTGCCAAATATTTACTTAATCTGTGAATGCCTCTAGTTAAGACTGGAAAAGCCACCATCTCTTGCAGGGGAAAATTGTTTTGTTTGGCATTAGAAGGAAAAAAATTAAAAATGCCTCATAGGTCACTGAAGTTCATAATTGCTGAGCTGAGAGTTCAGATGTCATCTATGACTGAAACACCTTCTCTCCATTCTGATTAAGGGAAATATTTTCTGATTAGACCTACCATTGGCTAGTGTCAGGAAGTTATCGTGATAAGAAGTCCATTATTGTCTAGGGGTCTGCAGGCACTTATTCTACAACCACAAGCAATCCAGACTTGCATTTCAGCAGATCAAGCCATAGAAGGCAGCAGGGTGATTTTTCTCTCCAGATAACACTAAACAGCTAATTAGTGGGGTGAAATTTATGTATTCCATGTTGAGTCCATGAACAGATTATGGTATACAGACGAGTTAACATGTCATTCTAATAGGGGAAAGAGTGCAATGGAAGATGTCTACACTATTCCAATCGTTTCTTTATCTGTCTGACATAATTAAAATTTGTTGGCCTATTTATAGGTAATATTAAGTCTGGATGAACACAAGTCTATTAATTAGATTTTCCCAACAGATAAGTTGTCCTCAGTGGTTTGTGCTATGTCAACATCACAACATTGTTCCCAGCATAGGCTGTAGGATGCAGTCATTCACCCATTAACCTTATCCAAAACAATTACTTCACACACCAAAGAGTAATGAAGGAATTGTGAAGTGTTTCCCCTTAGCTGTAACCAACAATATCAAGAAAGATCAAAGGAAGGCTTTTCCCCAGATGTCACACTCCATTTCCACTTCATTTCCCCTTGCTTGGTTTGATTGATGCTCCAAGCTAAGGAAAAGAGCCTTATTTCTTTTCTGAGCAGATTTTCTTTCTCAAGTGTAAACAAGAAGAGATGTGTAGGCTGGGTAGCACAGGAAGACAACAAGCTAAATTCAAATTAAGGATATCAGAACTGAGTGCACCCCAGAGACCTGTGGGAGTGAGAAAAGCATCAATATCTCTGAGGCTGGCCACCCACACTGGTGGTGTGATACCAGAGAGATGGGCTGTGTGTGGCAACCCCATAAATAGCATGTTGCAAGTATAAAAGCATATTGTGTGCCCTCTCCTGGGTAGGATTTGGAACACAGCAGAGCTCAAGCCCAATCCCAATCATGTGCTGCCTTCCAAGCAGAGTGAGAGGGGAGTGCCTTTGAGCAGAGCACAAAAAAGGAGGGCACTATGCACTCACCAAGTTCTCACATTTTTCTTTGGCCTGAGAATTTCAGGTATCCAAGTCCATGTACACCACACATTTGCACAGGACATCATGTAAAATATAGAAATTTGAGAGATATATAGATTTTCAGATTTTGAGGAGACGCATGCCTTTCTTGTTGATGCTCAGCTACCACTCCCTTTCACCCTTCCAATTCTCTCCCCATCACACCGGGAGGAAGTAAGTGAGTGTCTGTAGATGGTTAATTGTTATCTTGGCTTGAACCACAATAATCTTTCTGGTGTTCAAAGGCTTTGAGGTAACAACAGATTTGGTTTGATTGTGCCCCATCAAATTTAAACTCTTGTGCTCCTTAATGGCTGCTTTTGGTTTTGCTGAATGTCAAGGTCTTTTCTGCTCCTCATTCCAGCAATGGGGAAGTTGAGGGTGCACGAGAGCTGGGAGGAGACACAGTCAGGAGAGATGACCCCAAGTGACCAGAGGGATGTTCCATACAGTATGGCAGCAACAGCAGCATATATAGCTGAGAGAAGAGGAAGGAAGAGGGAATATTCAGAGTGATGGTGTTTGTCTTCCCAGTTCACCATTATGAGTGATGGAGCCTGGATTTTCTGGAGATGGTTGAGCGCCCGCCTGCCCACGGGAAGGGGTGAATGAATTCCTTGCTCGGCTTTGCTTGCGTGCACAGCTTTTGATCTGTCTATTAAACTGTCTCTCTCTCAAACCTCGAGATTTTTCACTTTTACCCTTCTGAGTCTCTCTCCCATCCCACCACAGGGGAGCAAAGGAGCTGCTGTGTGGAGCTAGGTTGCCAGCTGGGGTTAAACCACAATGTTATTTTTGTCAAATAGTCTATTCCATGCTCACAAATTACAGCTGGAGGAGGCAGTGACCCTGCTGCCAGCCCAGCGATCAGTGCACACCTCCAGGGACTGCAAATTCAGGTTCTCAGTTCCCTCCAGCTGAGATAATTCTGCCCTGTGCTCCTCACAGCCCTATCCTAATTCCACACAGCCCTCTTGCCCCTCCTGTGTGCATCCATCTCAGGACTGGCTCAAAGGAAGAACAGGCAGGGCTGAATTTCTGTCTCCTGTGGAGTCCATTGCACAAGACTCTTAAACAACAGTGCAGGATACCAATCCCTCTCAAGAAAAGTAATTCTGCCTTATTGGCAGCACTAAGTGTAGCTGCAAGAGTAACCACAAAATAATATAAAATGTGATATTAATATCAGTTAACTAGGAAAAAACATTAACAAACAGGAATTCAATTTAGCTTATGTCCTACTCTGGGACTGAAGGACAAGAAAAGGGTAAATGTACATTAGATCATAACAATGATGATAGTTTTTCCTAATAAAATGTATTACTGTCATCAGAACCACTTGATATATTTATGACTAAGTCTCCATCATCCCTTTGCATCTGCTGTGACTTAATTATGATGGTAGCACCAGCCTGTTAATATTGTTTGGAGCTGGCTTAATTTGCCTTCCATAATTTAGGCAAATTACAGGAGGTGAGCTGGGCTGAATGAGTAACCTTATTAGCAGGCTGGATGAAGGTTAAAGGAAAAAGATTACAGCAAAACCAAAAGAAAGGTAAATATTTCAGGCTGAAGCTTTCCCTTTTACATGGCTTCTCTCATAACAAAAAGTTTATTTACTTGATCCTATGCTATAATCAATATTTTTATTACTTTTTCTTTCTATTTCTATTTTCAGTCTTCAGGTCACTACTTTGTTGACAGCATAATATATGAACCTTGCTCAATAGCCATTATTTGTATTTACAGTATTCTAGATCATCCTTCCACAAAGGAAAAGAACAAAAGAATAATGTTTCTGAAAATTATTATGTCCACATTATTGCTTTTCCTCCTCTTGAAGAAAGAAAAAAAAAGGTATTTGTGGAAGATTTTAAGCTTTTTTTTTCTATCTCTCTCATGGGTGTAAATACAAAGTCATCTCATTAAAATGTATGAAATTACCCTGGCATAAAATTAATATAGGAGTAGATTTGGTCCCATGCTTTTTTGTATGGATTCTGAAGTATCAAAACTGCCTCTGCTATATCAGGACCTGCATTCATGTAATTCAGGGAAGGATGGGGTCTAACACACTCTGATTATCCCTGTATCAATTTTCAGTGGCAGCACTAGTCTATACTATTGAATAAGTTATTATGCTTTGATTGATTTTTCTTTCTTGAGGCATGAATTTTACATTTGAGGCAATTCCTGCAAAAGAAATAAAACTGATGCCACTAAACAGGAACCCCAACTTTTCAACATAAAAAGTTTTTTGGATAATTCCTGTGGAAGATAAATTGGTAGTAAAGTATTGTTCTATATTTGACACCTAATAAAGACATGGGGATTTTTCTCCTGGAGGGTTGGATTTTTGTTCCAATTGCTTTGATTTTTCTCTGCCCACCTCACAGCTGGGATGGATTATGGCTGCTCTCAGCAGAACTCACTCGAAACACACTGAAGTCTGTGACACTGACCTCCACAAGTTTTTGATTTGACCCAGCTGAAGTTTGCTTGGATTCTAAGACTGTTGGTCCCTGTTTTTTCCTAAATTTCAGCATGAGAAAGACAAATGTGCTCAAACCTGCATCTCTTGGATGTATGTTTAATTTGAGGCAGGCAGTGGAATATGGGCATTCTAACCTACAACTGAAACAAAAACCTTTTAAAACTGCATTTGTTTTAGTTAGTGTTTGATAGTCCTTCAATGCTGTCCCAAAATTCCTCAGGCTGTTCAGAACTTTCTCTCTACCTCTGTCTTATCTCTGATTTTTCTAGGTGTGGGCAATATTTAACCCTACTACCAGTAAGGAAAATGGATTTAATAGCTTAGCAAAATGAAAGCTTGGAAGATACAGGGCAGCTCACCCACAAGAAGTCAATTACTATGGAGGGAGTGGAGATAGAGGGCAATATTGTCATGAGAATAAATGGAGAAGCAAAGGAGAAAAAAATATGTTTTTGGCTGCCCTGAACGTGGCCCTGATGACAGCTGCTCTCTCTATTGCTATCACCATGGAGGAATTCATTGCACAGAGGCTGCTGGCTGTGGGGGACCTTGTTGCAAGCACATGGTAGTAGGGATAAAAAATAGCATAAAAGGTAACCAAACTGTGAACATCCAGAAGGGAGTGAAGCAGCAGGTATAAACTTGAATTTAACATATCATGTCAGAGCAACCTATTGCTGTTTGTGACTGGCCAGGATGCCTGGGGTGGGAAAGGAGCAGCAGGTACCATTAATCCAGCCTTTACAAGGGGTTTGTTTTGGATGCCACCATGCACAACATCACCATAAACAGAAGAGAGGGCTTGAATGAGCCCTTCTAGTGTGAGCCTCAGAGGAGGCACCCAGCCAGCATTAAACAGCAGCTCAGTGTTTAACTGGGAGAAAACATCTTTCTCCCACCACCCCATGCCTTTCACTGGAACCCCTCATTTCCCTCTCACCTTCCTGTGTCACACAATGTTGTCACTGGTTAGCAGAAGAGAGTATTTCATAGAATCATAGAATGGTTCAGGTTGGAAGGAACCTCAAAAATCATCTAGTTCTACCTTCCCCTAGCCAATTTAAAGCCAAGAAATATCACACTTCTGCCCTCCTTCCCCTCTCCCCCCACACCATGCACAGCCCTAGGTGGTGACATGCTTTCTCAGAGAATGCAGGCAACCCAGGCAGATCCTACAGAACTGCTGGTCACTGGGCTGCAGAGACAACCTCCTTCATTCCTACTCATCAGCAAGAAGAAACAAGGCAATTGCAGTTGTCAACTCATTTATCAATTTTGGGAGAAATAACAAATAAAGTTTCAAGTCTACCAAATACACAGTGTTATGAGGAAGTTAATTAGTTACACATAAAGATATTAATAGATGGATAAGGGTAAACCATAATGGTGCCTTTCATGCAACCAGCATAAAAATTCTTGACACTGTAAGACTGGAATAAACTGCATAGGATTATTTTGCTAATTCTGATGTTGTGTCATGGTACTGCTATCAATTTTTATATTGTGGAAATAAGACAATAAGTTCCCTTTAGTTTCATTTTTCAAGTCCATTTCAGAGAGGTACTTCACCATAAGACCAAAGTCAGTCTATTTTAGGAGGGTTGCACATACTCATAATGGACACATGTAATTTACTTGATTCCAGAGAGACAAAGACAGATACACCGTGTTTATTCAGAAATAAGACCATTTTTTAATGATTCACTGCCTGTCCTGAATAAATAATCTTGCATATATAATTTGTATCAAGATGGATGAGCTGTTGCACCAATATTAAAGAAAGTTAAGAATACCCTCCACAATATAAATCACCCAGTTGCTGTGAGGGATGTCACCTTGTATGACAAAACGGGAGCTTAGGAAATTAGAAAGGAGATTAATGTCATGTTCTGATGTTCTTGCATAAAAGTTATATATAGTTTGAAGCTCTACTGCTTGATCATTCCATAGCTGAGATAAATTGGTTTATAGAACATCCAGATGCACATAAGGAAAGATTAGATGCAGCGAATATTTGAATTAATCTGTGGACTGAGTGTGTCCAGAATCAACTCCAGGATGTAGATTTTTAGTGTTTAGAGCCTAATTCCTCACTAATGAGGGGTCATTTTTCACTTAGGGGAGTTCTCCTGGAAGGCAACTGTCTGTCATCTCATCTCATCATAGCAAATGACCTTCCACTTTGAAGATAACCTGAGATTATTTGATCTAAATTCAAAATTATCTCCCAACAGGGATCACTGATAAGCACTGAAATTCTCTAGAAAGGGAGATCCCAGTGTGGCAGCCAGTGACTCCATCCAGTGTATGGCTGCACTGGATGCAGTGTGGGCATGGGGACATGCTCTTCTTTGAGCTGGCCAGAAACCCTTGACCCAGCTTTTGCTGTCACCTGGGCTGCATCTGGAGGCTCAGAGTTCATTTCTGTGGGGTAGTCACCATCATGTGAGCATGGTCATTTTCTGGGCACATTATAAAACTTCTAGAAGGGCATCTATGGCTCTTGTGCTGAAGTTCTAAAGTCAGGGAGGGCCAAGGAATCTGACTGATGTTAAAGGCTAAAAGTTAAAATTCTGTGTTAAAAGCCATCATCCTCGAAGCTTTGTCTTTTTAATCACTATTTCCTACTTAAATACGTCTGAGCTGCTTTCCAGCACAAGATACTCTATTATCTGCCAGATGCTGCCCTTGGGAGGCAGAACAATCTCTAGCATAAGGGAAAGAGTTCATTTTCCATAACAGTTTTGAATTTCAGTCCTTAGATAGATTTAAATTTAAATAAATTCATCAATTTCCCATTAAGAACATATGGAGTCAAAAGCTTGCAAATTGTCTTCCTGAATTTCTTCATGATGAACTGGACTGGTCTGCTGAGTAAGTCCAGTTTTAATGGCACATGGTTCAATGAAGGCTCTTTGAAGCCTAGAAGGCTCTTTTAAATTAGGGACTATTTTAGAATTAGGAAATTGCAGCCTTATCAGATCTGCTTGAATCTATACTTTAAAGTAAATTGGGTCATTACAATGTGTGGTTAATGCTAATGGACTTGTTGGTTTAATTACATAAGAAAAACAGATCTAATAATTGGAGGGTAGGGTTTTGTGTTGTTTGGAGGGGGGGTTGTTTTGCTTTGTTTTTATTTGCTTTTTAATTACTATCAGTGATGATGCTAATGTTCTATGTGCTGAATCTCTTCTCATAGTACATTTACTAGTTAGCATGTCTGATGATACAACCCTGAAAGTGTTAAGGAGAAGAAAACTAAAACTACACTGAAAAGCTGTGACTAATGCTGATTTTCTGATACATGTTCTCTCACCTCTTTTTCTTGTCAGATGAAAAGTAATACACAAAGACTATCCAAGCTCAGAAAAGCAAGAAAAAGCACAGAGATATGAATTAACACCCTAGTCTATTTTTAAATTTAGAGTGTGTGAAATGTCATCTGGGAGGGTCAAGTGTATTTACAACAGTGAGCCTAAGCTCTCCACTGTTCACCTTTTTTACTGCATACCCTGTGTGGTGAAGGTCCTTTGGGTTATAACTCACTGTCATATGACTGCTAGAAAAATAAATTAGTAGAAATTATGAATATATAATTTAATAATGGGCTACCTGATGCTCAGAACACATATTTGCCAACTACCTGGTATCTCTCTGATGAGGTTCATCAGTAAGTGTATATTTACTAGACCCTGATAAAGGTTGTAAAACAAACACAGGCCCGTGGAATATCAGATATTGATAAACTGGATCAGCCAGAGAGTCACCTACTACACTTAATAAATCAAGCCCAGGTGAGAAAATACACAGAATCACCTAGGATAAGCCATACTTTGGGAGTGGACTGGGAAAAGATAACTCATCATGAACCCTTCTGAATGAAAATCATCCAGTGAGCCATTTAAAGATGAGTAGTGAATGTGAGCAGAGAGGTGACCTTGCCTGGAAATGGATAACCAGCACTTAAGAGTTTTGTCTGACACTGGTGTTCACCACAGAAATTAAACTATTTAACCTAATTGATACTTTAATTTTCCTCTAAAAAGTATATGAATCTATTAAGATATATTCACAAAAGCAATAATCTGAACTATCTCAACAAAACCTGCTCTGGTTTGCAGTCAGTTCTGCTGTGAGGGTGAACTCTGTCTTGCAGTTCCTGCCCCAGGAGATGTGGGCATGGCACTGAACCCACAGAGCCCTGGATGTGGTCACAGTCAGTCTAGATACAAACAGTGATACCTCAGATTCCCCCAAAAAACCCAAAATTTGCAAAGCTTGTGACAAGCTCAGACTCAGACAGCTCTTTATCCATAGACTCATGGAATCCTAGAATCCTGGAATCACAGAATGGTTCGGGTTGGAAGGGACATTAAAAATCATCATGTTCCAACACCCTGCAATAGGCAGGAACACCTTCCACTTGACCTGGTTGTTCAAAGCCCCATCCAACTTGGTCTTGAACACTTCCAGATATGGGGCAGCCAAAAATTCTCTGGGCAAAGTGTTCCAGTACTTCACCACCTCTCACAATAATTTCCTACTTATATTTAATCTAAATCTATCCTCTTTCAGTCTGAAGCTTTCTCACTTGTCCTGTCACTCCAGGCTTGTGTAAAAAGTCCCTCTCCATCTTTCCCATAGGTTCATTCAAGTACTGGAAGGCTGCAATTATGTGACCCCAGGGACTTCTCTTCTTCAGGCTGAACAATCCCAGTTCTCTCAGACTTTTCTCATAGGAGAGATGCTCCAATTTTATAATCTTCTTTGTGGCCTCCTCTTGACTTGCTCCATAGGTTGAGGTCCTTCCTGTGCTTGGACCCCAGAGCTGATGCAGCCCTGCAGGTGGGCTCTCACCAGAGCAGAGCACGGGACAGAATTCCCTCCCTCACCTGCTGCCCACAGGGCTTGGGATGCAGCCCAGGACACCTTTGGCTTCTTGGGCTGCAATTGCACCTTGCTGGGTCATGTTCAGTCTCTCATCCACTGGTCTCATCTCTAAATGTAGCATCCTAAAGCTTTTAAAACCTGCAGACTTCACGTACTAAAAATATGAAGCATAACAGAATGTGCCAAGTAGAATACAAATGGTTATATTTATATATATGTTGGCCACGTCCCCTAAGGTTTTCTCCCAGAAGGGCATTAGGTGAATACAAAATATCCCAAGAGCACAAAGTGTTGACCCTGTTCATATTTATTAGACCATATGCTTTGCTGCCAGGGGGTTATGAACTTTTCATGCTCCAGATCTGAGAGCAGCAGTCCCATCTGTTAATGCAGCTCTACAATTACTGTTGTATAGACAGACAAATACTGTCTGTGTTTGATATGGACTCACTACTGAATGCCAAAAAATTCTCTAGGACCTTATCCATTTAACTACTGAACTATCAGTGAGAGTCTCATTGTATTCCACTTTTTGATCCAGAATAGCTTTTATATTTATATAAAATATGTTTAAAGTATTCCAACTCTCTAGTAGACCCTGATACATAACAGAATAAGTGAAAAAGATTATGGGGTGTTTTAGTTTTAATATTTTGGACTAAAGAGTGAGGGCTAGGAATTAATCAGTAAAGGAACTATGTGTTTTGAAGAATGTTTTCTATACATCACATTTGCTGCAGGCAGGATAGATGTATGCATATTTTCAGTGGGACAGAATCTGCAGTGATATATTTCTTTACTTCAGTCAAATTTAGATGTCTAGCCTGCTATTATAGATGATTAGATAGCTATATTTACTGCTCTGAAATTATTCTTAATAACACCATTGCTCTCAACCTGCTTCTTAAGCTCCAGAAGGGAAATTGATATTATGAGTAATTATTTTCAGCAGCTCTGAATACAATAAAACTGCACACACTGGAATCACATGTATGTCTATTCATAAAAACACACCCCCACACTGCCACAGAACAATAGGCATTTTTCAAAAATGTAAATCCCCCCTGTTTTTTCCATATATCATAGATAATATGTATGTCTGCAATGGATGATATATGGAATAATGTCTTAGTTTTCTCAGCAACTGCTTCACTCACTTATCTTTAGAACACAGTTCCTGCTAACACCAAAGCAAGGGACTCCTACTTCCCTCCGTGGCCATTTAAAAGTAATAACCTCACACTATCTGTCATCTTCATTGCAGTGTGGTTGATAAAGGAACAGACACTGAGGGCTCATTTCTGGCTTGGAATTTGACCATTAAACTCTGAAATTGCAGGTGTAATGCTTAAAGTCTACAGCAAAATATGACTCCCTCTGCAGTGGAGCCTGGACTGCTCTATCCAGGGGCCCACTCCCAAAGAGGGATGAGCCAGCAGAAGTCAAACTTCATTACCTTGTTCACTGTTTGGGTCTTGATTGGGAAATCTGCAGCTTAGGTCCTACTAAGTTTGTTGCAAATGTCCCAGAGATGAGGCACAAAATCAGCCTGTGCAGGAGGACACAGCATTTTTCTTTCCTTAACACCACACATGAGAGCCACCCACATTGACCACTCGTTATCCTGTCAGAGAGATGCCTGAAGGGACATGCTAAGCCATAACCCACACTCCTCTATTTGCTCTGCTTTGTTCTCAGCCAAGAGGATGCTGATAGGGTAACTGTGAAAAGGAAAAGCAGAAACAAGGAAGTACAGCCTAAAAAACAGAGCAAAATGAAACAAACAAAAAAAAAATCCAAGTACAATAAATAACATTATTTTATCTGAATTTTACATTCTTCAGTTAATCAAGAAAAGCTTATTAATGGATGGGTTCAAAAGAAGTACCTCTTTGTCCTGAATTCATCCTTTCTGACATTAGTTCCTCACATTTAGTTCATCTGTCTCAGCGTAGTTTGGGAGCTCTTTTTATATTTAAAGGTACTTCTTCTCCTAAGCCAGGTTTCCCTGAAGGGCATTTTGTTCCCCTAATTATTTTACATTGAATGTAGATGACAGTTTTTCAGAGAGAAAGATGAGGTAAATTACTTTTTTGGGTCCCTGATCCACTGTAAATGAATCAACAATGGACAAATCAGTGTTATTAAAATAATTTGAATTTCCAGTTTTAACAACTCTTGACTCTGATAGAGAATACTTGCCCAAACTTAGAACATTTCTACTTGAAATGATGAAGGTGCACAAATGACATATATCAGGTAAGACACCTGTTCTCATGGAGTGATTTATTTCCTGTATTTTCCTGAGAAAAATATTTCAAGCTCTGTCCTCTCCTCAATGCTAAATCAAAGTAGATATATTGTATTTTGCGTGAGTAGATGATGCATTAATTTATACGTCTTTAGAAAATGGTGTTTAGCAACTCAGTATAAGATGAATGAATATGGTCATCACTTATTCCTATAAACAAACACCAGGTACACAATTTACACAGAGAGAGCAATATCTGGCACAATCCTTGTTGCTGGGAATGGAAGGAATTGCATGAAGTATCCTCATTATCCTATCAGCCTAATTTGGCTCAGCTCGTTTTAATGGAGCGCGGAAGCGCGGCCGCCTGTTCAGCCCCCATCCCAGGAACAGATTGTCATTAACTGCCTGAGCAGCTGCACAGAGCACGAGAAGGCTCCCAATGATGTGACTCTGTTGATATTATTACCTGTGCTGAAATGATTCTGGAGATTGGAAGGGAAGAGCTGATTGCCTTTTACGGCACTGTCTAAAGCCTAAATGAGTTCTGACACCTGAAGGAAGGAGAAATAACCTGCAGACTTCACATCAGCTCTCTGTAAAGTTTATTTTACACCATGACCTCACCCTTGCAATTATTTCAGCCCCTCCAGTTATTGTCACATATTTGATCCTCAGTTTTGGTTTAATTGATACTGTGAATGTTAACATAAACTTGATGGCAAAGGAACAGCTATTCACTGTGTAAGCCAATTTCTTCATTATTGCAAGGAAGCAAGATCCCACCAATGACCCTGCCTGTGAGTAAGCAGCAGTAATACATTGAAAATTTGACAAAAATGTGTGCTCAGGGAAACTATTACAATACTATATTAAATGGAAGAAAATGGAGTTAGTCTGGCAGACAGCTACAGTTTGTAGGCAAGGATAGGGCAAGCCCTGGCTAATAATATATTTAAGGTATTAATAGCAATGGTTAAAATACTGTCTTCTGTAGGATGACATAATAGTAGTGCAAAGCTGGGTGCTATCTTTGTTTCTAAATAAACTGAGTTTAGGACAAATTATGATTGTGGTGAATAATCATGAAATACAGCTGTGGGCCAAAAGGAAATTTAAAAACTACTGCATCCAGGCTGAACAACCCCTCAGCCTCTTTCCATAGCTCTGTGTCCTGTTCAAGTCACTTATGCCACCAGAGAAATTAGCACCCTGGTCTAGTGAAAGGTATTTCTGTCCCTGGCAGGGGCCTGGGACAAAATGATCTTTAGGGTCCTTTCCAACCCAACCCATTCTCTAATTGTCACCAGAGGTATGTGCTTCACTTGTCCTTTGGGCTGCTAGAAGCAAGGATGAGGGTGTCAAGGATGTGCTTCCAAAGGCATAATGAAGAAAAAGCTGTGGGAGCTCCAAGACAGAGTACAGGAGTGAGTGATTTGGTTAAACATCTCATCCATCTTTAAGAACCTCTGCAGATGTCACCCTGTAGCTGTTTGGGGAGATAATCCAGAGACAGCCTTGGAGAGTCTGTCAATGGGACATGGATCTCTGAATGACCCTGGAGCAGGAGCACAGAGGCTGCTGCTTAGTAAGGCTTGTGATCTCATGAACAGTTTTTGGCTTCCTTCTGTCTGCAAAAACGTGACATGTTTGCAACTCACATTTATAAACAGATTTCATAACCACGCCTCAGTTAACTGCAGCTTCCCCCTGCTCGTTCGAACAAACCACGTGACAAGTCTTGTTTAAGAACATAAGGTCCCCTGTGAAAAAAACATTTCTCACAAGCTAGTTGTGCATTGTTCAATAGAGAAGCTTCTGGGTCTTATTAGTGTTGTTATTTGTATTTCAGAGAGTACCACAGAGATTTGGGAAAAGTTGTTTTCTTGGCTAGAAGAAGGGGTTTTCCCATGAAGTGTTGCTTCGGGGACATTAGAATCACAAGTGAAAATGGCACAACACAAAGCACAGAGTGGCATTGTGACATGACTATGGGGAAATATAAATTACAGCCACAGCAGTACTAAGTACTAAATATCAGCATAAATATTTGTCTGTTCCTTATCTGTATTCTAACAGAGATTTAGACACAGAAGTGCCTAATATTACCAAAGCATTTGTTCTAATAATATGGATTTTTATATTCCAACTGTTATGAGCAGTATTAATTCTTCATTTGAAGTACATTTGTCTTCATCATTCATAGTATCCCGTTCATTAACAGTCAAAACTCCATCAGAAACATTCATTCCACTGATTCTGATCTAAACTACCCTGTTGGGTGAGAAATTCAAAATACATTTATTCTGCTTTAATTAGACCTCTAGCAAATCCTTGGGAAATGGCAATTTTGAGCAGAAGATGAGAGAGCTATTTCCTTTAGACTCTCCCTACCACGAGAGCAGGATGACAGAAGGAGTTAGGAGTTAATAGGAAACATTAACCAGAATTTGCCCTTGCAGCAGCCAGCAGTTCAGCTGCCGTTTCATATTTCTTCCGTGACATCACACGCACTTGCAGACTTTAACATTTGTCCATGGCCTTCAGGGAGAGCACAGCTCAGTAATAAGATGAACTGCTTTTAAAAGATTGTTCTAATACCATCAGGGCTGACACAGCACTGATGTCAGTGGAGGTAAGGGAGGGTGCTGAACTCCTCACCTCGGTTCCTATGGCAGGGAGGATGAAAAACGAACACCCTGATGCTGCCAGCATTGCAAGCTCTCTGCAGCTGCCCACAGCATCAGCATCAGAGTGGGGGTGCCAGGGCCCCACAGTGCTCAGGTTTGAGTGCTGGGATGGGGAATAGCAATGGGGTCTATTGAGGTGGGGAGAAGAAAGGGCACAGAAATTTCAGTCTTACTTTAAGCCAGGAATCCTGGATGGGACCATCAGCTTAAATATGCTCTCCAGGGGTACAGATACACTGAGACATTATTAAGCTGCACTGGTTCACCCCAGTGGTCCCTTTATGTATAAGCTGGCCTTTGACAGGTTAGAGAAACACCCAATTTCTCAGTCACAACAATCTTTGTCCTGAAAAAGGACACTGGTGCATGGGAAAAACAGTGACTAAGGCATCAGTGAGATAAAAATTCCTTCCCAGGCCTGCCCTTTGACTGCCCACTGACTTGGAGGGAGACCATGTGGTTTATCTTCTTTCTCTCAGGAGCTTCATCTATGCAGTGCAAATCTTTTAGGGCAGGAGCACCTTCTGAAATGGATTTGTCTAACATCAAAGATGACTGATGTCCCCCAAGTTCAACTGCAGTGTATAAATAGTAAGAAGGAGGCCAGCAGGCTGCAGAGAGCAAGAGCTTTGTGCTTTGCATCTTTTAACCTTTCCAAACTGTAAAATTACAAATATGAAAAGGATGGGATCCAAATGTGCAAAGGAGGATGAGGAGACAGGAAGGGAAACCATGTACTAATGGCTTATGAAAAATCACTTGGCAATTTGTCATCTGCCTCCTTTGAGATAAAAAGCCAATATAATGGAATCAAGGGCAATTATGTCCCAGGCTATGAAGTGTCTTAGGCTATACTTAAGCCTTCATTTTTCAGTTTATGAAATGTCTTGGTGTCTACTCAAGCCTTCAGTTTTGATTTCATATTTTGCACTTTGTGTGTTTTGTCTCTTTTGTGAATAATGGATTTTATCAACATTATTAGATATTACTTTCATTGGTGTAGTACTTACAAGTGATACTTATACTCTTGAAGGTTCAAGATATGGTGAAAAAGTGACCTGACTGTATTTGTAGAATATACTGGGACTTCAGCAGTTCTTTCTCATGTTTAATGAAGACATAACTGGGATAAGAGGGACAAAAGCTGAAACTTCTAAATATCCAGCCTGGAAAGTTTTTTTAAAACAACAGCTGAAGAAATTTCTGCTGGAGCCAAGAGAAATAGTTGAGACCTCTCTCTCTCCCTCTCTCTCTCTCTCTCTCTCTCTCTCTCTCTCTGGGTTTTTCAAACCAATCTGAGTGTGTTTCCCAGCAGCCCAGTGGCTTTGATGTCATTCAGCATAGCAGGGTGGAATATTATCTTGTCAAGTAACATGGAGAAGTCATGGAAGAAGATGGATCTTGCCTTAATAAAAAGCCCAAAGGGCTGCCTGTAGAGTATCAATTTAGCTGAACAGTAGCTCTGTCCCACCCTCCTCCTGGAGTTAAACACTCTGAGAACATGGCACAGGGAAGGTCTCTCCCTTGCTGAATTCACAGGGTAAATGTCAGGTGGGATGCAACAGGCAAGGAAAGCACAAGGAAACCAACACACAGCATCGGTGAAAGTGATAAATGCAGTGGTCCCAGGAGAGGAAGGACAGGAGCCCTGATCACAGAGCAAACAGGTGTTTGAGGGAGGGGTTTCAAGGAGAATCATTACAGTCATTTCAGACTGCTCTGGGGTTTTTTCCTGACTAAGGGAAAACCAGAGAAGGCACAGAGCAGCTCACCTGAAGGCACAAAGCAAACAGCTGAGCTGATGCCAAGGTCCAGCTGAGGAAGGCAAGAAGACAAAAATGTAGGCTGTGAAATATTTTCAAAAAGTTTCTGCTGTCTGTACTCCAGTAGTGAATAGCAAAAGCAGTTGAGAGAGAGGGTGGATGTCATGAGCAGAGGCAGGAAAGGGGAATGGAAAATGCCACATTATGACAAAGCAGCAAGTTAATGGTGTCACCACAGTGACAAAGCCAAGACATGGGACAGGCAAGAGGGCAGAATCAGGGCCACATGCAGCATCCTGAGGAGACTACACATGTCCAAAAGAAATATAGAAGACAGGCTAAGATGTTGGGTAGGAGATTGATTGTGGTGTAGTCTTCATGTACTGCTCAGCACAGGATTTATTCTCAAAATGCCTGACAAAACAGATTTGTTCTTTTGGGTTTTTTTTTTAATCTTCATAATTCTTCCAGCCAGCCAGCTGATTCAGCCTCTGCCAGCCATAGGTGGGCTGTGGGCTCAACACAGCAGGCAAATGCAACTTTATTGATTTAAAGATGTATGAGTCTCCTGCTAGCAAATCATTGTATTCAATGGTTTCTTCATTGCATATAATGGTTTCTTCATTGCATTTAATCATGGGATTAAAACTTCCATTAAATTCAAAAGAATTTTTTTTCTTTTTTAGGAGACTTATGGAATAGCACATGGAGAGAGGCATCTTTAAGCAGGTATGCACACAGGAAGCAGACTTTAATGACAAGAAAGGTTGGGCTGGCAGCTCCTTTTCATGCACAAGGGCACAGTGCACTTTCCAAATACTAAATTCTTGCTGTAGTAGTGCTCAGGACCAAATAAAAACTACCTTTTTTCTCTCCTTCAATTAGATTTATTAGCCCGGACAGAACCCTCACCTGCCTTTCTCAGAGCAGAGCCAGGTTGTTTTTCTGTTCTTCTCATGGTCTCACAGATCTTGAGATCTGAGCTGTGCATCTGGAGGGGTGGAACTCATGTTCTTGGAGCAAAATGGCTGGGGACAGGAGTGACAGAGGCTCAAAACTCCCCACATCAGGGAAAATTAAATTTCTGCTTTTTAGGTCCTGACTTCTTCCATCGTGGGTTTGAACATCTGTGTGTTTGAACGTCTGCCAAACCTGTGGATCTGTGCATGGCAGTGGGCTCCTGCAAATACAGCACCACAGGCCAAGTTCTCCAGACTTTTGGGTGGAATTGGGCATTGGTGCAGAAATCTGAATGTCAAGAGATCTTGAGGCTGACATGGGCACCAACCTGATCTGAATGGGTGACAGCAGAGATGTGCAATGTCTGTGTTTGTATGGAACTCTGGGGCTGACCAAAGGCACACACAGACAATGGACAACAAGGAGAGTATCAAGAGAATGGCTGCTTTGAAGCAGTGGTCTGAGCTGTTGGCACCCAAATTTTGCAAAACATTAATCTAAATTCAGTTTTAATTTAGGTGACTTCAATCCTGCCTTCAGTGCAATTTCATGGAATTGAATTTTGTCCTGCACTTATCTCTGAAGTAAGCTCTTCAGGGACACCTCAGTCTTAGGTTGGTATCAAAACACATTTATCATCCCCCTAAATTTTCATTAGTTTTGTGACTGTGCCTTTCTAACCTGATATGCTGCTTCCATTAGTCCAAACACAGAAACAGCTGATCTGACAGAAAGGCCCTTGCCTATCTTATTTATCTTTTCCAATACTTTTTTTAATAATTTCTAGATCATTTGTTTATTCTAAGTCTGAAAGATAACCATTTGAATCAGTTCTTTCTTAGCCTATATTTATTTTTAGTTAGGTCTCAGTATAATCGTGGCAGAGAACCTCAGTCTTGATCAAATCTGTTTGCTCTTCTCCCTCTGTTTCTCCAAAACCATAATTGAATTGTTGTATAAGTCTAGTGAAAATAGCATTTTCCATTTTCAAGCATCAAAGGTCTTCTCAAGTATTTATTGATTGCTGTCTCCTGTGAATCCTCTTTGAAGCAGGTACAGTCTGTTACAGCTGTTTTCCCACGGATATACAAGGCATGGTGTTCCTCACAGAGCTCCAGTGATGTACAAGAGTAGATATTTTTATTAAACCCTTCTTTCACTCCAAGCTCTGACAGGAAACTTCATCCTTCCCTCACAAGCCTGATCATGGACTCAACAGCTCAAGAGTTTTAGCTGAGCACCCTAGAGCTGAGTGCAGGGCACTGGGCTCTTCCTCTGACCTGCCTGTGCTGCCGTGGGTTTGTCAGGAAAATGCTGCTGGAAAGGTTCCCTGGATGCTGCTGGCACCCAGCCTGTGCCTGGGACAGTCTGCAGAACACAGCACAGCCCAGGTGTACACAAAGCTTCCAGCCAAAGTAAGAGATGGCAGCACATCCCTCTGCATTTCCAGGCAGGGAAAGACTGAGCAGCTGAGGTCCCACTTCCCTTCAAACTTCCTTGCCTCCTCCAGTGGAAAAATTTCCATGTCACATGCTTGTTCAGCAGCTTTCAAAGGGCAATGAAGCATTTTGGCCTCTGCACAACTGATTTGTCTTTTATTTTTTTCCCAGACTTTCTTTTGAACTTTTTTGACATCAAACTGGATCTCCCTACCTAGCTTCAGGCAGGAAGCACTGAAGAGGACCTGCCAGTCTTCTCCACCTGGATGGACACACATACATATCATGGATGCATTCTTGCATCATTTTTTTCTGTGAAATAAATTTGGTTCATTTTGTTTCCTCCAGTAAAATAAATTTCTGGCTTATACTTTCCTTTGCTTGTTTGATTTTGTATTATTTTTTCTCAGGCATGGAAAACCAGAATTCCCATGCTATTCCAGATAAAGTCTTATGACAGTCTTTTATTTCCTTATCTCCAGTTATCTCACAGCTGTACTGATATCCAGTTCAGTTATCTTAAATAATAATTACTTACATGTCAAAAAAAAAATGCACTGATTAATTTAGAAAATTTCAAAGAAAATTTCAGATTATTCTGAGGATTTTGTTTTTGACAAAGACTTGTAGCATATAAATTAATTTATCTGTATTTCTATGTTTTCCTTAATAATTTCTTCTAAAGTCTTAGGTATAGCTGGAATCAAATTAATTGGGTATTATTTATCCATGGGGTGCTTTTTTACCTGCTTGGTAAGTCTTCTCCAGTAAATTCTTTTGACAAGACCTCTGATGAGATGAAGAGATATATGTGAAGAAAATGTGCCAAGGAGAAATACTTTTCACAATACCACAGATCAGCTATTTTTCTTTAGTTCACTGAAATCCAAAGGGCTGATGAATATGAGCTTGTGAAGCCAGAGTCAGATGTGACAGTCCTGTCCTTAAAACCCCCTCTTTTCACAAGATTTGGCCTTTCAAGACAGGGTGATATAAAAGCTTGCCATCCAAAAATGTCCCTGCCAGACCACTGATTAGGTGAGGTGCTGATTTTGTCATTGCCAGTGAATGTAAACCACTATCAATCTCAGTTTACATTAAAACATCAGGTTGCAAACTGGGCAGGCTGACAAGCCAGATTCACAATCATCTGTGATTTAGCTGCAGCAGCTGAAGAGTTTGTCATCCAGGCAGGTAACATCTTCAACCAGCACGGGTAAATCCAGGGTGAATCAGTCTGAATTGCCCTTGTTTTCTCAATTACCCAGCTATAACATACAAAGAATCATAAGACATATGCTGCAGAGCTCTGACTTCTGCTTCAAAGGTCTAAGTCTTATCAGAAAAAGCATGATTCAAAATCCACTGCATACATTTCAGCTATTCTGCTTGTCTCATCAAGCAGTGGCTATATATTATTATTAATAAGAATTTTATTAGAGTGCTGTGTTCCAAAGCCTAGGAAATAAATGCACCAGGGAATAGATCCCTACTTTTCTTATTGTGGGGGAAATGCTGACTGTTGTTGCTGCAGTTCCTGCCTTGGCTGGCAGCTCCATCAGTGACAGGCAGGGAGAGGGCAGAGCTGTTTCTGTACAGTGAGACTGAGCCTCTCAGAGCAGAGAGCTTTGTGCCTGCCCCACAGTGATGGGGTCAGCTCACATCTCAGCACACATCCTGTCCTGAAGGAGGCTTTTGGAAATGGCTGGAGCTGAGGGAGTCAGGGTCACTGCAGTAGCTGAGATTTGAAATGGCAGGTGCCACCAGGGAGGTGACAGGCACAGAGGAAGGGACATGGTGAGACATGCTGGCTGCCTGTGTGGAAATAATGTCCCTGGACCTTGAAGTCAGGCAGCACACATCAGCCTGCATCCACTCTAGTAAATCATGATAGCCCCCAGACCACAGTGGCTACACAAAAAACACTTTGAGGAATGATCCCTGGACTATGCCATCTGTTGAGGTATATCCAGGGACTGCTGGGGAGTTCACAAGTTGGAAGAGGACAAATTCTTGACAGAGAACAGCCTAGGGATTTACTGCCACATGGAACCATGTTCCTGTGCCCAGGATTATGCTGGAATTACAGAGGTACCCTTGGTATGAAAAGAGGTGCAGAACTGGCACCAGTTTCACTGGTAGGGAAAGGTTTGTTAGCATCCAGTTCTTATGGTAGAGCTAAGGGAGTCACCAGTAGAGATGGCTGCTCTGCACACACAAATTAGAGCCCCTGGTCCATCCTGTAAGGGAAGCAGGACTTCTTCCAGAGAAGACAGGAAAGTAAGGGCTGCTGAGGGGTTTTTCTCCCTCCTCAGCACACTGAGGCTGGATGAGCAGACCCCCGGGTCCAGTGCTGGTTGCAGGGCATGGGCTGGGGCTTGTGGCTGCAGGGGACAAGGCAAAATCACTGCCCTTGGAGCCTGAGGTTGGCAAAAGGGCACCGTGTGTGAGTCTGTGACTCCACACCCACCCCTCTGCTCAGCTGGAGCAAAGCCTTTAAGGTGCAGCTCTCATATTCACAAGTGAGTGAAAATATTTGCTGTGTTTTGCAGGAAATTCTCTCCAGCTGTGCTGTTTATCCACTCAGTTCACTCACTTTTGTATTACTTTGGTCAGTTCAATAAATTTCTCTGGAGAAAAATGAAAGACAATCTTTCATTGTTCATGTGTCATATGTGACTTTCAAAAACAACCTTGTGGGCAGAGAATTTTAATTTCACCTGGTCAAAGAGGCCTTTAAACAGGAGTCAGCAGGACCTCAGCCAGACACTGTCCTTGTGTAGCCAGGACAAATATCTATGAAAGGTAATGGAAGGAAAGTAAAATCACCTACATTGTTCCCCAATGCAGGAGAATTTTTACAAAAAGCCAAAGTAGGTACATTTACAGATGCAAGCAACCTGCATGCAGATGTATGGTTTGTTGGAGGTTTTTTTAGCTGACAGTGGAAATAAACAATTTCATCTTTCAAGAGACAAATGAGTTCTTATTTGGCAGAGTTGATTAAATTTGTTTTGTGGATAGGAGAAAAAAAGTGCTGCAGTTCACTGATACAGAAACAATTAAAATAGATTGTTTTACCTGATGCAATTCCAGACATGAAATTATTATGCTTTTATGAAATCATATCTGTAAAAGGATAATTGATTTGAATGACTACAATATTTCACAGAGACAGGAGTGAGTATAACACCTATTTAGGTAAACAGCAAATTCTAATAATCTTTAAAAATTTAATTCTTAATAGTGGCTGGTTTAATATTTGCTTGTTTTTACTTCATACATACATTTTCATTAATGTATATGTTTCTCTCTTGGATATTTATTTAAACATCAAAATGTTTGGCTTCAATAAAAACAACTAATTAGCTTGGAGCACTGCAGATGAGCCATAACACTTAAATGAGACAATGTTTTCTGAACCTTTTATTAAAACTCGTTGTTTTGACAGACTGTCTCAGTGAGGTCATACAGCAGGGTATAGCTGGTTTTGTTGTTGCTGTTATTTGGGTATTAAGTAAAATAGTATCAAATTTTCCTGTTTCTTTGCTGAATGGATGTTCTGCATAGGGAACAGGAATCAGTACAGCAGCCCATTTCCTGCTGGCCCTTGCAAATGCTTTGACATGCAGAAATAGGATCTACACCAGTATCCCAAAGTCTGAGATACATTGGAATAATGCCAGAGAAGGGCTGAAAGTCCAATGGAATAATTAAAAGGTGTGACACAGGAAGAACACCTCAAGGGATTTACAGCTTACGGTGTAAAGGACAACTACCTCAGGGACAGAGAGATAAATATTGTTTAGAGAATGTGCCAAATAATGTTAGGAAGAGTGGAAATTTAACCATGCTTTAACATTTGGAAATGATCAGTGACATATAGCTATCAGGTCAATTTGCTGGTGGAATCATATATACAGGGCAATAATAAATTGGAACAACTGAGAAGAAAAGCTGCTTTGAATTTGCCCATCATGAGCAACTGAGAGTCACCACCGCTGCATCTGTGAGAAAAGCAAGGGGGTTCTAGGACAGATGAGAGTGTTTCAGAATATACAATGAAATACAAATTCCACTGAATCTCACAGCACCTCGGTGTCCTTATTCCTGGAGAACCCTCATGTGCAGTACTTGGAGACAGTTGGGTTCTTCATTCAAGACCCCAAACTGGGCAGAGTGATGAAATCAACAGTAAAGTGGCTGGGCTGCTGTGCAGAGGAATCTGGGCACACCAAGCTTGCTCAAGCCATAATGACAAAAGGAAGAAAGATTTTTATTAAAAAGGACTTCCTATTCTCCATTTTTTTCAGTTCCAGAGGGGGTGAACCAGGTTAATGCAGGACAAATAACTGGGCATGAATACATTTAGATAGAAACCAGGAGAAAGTTTCCAACTCTCTGGATCACAACCAGTAAATATCAATAACAATAAAAAAGTTTTGAGACAGATCCTGATCAGCAGTTGATGTGGATAAGAAACTGTGTACCCACAATAGCAGGAAGCAGAATCTGATGACCTTCTGGTCTAACACTCCTGGTAAGATAAAATAGAGCAGCCTGATCAATTACTTCTGACTCAGGAAATTGTCCTTATTTGTGACTGACTTAAAAACACATGGGAACTTAGCATCTATTTAATTACTGGACTGAATTAGAGCTTTACCAAGCACTGCAGGCTAATGTATTTTGATAACAAGAACTAAATTTCTTGACGCAATATTGTGTTGTTAATAGAAAAAAATGCATCATGAAGCAAACAGAAAATACAGCATAAAATAAACCAAATTTAAGTTTAAAATAAAAGTATAAACACTGCAGTACTCATTCTTTCACAGCAGAAAGTTGGTGATGGTTTCTCTTAAGCAACAGGAAACCAGGTTTTATATCATCCAAACATGAAAATTAAAAATGGGTAGAGTATATCATGTTCCAGTATTTATTCTGGTTGAACATTGCATTGATTTTGTGCTATCCTCTGCTTTAAGTGCATGCTATTAAAGCTGTGTGCCATTTCCATATTGCTGAAATGCTGTGTTGTTAACACAGGGAAATAATTTTTTTTTAAAGGGCCATGAATATTTACACGACAAAGATTTTGGCAGAATTGGAATTATCATTATCTTTTATCAGAAGAGACCAAAACAGCACCAAAAAGAGAAGTGAAAAGTTCAGGTGTAATTAAAGAGGAAGGTCATTGATTCCATTCTCAGAGCAGATTCCAGTAACCTAAAGAGTTATTAATGGAGACAGCACGATGATGATCAAAGCAGAAGCTTGCAAGAAAGATTTTCAATATTGTGCTGTTTCCACATCTGCAGGCCTGGAGCCAATACAGTTATGAGTAACTGCAAAGACAGGTTGAAGCAATAAATTTTTTATGGAGAACGTGCTTTCAGTTTTGGAAATATAACAAAAACCATTTTGCATTTGGCATTACTTAGCAAGTGGGAGCAGAGAACGTGGTTCAGTTTAATTGTTGGAACTATTAAGATATTCTTTTATTATGAAGTCATTTAAGCAAACAGCTGCATGCCGATAATCTTCAACATTCCTTTTCCATGATTTACTAAAAAAAAAAATGATTTATAAATGCCCCACAGCACTGTCTTGTCTATTTGGTGTACTAGATTGAATATGCAAATTATCTTAATTCTGCCATTTTTCATCAGCGAACCCCTAGAAGAGGTGGTGATGGAAAGAATTGGCAGAATATTTGTGTTTTGACAGAAAATGAGGCAAATGAAAGGAGAAAAGTGAGAGAAGCAAATGAAAACTCAGTTGCCAAGACTAGCAGGTCCAGTGCCAGTACAGTTGGCAGTGGAGCACTCCAGAGAATTCCTCAGCTGGGGGAATTTCAGGGAAACACGGAGACCTGGCAGAAAACCACAGCACACATCACAGCAGCTGAGGAGACTTGGGCAGGACCAGGGCAACAGTGGCCTGCCATAGATCAAAGAAACTCTAGGAACTCACAAACAGTACAAGAAAACAGGCTGAGCAGTTTTTGTGGGAGTTTGCATGGAATGGTGTGCAGGGTGAGGCTCACCAGCTTGACCAGGGAGCAATGGCATTGATTGTTGAGCTACCAGGGCTCATGGAAAGGACTTTAAACTAGGTTTAAAAGTGGAAATAGATAAAACGAGGCTTGCTAGAGGTAAGCCTGGGGGTGGCACACCAACATTTAAGGGAGTGTTCTAGTGAAGCCCTCAGGCTGCTCCAGGCTGTGCTGAGCACACTAAAGGACATTTGAAATGCCTCTTTAAGAATGTGTGGAACCCCTCAGCCATCTCAGTGGAGCAGGGATGGAGATCCACATGGCAGCAAATGAGTAAAAGCTGTTGATATTTTAGAAACCATGAAAGAACCTGAGAACAGTCCCATAGGAGTCATGGCTGCCCCCCCCCAGAAAAGATGGCAGGAACAGTAGCCCAGCTGAAGTGCATCTCCAGCAATGCATGCAACATGGGCAAAGAGCAGGAGGAGCTGAAAGCCACTGCACAGCTGGAAAACTACAATATAGTTGCAATCACAGAAATATGCTTGGGTGAGTCACACAGCCACAGTGGATGGCTGTAAGGTCTTCAGAAAGGGGGGGCAAGGAAGGCAAGACAGTGGGGTAACCCTGTGTGTTTGGGAGGGTTTGACTGCCTAAAACTTGGTGATGGTGATAAAGCTTTGAGTGTTTATGGGTAAGAATTGGGGGAAGTCCAAGAAGGCAGCTATCCTGGTGGGAGCCTGTTACAGACTGTCCAGCCAGGACAAAGAGGCACAAGAAACATTCTACAAGCATCTGGGAGAAATCTCACAACTGTTAGCCAGCTCCTGCCCTGTGTCAGAGCAAGCCCTGACGTGCTCCAGGCTGGGGGCAGAGTGGCTGGAAAGCTGGTGGGAAAATCCCTGGGGGTGTTGCCTCCTGGCGGTCTGTTTAAGCAATAGTGTGGCCAGCAGGACCAGGACAGTGATTGTCCCTCTGTGCTGGGCACTGGGGAGGCCTTTCTGCTAAACCTGAGTTCAGTTTTGGGCCCCACATGGCAAGAATAATTGAGGTTCTGGAGCAAGTTGAGAGCAGGACAATGGAGCTGGGGAAGTCTGAGGAGAACAAGTCTGATAAGGAGCAGCTGAAGGAGCTGGGGGTGATTATCTTGGGGAAAAGGAGGCCCATGGGGACTTCACTTCTCTCTACAACTCCCTGAAAGGAGGTTGTAGTCATGTGGGTGTTGGTCTCTTTTCCTGAGTAACAAGTGATAGCATAAGAGGAAATGTCCTCAAGTTGCGCTCAAGGAGGTTTAGGTCAGATATACTAAAAGTCATACTATGGGAAGTGGTGTCGAGCACTGGACCAGGCTGCCCAAGGAAGTGGTTGAGTCACCATCCCTGGAGGTACTTAAAGGACATGTGATGGGGTACTTAGGGACACATTTTAGTGGTGGCCTTGGCTTGCATTTGGATTCAATGATCTTAAGGGTCCTTTCCAGTCCAAATGATTCTCTGAGTGTGTGTGTGGTGGGAATCCTCTAACTTCCCATATTTGTTTTCCAAAGAGTGGCTCCTGACAAAATTAATTGTAATTTCAGATCTAGAATTTTTGCTCACTCCATAGACAGCCTTCCACGTTTGGTCTTAAACAAATCTCAGGGACAAAGCCAGTAGTATGTCACAGGAGGTGAGTCTGAAGGAGAGAACAACAAAAGATGGTTTGCAGTTCCTCAGAGAAAATACACTTAAAGAAAAAGTGTAAGCTGTGTCCATGGAAAAGGAAAATAGAATGAGGTCTCCACATATTTACATTATCAGTTCAAGGAAGACCATAGAAATTGCTGATCAGCTTCTCAATGAAGAGGGGATACTGTTGACCAATGTCAGTGAGAAATTCAAAGAGGACTTGCTTCTTTACTGAAGATGCAGAACATTTTATTCCAATGACAACAAAGGGAAGAAGATGGCTTTTGGCTGCACTGCTTACTCATAGTGTTAGACTTGATGATCCTTGTGGGTAATTTCTAACTCAGGATATTCAATGATCCTCATGTTACTTGAGATGTTCACCCCTCCTCCAGCTTCTGGTACAGAAAGATGCAGGACACTCCATAGACAATGGAGATGCTCGGATAAGCTCTGGCATCCCAAATGCTCTTCTGTGTTCAAAAAAATCATTTGAGTCTTTGATATTCTCAGTACAATTTGGCTTGTGAGATTAACCTTGGTGTCTGCTGGTTATAGGCTCTAAGAATTTGTAAAGAGTGGATGAACTACCAGCAGACTGTAAGGGTCAAAAACATTCTCAGTCCTTATAATGGCAAAGAGAGAGGACCTGGAGGAAATACAGACCTTTCAGCTTGGCTTAAATGCACAATAGATTTCTGTATCAAACAATCAGAACAAACATGTGTAAGAGTCTGGAAAATAAGGAGTCAGACAAGAAAAAATATCTATGTGCCAAGAATTAAATCATGACAGAACCTCCTAGTTTCCTTTCAAAACTAGATGGAAGTTCACAAGTCAGCAAAGAAGTTTTGGATTTCATAACGTTTAATTGGCACAACTATATTATAGATAAGAACAAGTGCAGTCTAAATAAAATCATATATAGCAGGTGCAGATATAGTGGGACACCTGCACTTCACCCTAGCAGTGTTCATCGATCAGGACTTTTATCAGCAGTTCTTTGCCAATTTGAGGAAAATGCATTGAGTGTGTTCCCATCCTTCTGTTCAGTGTTCAACAGTGAGATTTAATGAATTTTCAGGTGGTATGAAGGCATTGCTGAGCCATTTTGAGAACTGTTATGGTCCCATTATTGAGAGATGCCTCTGCCAGAATTAAGGTGCAAATAAGACCATATGTCAAAGTCAATAGTACAGATTTATTTAACAGTAAATTTTAGAGATGGTATGAATAATCAAAAGGAATTGAAAATAGGGTGGAGGGAGAGACAGAGAATGAGAAAGAAACAGACTAGGTAGTAGGCAGATATTGCAGCCCATGGATCCAGCAGCATCTGGTTGGTCCTTCTTCACCCTGGGCTTCTTGGCATTTGGGATCCTGAGGCTGTTCAAAACTTTTCACAATTTATATATTTTAGCAAAGGAACAAATGTTTATTTGCTACACAGTTCTATTGCTTAAGCGATTCCCTAATTTCTAATGCTGATTAGCTCCATGCTCACTCCTTCTCTTTTCTAGAATGGGTTTCTTTGAGTCAGTGGTTTCTGGGAATCCCCTCCTGCTGGAATTACCCTTCACCTCCTCAGGGCTGATTTTAGCACAGTTGGTGAGCTGCTTCCCTTGAGTGGGTTCATCGTGCCCTCTCTCAGTTCTCCCCTAGGCCTGAGGTAGCACTGGGACCACAATATCACCTTTATCTTTTTCCCATCAGGTGGCTCCATTTACTGTCCAAGCTGCAGGAATCCATGGAGGTGTATTTGAGGGGAAGGGGTAGGAGGGGCAGGGTTTCCATCTGGTGGCAGGTGCCATCTGGCCATAGCCTGGGGTGACACCAGTGACATGTGTGCACATGGTTTGGCACAGTGGGAACTCTTGCCTGGATGCTTCACCCAGGATGTGCCAGGCAGACCTTGCCATGCCCACAGCCTGCACCACCCTCCTCCTCCCTTCTGCAAAGTCTTTCTGTGGCCTTAACGGTGTTTGAGACAGGCAACTGTGATTTTTTTAAAGTCCTTACAGAACAAGGTCGAATTTGCAGATGATCTTGACATTTGAAATATGCAGGGTGTAATTCAGTATGAACACATGCAGGACAGGAAGAACTGACTGTACAAACAAACCACATGGACCAAGGCCCCAGGGAGCAGCTATTCAGAAAAGGAGATGGGGATGTGGTGAGTGACAAGCTGGAGATGAGTCAACAATGTCCTGGTGTGTGAAAAAGCAAAAATGATCCTGGGCTTTGTGGAAAGCAGCATGCAGCCAAGAGAGGATGTGAGAGGCTGCAGACCCTGCTGAAGATATTGATTAATATTTGTAATCATATAAGTGCTGGCTGACAGGTAGTAAGAGCAGATCTTGCAGAGAATGTGATCACAGATTAATTGTTTGCCTGAGATAATTCCATGGAGATCAGCAGGATGTCACAGGGTGAATAGACCTGCAAAACTGGGGTAAGGGAAACAAATTTATTAAACAAAAGGTGTGCAGCACCCTTTGCCAGGAATGGAATGTGTACTTTTCTAAATTATACAAAATAACAGGAGGAGAACTCCAGTACCTGTCTTGGTCAGAGACACAATCTACACAAGAGATGAACTGACCACAGCCCCCATTCTCTGTCCCCTTGTACAGTGAAGGGGAGGAGGTAGAGAATTTGGGAGTGAAGTTGAGCCTGTGGAGAAAAGAGAAATTGGTGGAAAAGTGTTTTAAAATTTAGCTTTTATTTCTCATTATCCTACTTTGAATGAATTTATAATAAATTAATTTCCTCAAGAAAAATCTGTTTAGCCCATGATAGTATTTGGAGAGTGTTCCTCACTCCCTGCCCTTATCTTGACCCTTAAGCCTGTTGTTATATTTTCTTCCTCATCCAGCTGAGCAGGGTAGTGGCAGAGAACCTTTGATGGGCACCTGCAGTCCAGCCACAGTCAACCCACCACACCCATAAATGAAGTTTTTGCACTAAACCAAGCCTGTGGCCATGCTGTAAAAAGTGAGACCGTGGTGAATGGACCCAGAACACTGACAGCAGATGACAACAGCCAAAAAAGGACATCTTTCCTCATGCAGCCCTTGTAGGACCTCAGCTGGTGATTGCCTTGGGTAATTTAGGAAAGAAATAGGTCTAATTGGCGAAGGAAAAAGAACACTGGACTTTTAATTTCAGCACGAGCTATTCTGGCGAGAACACTGCCTGTGAGAATTGCAAACCCATATTGCTCAGAGATGTCTACAAGCAGGTTAGATCATCATCTGCCAGCATGGCTTAGCTAAAGCTGATCTTGTCTTTGGTGAGTCAACACATGCTAAAAAGTTGATAAGATTCCCAGTCACTGTCAGACTGCAGTGAAGACAGACACCAATTCCCTGCAACAGCTTTCACAGAGAATGATGATACAAAAACAGTCATGTAAAGAGCCAGGACAGACTCATCCTGATGGGAAACATTCCTAATTGCATCTGGTTTCAGACCTACACGAGGCAGGCTGCCTTCTTTGCCAAAAGCATTTGAGAGCTGCAGTAAATTAAAGCAGAAGTATCCAAAGTTCAAAACACACAGTCTGGAAAATCATATTTCATGTACATCAAGCACGTTTCAAAATCAATGACAACCATCTAAAGCAAGCAGGAGATCATTCTAAAACTCACTAACTGCAATGGATTTATTGGCTCAAAACTACACTGCTATGGAAATAATGTTTCATGTCACACAATATATTGTATCAATTTAATTTCTGAAGAAATGTATCACTTAAAACCTACATAGAGTGGAACCAAATCTGTGATAATATATCTGGGCCAGCATAAAATGTATATAAGTAAATTTGACTTTTTGCCTAGGATTTGAGAGGACTGTCAGAACATGAAGTAAATGTTAGGGCAGCAGATGATAAACCCAACAAAGAGTGCAGAGTATTTCCTGCAGAAATTTTTGCAGTATTTTACAAATTTTTAAAATGGAGACTACTTCTGTCTCCTTTTTGTTTAGTACCACCCTTGTGTGAAGGTACAAGTGCAGCTTTAGAAAGAAAAGTAGCAAAATATCAACAGCGGGGTAGGCAGCACACAGACTGTTCTGTACAGCCTGAGTTCATGATCTCCTTACAAGGTGCTCAGGCTCCAATTTGTGGAAAGGGCACTCTGCTCTGCACAAAACCCAAAAGCTCAGACAGATCATTAAATGTTGTCCAGGAGTGTCTGTGGAATTGTCTGCAGTGTCCTGGCTGATATCAGGCTCTGGAAAGGTCTGTGCAGCAGGAGCAGGGCCCAGTGATCTGCCCACTCCACTCTGCAGGGCCTCACCCCGTCTGCTCTCCCGAGTGACTTTGACAGAAAATGCCACACCCAGGTGATGGGGATGCAGCTTTGAATCCTCCCACCCTGGGGAAGGAATGGAATGAGCTCTCCCAGACTCTGAACCTGCTATGGAAGAGGCAGTCAATGTCCAATATTGAGTCAACAGAGATTAGGTGACATAGGTGTTGTCTCTGCAAGAAGTCCAAGTGCTCTGACCAACAAGGATAACACTGCATCAGCACTTCTATTTGCTTTGCTTGCACCCAGGCTGCCCCCAGTCAGCATGAAAAGCATCCTTCATCTCCAGCAGAACTATTCCACCCCTAGAGAGAGACCCTGCGTCCAGAGACAGGATTTTGTGGAGGCACCAAAGCGACCTCTGTCCCCAGGGCATACAGATCTTAATGGATCTCAAACAAACTATTCTAAGAGAGGTTAATCACTGCAGACAGGCAAAGAACTAGTAGGAAATAAACTTTTTTCAGCAATGCCTGGCAGCAAGTTAGGATAAATCAAAGTTCTTCATCTCTGCTCACCTTCCGAGCACAGATGAACAGGGGAAATACCAAACAAGACACATATATGGTAAAAAGTGAGATTTTTAAAACATCAGTATACTTCCAGTAATCCCAGATGTTATTAATAGCATCACTATGGACATTTATTTTCCCCACATTGAAAGAAGAACTTTAATCCCCTATTGATTGAAGCTAAAGTGCAGGACACATTGCCATTTACATGATTGATTCACGTACCTCGAGGGAATCAAGTCATCTGTAAACCAAATTTTTTCTTCCTTTACAGGTCCCTGTTAGATAAATGTCTCTGTAAGCAAAATACCTTTAGATTAAGGGCAAGAGGTGAAATACATTCCTTGCAAAAACAGGGCTTCAGTGAAATCCAAGCGGAAAATCTGACCTGATAAACACATTTTCTTGACTTGTGAGAAGGTAATTTGGACTCAAGAAAAATAATCTTAAAACCAAGAAATTACATGATTTCATACAGAAGATACATTTGGGAGAAAGTGATATTCACCTATTTATGTATATTAAAAATGCATTTTTCCCAAAAGAACAGGTTACTGAAAAATCCCCATCTAGTGTCTAATTCATACAGCTGGGATGTACTCTGGTTTTCAGAAGGTGACAAACATTCCCCCTACTAAAACAACTTCTTGACTCAGGCATAAAATGGGAAGCTTGAATATCCTGGTTACTTCTTGAAAGGAAGACTGGAAACCTGTTCAGAAAGTGCAGATAAATCACCTAAGGAATAAAGCCAGGAGGAGGAGAGAGCCCGGGGGCCTCCAGTGTGCGCTCGTGATCGACATCCTCTAAAGTGCTTTCTTTGAAACCTTCATGTCAAAGTTTCTCCAGTCTCTTGACAAACAGCGTTTTTACTACATTCAGCTCAGCAGGGAAAGTGTGATAACTTAGAAGGATGAAATTCAAAAGCATTTCTGGTTCATTTGAAATAGCAGCAGCCATGACTAGGTAATAGAAAACAAAGTTCTTTTCATTGCTGTGAATCCAAATGATGCCATCTCAGGCAGGAGCGATAACGTTTGATTTTTCTTCAAGTTTGTCATGCAGGGATTGAATGCCTTGAGGGAGGGAATGAAACAACAGCTCCCAGCATTCAGACAGGTAGATATTTATTTATATGCTGAACAACAAGGCTAAGGAGTTGTGGGTGTAATACAAGGGGGCTTTCAACCTACAGCATTCAAAACATCAGCAAAGTAGTTCAATAATGTGAAGTTTTGCTCTAGTTTGGGTAAAAATCGAATTTATATTTTCTCACTGAAGTGCAAGTGGGTGACCACTGTCCACCCCAAGAGTGGACAGCAGCCTGTCTGGTTCCAAGGCTGGCCTGTGTCTCTCCTACCACCATGGATCACATGAAAGTGGTGAAGAATGGTGTCATGATACAGAGATACCTCTTTGACAGCTGCACATGCAAGATGTGAGACAAAGATTGGTCATTACAGAATTTCCCCCTCTCAGTTTTTTATACTTTATTGATGGCAGAGGTAAAGCAATTGAGGACTGCCCTGTACACACTATCTTCCCAACAGGTAAGTTGCAAGGGAATTATTATTGGAAGACACTTGTACAAAACAAGGTAAACAAACCACTTCTTCATCTTCCTGGAGAGAACAACTTTCACTTATTACACCACTGCAAAGGACTCTTGCTAAATTTAGCTACAGAGATGATTTCTCTGCCTGGTCACACCAATGTTCTGGCCACTTGGCCAGGGGTAGAAGTGGGTGAGGTAGCTTTTAGGAAACCACCCATGTTTCCAAAGCTGTGCTGGAAGGAGCCTGGTTATTTAGTTCAACTCCCTTCTTCCTAAGTAAGCTTTCATTTTCATGCATTCTTTGCAGCCGTGTCTCAGCTGGATATTAAAGTGCCAACATTTTGAAAGGAAAATTGCTTTCTGTTTCTCATAGTATTTCATGCATAAAGCATCCCTTACAACCCAAAAATGCAACTCAGCTCTTCTCTGTTTTCCAGATCTGTGGTCCCTATTGTCATGTCCAAGGGACCAGAAATTACACTGGCATAGGGTAGGACTGAGAAAAGAAGAATGGCATTTCTGATTACCTTCTGCATGCTGTGGAGGATTCATTTAATTTTAAAATTATTTGGAATAAAACTATGTGTGTCTGAAAATTTGGTGCAATGAAACTGAAGTGAACAAATGAAAAAGTGCCATTTTCCCCATAGCTGGCTGCAGTGTATGTTCATTTCTGCTTGTTTGTCACTCAGAAAAGTGCAAAGAAAGGTTTATTATCTACTACCAAGAATGGTTTATCATGTCTATTTAAATGGCTGTAAATGAGTTTTTGGAGAAGCATGAAGCTCTATTTATGTTATAGGGAGCATTACAGTAGCAAAAGGCACATTTCTGCTCACTTCTTGTGGGAGGTGAAGATTTTATTTTTCCTTTTAAAACACATCTCTACTTAACATTGTCAGAAGGGACCAGACCATGCCATAACATAAATCCAATGTTCATCTGTCCATAAAATATCCCCCCTGCCTGGGGACTGCTCCTCCTTGTCTTCTGGTGGGAGGGTTTGCAGGCACCATCTCCTCCTCACAGAGAGCCTGGTCTGGGGCAGGACTGTATCTCCCTCTGTGTGCCTCCCCCACGAGATACACCCACTGCCAGCTGCTCTTTGGTTAGCACAGGTATTCATAGCACATTTAACCTCACTCTGATTTATCTCAGCCTTTTCTTACACTTCTGTGAAGATTATCCTTGCTGCTCCTAAGGGAGATTATCCAGAGCCCAGTAAAACAAGTGCTCAGAATGAGTGTTGGATATGAACTTTATAACAAACCATCCGACTGTCACGATCCGATGAACGGTCGTGATGGCTCGTTTTGATTTCAAAGTGCAAACAGAGGCAATGAGAACTTAGTTCAAGTAAAAACAATATATCTTTATTGATACCCACAATATGTGATAGAGGAAAAGAGAAAGACAGAGAGAGAGAGAGAGAGGAAAGAGGGGGTTATAGCTACCAAAGGCAGATGTGAGTCCTCATGGTGTGGAGCCAACAGACCACCTTTGCAGACCTCGTGGTGCGCCAATAGATCCATCTTTTCTGTCAGGGAGATCTCAGAGGCTCTCTTTTTGGGTTGCTTGTTGAGCAACCCAAAAGTCCCTTTTTGAGCAGGCCAGGAAGGGGGCAGACCTTGTGAATGCTGCAGATTTTCTCTCACAGTGAAGGTGTAGGGCAGGCTGGACTCGGTGGTACAGCACAGTCAGTCTGGAGCAAACACAGCTCCACAAACACGGCCCAGGTACCCTGACAGTCCCATTGTTTATGCATGGGTTTCCAGGGGACATCTTGGTCCAGTGAATGCACCTGTGGGAGGAACCTGAGTCCCACCTCAGTCAGGCCAGAACTCCTGTGTTGTGGTTTAGGGTCCTTGGGGTCTCAGCCTCTGTCCTTGTCCAACAGTCTTGAGGCAGAGGAGGGATCTTTGGACCGACCCTCACACCCACCCAGGGTCCTCTGCAGCCTCCAGTAGTGCTGCTGCTGCCATTTTCTACTTCTCCCCACTTGGTTACACCACAGATGTGCTCAGGTGCCTGTCTGCAGCTGTACAGCAGTGAGGAGGAGATGGAATATGCAAGTTATTTTGTAAACTGAGGATTAGAGAGGACCGGGAACAAACAAATGCTTGACAGAAAACCAACATGAACTGGAAGAGAGACACACAGGATATCTCCCTTGAGCCATCCAAACATGAAACATTCACTCTCCAAAAAGGTCCCCACAGTGAATTTGTAGAGTGATGAATCAGATCTTCCATTATTCCCGTGTTTCACTGGAAGCAGTTATAAATCATCCCCAGCATTACAAGTGCACCTCAGACACAAAGAAGGTGGGAAAGGGGCTAATTTTAACCCATTAAGAGTTTTCAGGCTGCCAGATTCAAGTTGTGTCTCTTTGTGAGGGTGAAATAGAAAGAAGGCACCTAAGAGCACTTGAGAAAAATTAAAGGCTAGCACAAGCACATCACAAATTCAAAGAAATCCTGCACCGGGGATTTAGAAGAGCACTGGTACAAAGTAATAGCTTACAAATCCTTGATTCCCTGAAAAATACTAATGCCAGTCATCTCAAAGCTTTTTCCTTATTGCCTGCCTACACAGCTGCCTTTCAGTTTGACTATTTGAGGAAAAACTTCTCTGGACCAGAGAGTATGATTAAACTTTAAAATCCAATTCATGACACAATCTTCTTTACTTTTTGAAGAGAAAAAATGGTATTCCCCTTAAAATTTAAAAACAGAGCAGATCCTCTCTTGGAGTTTGCAGAACATGAGAAACTTTTTGGGGAGAAAAAAAAAAAAGAACTTACATATTTGGAAGAGGATGGCAGCATGGGGAGAGAAAAACTTTGCTGATTGTGTTTAGAGTTTTATACAGAAGATTTTATAAAGGGAGAAAGATCCAAAATGTATTTTGAGGAAAAACTGTGCAGAATCTATTCAGAACCCAGGCTGTGCCACTCCAACCCTGCTCACTTGTGAAACAGAGGTGGAAGCAACCAGGCCAGAATGCTCCATCTTCTGATTAAAAAAAAAAGAAAAGAAGAGTGGAGGGAATTGTTATCACTGCATTTGCAGCACAGCAGGTTGACTTCTTTTATTTTCTTTTTCTCCTAACTTACTTGTACAAGTGCTCTATTAATAATTCATGCTGCTTCTAAACGGCAGGGCAGCCGCTGCGGCTTTGTCACATCTCACAATGGCTGAGTGACAACGTGGCTCTGACTCCAGGCCACTATCTTTGACTATCTGCCGGGAGAGGCACATCACTGTCCTTCCTTGTCATTCAATCCCTGACATGCTGGTGACAAGTGCTGGCCTGGCTGTCATTGCCTTCACCCTCCGAGAACAGAATCTGCCACTTTCCAGTGCAGGGTCCAAGCTCCTGTGCCCCTAAGAAGGAGATCTATGTTAATGCTGCTGCTGAGCTCTGCTCTGCTTCTGCTGGTTGTTTTTCCTCTGGATACAGATATGGATTGACCATGCTTCAAAAAGCACAGTTTAAATGCAGCTCTGGCACCAGCATCCAGCTAAACCCCATAGGATAATGGTGTCCCCAGAGTGGAGAGAGGGAAAAAAATGGCTCTTTTTTAGGAAAAAAAAAAAAAAAAAAAAAAAGGGGGCTTTTTTTTTTTTTTCAAGGCACANAAAAAAAAAAAAGGTGGCTCAGGTGACAATACCAGATTTTAGGGGAGGCAATAAAGGATCACACATGGAAAGAATTACACGTTCCCTGTGTGTGTCAAGGAGGTTTTGGGCCTGAGCTGGCAGGGCAGTGTTGCCTTCCCAGAGCCCCAAACCCTGCGCAGGCAGGAAGGACACGGCGCGTCCCTCGCACCGTGCTGAAGCTGCTTCGCAGAGCTGCCTAAAGAAAACAACCCTGCTCTCTTTTCCTGATGCTTGGAAGTGTTGGGGGTGTTTCTGACAGGCTCCATAAAACCTCCTGGGGCTCCCTCTGACTCTGCCAGGACCCTGCAGCCCCCGCTCCCAGCACGCTCCGTGTGCTCTGCCCAAATCGCTCCGTTCATTTGATGTGCGATTTCCCTCACAGAGAGATTCCAGGAAAGGGCTGCGAGCCCTCAAGGGTTTCCCAATTTCCAGCACTTTGACGTTCCCGGATGCAGGGAGGCAGGCAAGTGCAGTGTAATAAAGGCCAATCACTTGTTTTAGAAATTGATAAAAGTTTAATAAAAATTAAATGGTTATAAAAACAATAATACAAATATAGTAATAAAGGCTAAACAATTAGAGTTAGGACAATTAATGAGACAATAACAGCAAAGAGTTACAGCCCGGGCTGGGTACCTCTTCCTGGACAAAAGTGAGCCAGGAAAAGGACCCCGTTAAGAGAAAATTCACTCCTTAAGAGGAGTAATCTATTGCATATACAAAACACTTAATGATTATGCATATATTTTATTTAAAACAAGAAATCCGTCTGTCACTTGTCAAAAATTTTCTGGTAATCCCCAGGCGCCTTTGAGTCTAAGTCAGGCTTGAATAGGTTCATTTCTGTTGATAAGGAACACCATAAATCCTTCTACTTTGGAAAATTTAGGGGTTTCTGTAATTGTTATCTCTGTGCGAAGAACCCCCTGATTATTTTCTCCTTTTCCCGAGCTAATAAAAAGAATACCTCACACACATAGCTTCTATTTTAACTACTAAAGCTTAATGTTAATTACAAAACTACATTTACTATATTATTAAAATGTTAATACAGTATAACTCTTCAACCTAGCATAATACATATAATAAATATCTGTGTAGAGCCATATAATATGCATTTTTCACATGCAGAACAAGGATTCAGTCGTAGGCAGAGATGCCAAGGCTGGTCCTTTGTGCCCAGCTCTGGAGGCTGCCGGGGGGCATTCCCAGATTCAGCCCTTGGAAAAGGTTCACTGCAGGCTGCTGTTATAAACACGGGGGACAACTTGGTACCCGAGCATCCTCTCCCCGTGGAGACACTGAGTGCTGCTTCCTTTCTCTTCCCTGCTGCAGCGTTGTTACCAATTACAGCCATTAAAGAAGAACAGCTGGCACTCGTTCGAGTAGAGAGCTCTCCAAAGCCCTCAGAAGCCGATGAAAAATAGATCTCCCTTCTTTCACTGGATTTTGGATCAGATTCAGAGAGACCTGATGGTTTAGAAAGCAGGGGGTTGTGGTTTTTCCCCCCTCATTCCTTTGTTATTTCTACATCTCTTGTTTGTGACTAGTGCCCATTTCTTTTTCCAGTTTCAGGAGATTGGGGCTGCTTGACCCCCTCCCCTCCATTTTTAGAGGAGATCTTAATTATGAAACTCCACAGCAGGGCTGAAACTACTAGAAACTAGAAAGAGAGAAAGAATGAGGCAGAACAGCAAAGAGCAGCAGACTTTCAATGTCCTTTGCTCGTGATGCTTTTTCCCATTTAAGTACTTTCATGGCTGTTCCCTGCATTGCTCAAAGCTCAATTTGTCTTGCACACAGATCTTACTGAAAGGTAATAAGCAAGTCCTAGCTAGAGAGTCAATTAACATGTAATCTTTGACATTTTGTATCAGCAGCAGATGCCAAATGAGGTTTTTTTCTTTATACAGAATGAAATCTATTGCTCCAGTGCTTGAAATTTTGATTTTTTTTTTTTTTTTTTACATTTTTTTCTATATTCATCCAGGATGCTCTCTTCCAGTCCCATGGTGGGGAAGTACACTGAGTTTTGCCTCTGAAATTATCAACAAAACCCTTCTTGAGCTCAGGGAGTAACAAATTAATCCAACAATTACAGTGTTGGGAGATGGAAATTTGCCTGCTTTTCACCTTGTCCTTTTGGGGCCAAATTTTCATTTTCACACCTGTAAGGCTCTGACCAATGAAGGGGTGGTGTGTTTGGTTGGCCACAGCAGCTGCTGACACTGCTTTGCATTAAACTGTTCCCTCTCCTACTGTACAAGAGCAGCTTGATCTGAGATTCCCCGGTGTTACCAGAATGCAAATCAGGAGGTGTTCAGCTGTTGTTGCTTCACAAGGCAAAAAACACCCGGGGAGTGTAAAAGGCTGGGCAGCTGAGGCCTGTCCTCACTATCCTTCCCAAGCTGCCCAGACACCAGGCCCTTTATTTGCAGTGCATTAACACCTTGAGCAAAAAACATGACAGGTGAGGTGCTTTACTGGACCGTGCAGGTACCTCAGAATTCAACTTGCACACTGCTTTCTGTAATTTCTCAGATAACTGTGAAAGATTCCAGCTGAGGTTTCAATTGGTACAGCTACAGAAATATTTATTAATGCTAATTAAATTATTATCTCTGCTCTGTAATTTCATAATGTGTAATAAAATGGAGCCTGTTAGTTTAAAATACGCACGTAACTAAATATAGCAGTCGCAATAAGCTCCATCTTGCTCACCTGTCTGTGTCACTGTTGAGTCCCCACCAGTCACAACATGTCTGAGACTCCACATCAGTTCAAAAACTGTAATTATGTCTTTGAAAGACTAACAACTAAGCAGGATTATATAAAAGGATTAAGCACACACATAAAAATAACATACTAGAAACTGTAGGTGGACTAATCTCTGAATCAACTGAGGAGGCTGAATTTTCCCTCTTTTACAGAGCTGCATGTTTTCTACATCTTGTTTAGCTCTGTAGAATGATTGAAATAAAGTGCCACCTGTGCCCAGCCCAAAGGCTACGAGAATGTTGTCATGAGAGCTCCAGTTCTGGGCACCTTGCCTGGAGCAGTCACAGCCCTGGCCATCTAAGGTCAGGCAAAACAGGATGGGCAAGTTTCACATCAAGGGATACCTGTGCTGTTTTCATTCTTTTAATGATAGGCATGGAAGAAAGGCTTCAGCTCATTGAGCTTTCACATGGAAACAAATTTTGCAAAAAAAAAAAAAAAAAAA
>VXBR01006219.1:1405984-1480457 GCA_013400215.1 Cisticola juncidis
TTTTTTTAATAAGAGGAAAGACAGCACAAATCTACCCAACTTTGTCACAGATTTACAGCTACCCCCTACTCTAATTCTCCATTTACACACACGACAAAACCCTGTATTTTAAGAACTTATATCAGCCCCACCTACCTGGAGGTGAGAGAGATTAAGACTTTGGGGGCAAGGATTTTCGTTGAGATTTTACAGCACCTATTACAACCACTGACTAAATTTTGAAATCATTACATGCAATTAGTAAAATAAAAAGGCCAGAATGTGACATAGTAAAATATTTATTTTGTAAACGATAGTCAGAACTCCTGTTACAACTGGCTTTCTTCTGTAACAGTTTTTAAGGCGATGGTTAAAAAAAAAAGAAAATGTCAAACCAACCAAGCAACCAAAAAACCAAAATAAAACCAAACCAAAACAACAAAAAAACCGAAACCAAACCAAACCAATGAAAAACTCCACAAAACCTCAAATCTCTAATAAGTTTTACTCGTAGTGCATCCTCCGTCCTCCATAGTATAATATATCATGGAATGGATTCAATGCTGAGTCCCTGCATTAAATAAGACTCCAGAAATATTAAGTTCACTCAAAAGTAACAGCAACTTTACACAAAAGTCTAAGGTTTATTTTCTCCCCTTGTTTTCCTCACTTCAGATGAGGCTGTGGAGACGAGCTGTTGTTAGGAGAATCACAATGAAAGCTGGAAGTTCTGGTGCAGCTTCAGGTAAAGTAAAATAAAACATCATTAGTGTATCAAAAAATATCAAAAAGTGTAATGTAATAATTTTGGCAGTCCTTTATTTTCTACTAAATTACATAGAATTTTGAATTTTCTGTCAGCTTATTGGTTTGATTATTTCTTTCATTTTTACCCAGGAAAACTAAAGCAGGAGAGTCACTAAGTGCACCATCTACAGCTTTGTCCATGTTTTCAGTTTAAACACACCTTAAGAGACAGAACTACAGCAGGCCATATTTCTAATGCAGATGCATTATGTTAGCAGAGACCTTTTGCCAGAAAAGAAATAATCTACTCAGGCAAGTAGGAAAAGAATTTATTCTAAATAGATATATTCAAGTAATACAAAATTAAAACATAGGATAGTCCCAGCCATACCAGTGTACGGAGTTTTATTCTGGCACCATTATGCTCTTTCCAAAGCCATAAATTCCATACTGGTTGACATCAGTGAAGTCCCCAAAATGCTCATGATCAGCTCTCTCCTTGGGTTTGCCCAGGCCCTCTGTGAGCAGAAGGCTCAGGTGAAACTCCCCAGCGTTATTCCAGGGACGTGTAAGGGATTAGGTTAATGTTCTATAAGGGATTAGGTTAATGTTCCAGTTCCCTTGGGGTCTATGGGGAAGCTCCTACATGACCTCCTGTTCTGGTTTGACCCTGGCTGGACACCAGGTGCCCCCAAAGCTGTTCTGCCTCTTCCCCTCCTATCTAGACAAGAGGAAATGTAACAAAAGGGTCACTGAGTTGAAACAAAGGCAGGGAGAGATCACTCACAACTTACTGTCACAGGTAAAACAGACCAAACTTGGGAAATTAATTGAATTTATTACTGAGGGTAATGAGAAGTAAAACAAAATGCCTTTGCCCTCATGTCCCCCTCCTTGCTGGGCTCCACCTCCTCCCCCTCAGGGTGCAGGGACAGGGAATGGGGGCTGAGTTCAGTCCATCACAGGTTGTTTTGTCTCTGCTGCTGCTTCCTTCTCCAGCTCAGCTCCAGCACAGGGTCCCTCCCACAGGAATGTCCTCCAGGGACTTCTACAACCCAAACCTCACCCGTGGGTTGCAGCTCTGCACAAACTGCTCCAGCCTGGGCTCCTCTCTCCACAGGGACACAGGTCCTGCAGGACCCCTCTAGGCATGGGCTTCCCATGGGGTCACAGCCTCCTTTGGGCATCTCCCAGCTCTGGTGTGGGTCTCCTCCATGGGCTGCAGGAGCATCTTTGCTCCCCCATGGATCTCCCTGGGCTGCACCAGAGCAATCTCAGCTCTGGCACCTGCAGCACCTCCTCCCCCTCATTCACTGGCCTTGGTGCCTGCAGAGGTTTCTCTCACATATTCTCACTCTTTCTGCCTGCAATTCCTTCTGCACAGCAACCTTTCTTTCCGTTTATTAAATATGTTATACCAGAGGAGTTACAGCCATCACTGCTGGGCTCAGCCAGTGGTGGGTCTCTCTTGAAGCTCTGTCTGGCTCTGTCAGATACAGGGAGGAGTTTCTAGCAGCTTTCAAAGAAGCCAAATTGTTGCCCCCCTGTTACCAAAACCTGGCTAAGCAAATCCAACACACCTATTCTGTTGGCAAAGCCATTGATTCAACGCTGGCAAATGGAGAGAGCAGCTCCTGTGAGGACCACACAGTCCTGGTGAACACTTCTAGGTTCAGAAGTAGATAACATTTCTCTGGAACTTTCAGTAAATCATTTTTGTACCTTCATGTGTTCTGACCTCACAAAACAGCACAGTTACGCCATGAGAACTTGTTAAGTGCTTCAACTGGTAGTAAAAAGTTCTTGTGGTGTGGCATCACCTAGGAATTCAAGTCAACACCCAGCACATGGGAATCACCTGAACAGAAATAGTAAAAAGTTCTTGTGGTGTGGCATCACCTAGGAATTCAAGTCAACACCCAGCACATGGGAATCACCTGAACAGAAATGGAAAACATCTCTGCGTGAGCCAGGCTGCACTCTAAATAGACAAGGCTTCACATTTAAGGTTTGAAAATCCAACCTGAATAGTTAAACCCACACACTAAATAGAATGTCACTATCTGGACAAACTCTGTGGCAAGTGAAGGGTGTTTGTTTCTGCTGGAGAAACTGATTGGCCTTTGACCAAGAGGTAAGAGGTATGAACAAAGCATAGAGATTTTCTGATTTGGACCTTTTCTATCATATCTTGGATTCAAACTCTCACTCAGTCATCATTAGATGAAAGGAATATTTGACTAGTACTATCTGAACATATATTTGAACAAGCTATCCATCCCTAAAAGACTCAGCACTCTGCTTTTAATACCTTAGGCCCATTCAGCTCTCAGAAAGTATTTTCACTCCTAATGGCAGTAGCAAAATAAATGCTATAAAGGCTAATCAAAAAGGGGAACCATTTCCAGAACAAAGTGTAAAAACATTGACTGGCTCTGTAATCCACTGTGATACTTTATCCCTTATTTCACTGTTTGCCCATAAAGAATATTACCAGTGCGGAGCTCCTGTGGTCTCATTCTCATATATCTTTATGTGTTCCTGTAAAATACTCTTGCAGTGTTTCATTTGGGTGCACAACACAAAATGATCCCTTATTTTCCAGAAGATAACATGCCTTGAACTGAAGAAAAACCAAGACTTGCTCTATAAATTCACATTGTTTTCAATCCAGGACAGTGAAGACTTTTTGATCTCTTTTAATTTACCTGGGCTGATAGGTATTTCCACTTTTCAGGAAAATTTGCAGTCTCAAAAACCAAGAAGACCTCTCTGCAACATATTGACTGTGATTTCTCTCTTTATCCCCCTTTAGCAAACAAGCCTGTAAAAATACTTTTACAGGGAATAAAAAGGTGATTTATAGTGTTGTCAGAGACATTTATTTTGTTTTTCTGCTTTACAGGCAGACACTACTCACTTCAAGTCTTGCACTGAACTTTTTATGAAGAATATGTGACATAAGAAAAAGGAAATGTAAGTGATGATTTTGTTCTTATTTAACATCCCATCAATGCACATCCCATCAGTTCCTTCACAGAGAGGTCTGACAAGCATCCTTGTTAGGTGTTGTTCTGAATATAAAAAAGGCCTTTTGTCCCTTTGTTCTCTTTCGATGTCATTAAATACCCAGAAACCTGAGATGTCAGAGAAACCTTTGAAGTCAGCTGCCCTGCTCTTCCCACTGGGCTCATTCCTAATGTCTGGCTCTATTTTACTCTGTGCAAAAACAGAGACACTCAAGATGAGTTTTAGGTACTACCTTCTAAGCTAACAGATCTTCCCAACAGGATGTTAATTCTGTTATTTGACCTAATATTTCTTTTCCTTGATGATTTTATTCCATTGTTTCACACTGAGCTCTGCTCCTTCCCCTCTGGTGAAATCCTTAAACATTTCTGATCAGGGTACACACAGGCACTTCATAGAATTCTAGAATGGGTCAGGTTGGAAAAGACCACACTGCGTCACCTGGTCCAACCTCTCTGCTTAAGAAGCACATGGCATGGAATTACAACCAGTGTCCAGACCTGGTATCAATCACAAACACAGCATTTCTGTCCATCAGTATTTATCAAGAGAGAAATATGATGGTTTCCTTTCTCTGCTTCAACCATTTTGAAGGTTGACAGGGTGGGGAACACAATGGACTTGAACAGAATATTTTGTTGGGCAGATATGAGAGATCTGTAATTTGTAATGTCCTTTGAAATGCATGCCACTCTTTTTAATCACTTAAAGAACAATACAGGCAAGTTGAGAAGAGGAACACATGAAACATTACCTTAATCAATTATCTGGTGGAACTATAGCAGAGATGGATATGACACTGCATTATCATGTCCTAATAGCAAGCCTGATCCTCAGGATGAGCCAAAACACATCTGGGACTGAGTGAACATGAAACTCTTCCCAGATTAAAGGTTGCCCCTGTTTCAAGGGAGAAAAAAAAGACAAACGGAGTAGTGCTGCTGTTGATGGAAATGATGTCTGCTCTGATGGGAAAGCTGGAAATGCAAATTGAGAAGCTGTCAAACCACGTGCAGCATCTCTCAGTAATCTGTCACTGTATCACCAGAACATCTGCAGTTCACTGCAGGATTAGCATTACCTAAACAAGCAACACTTTTGTTAATGATGCCATCTGCAAATGAGCTGATGTCACTCCCTGTTCAAACTTTCAGATACAGCTCAAACGTACTTACAAATGGCAAAAATTATAATCTGGTGTAAAAAAATCCAATCATAAACCACAACCCCAAATATAGCCATCCATAAACTTTGACTTTGTGCACACCATCTGTTTCACAAAGCTCTGCTCTGTGAGTGCTGATAGCAGTCATCCTTATTAACAGATCAAAAGAATTACGCAATAAAAATGAATCTTATTTTTATTCAATACGAGTAGCAGAGTCTTCAGTTGAATCTCTCTGCTCTTACATAAATACAACTCTATGTGTGGGAAGGACAAGACAGGCTTGCAGTTTTTTAGGGCATAGGATGGGTTGATAATTTTACCTCCAGAAAAGATTAGGTGGGACTTAGGAGAGCAGTTCTCCATGGGTGGTCAGACTCAAATATTCAGTATGCTCTTATACCAAGCGTTTGATTTTCACAGGAGCCAGAAAGGTAAAACTTAACTTACCTCACTTCCATTGAACCCTCATTGAACCTTCTGGGATCAGACTCCTCCACAGGAAGGTGTGGAGAGTTCAAGCCAAAATCAAGTCCTGATCATGCAAGTGGAACACGGCTCCAAAAGGTTCCCTCACATGCCAGATTTTCTGCCCACTTGGATCTTAAATCATTTGAACAATTGGATATCTTGCAGTATGATTTTTGCTACTTCCTTCCTTTGTCTAACAGTGCTAACAAGACTGCTCATTCTTGAGATGCAAGAAGTTTTCTCATGGGTTTTGGGTTTGGCTTTTTTTTTTTTAATTTGTAAAGTACATGTCTATGTTGTGAACATATTTATTGGAATGTGAAATCATTTTTCTTTATTAATATTGAATGGTTATAGTTCATATTCTGTAGAGCAGTATTAAGACACTGTGTGGACTAAGAAATTTATAACTTTAGAAAAATTAAAACTATTAAAATGTTTTGAAAATCTGAATTACATCAATGTCACTTCTGTAATCTTGTTGGAAAACAAGCCATTAAAAGCAACAATTTGTGCTGTTTCATGGCAGAGCTGGGGAAAAAAAAGGCCTGAATTGAAAAGTATTTTTAAAATAATAATTAAAAAGAAAGCAGAGAATTCACATTTCAATTCAGGTCTTTTTTTCCCCAGCTCTGCCATGACCTAAACAGCCCAAAATAATAATTACAAAGAAAGCAGAAAATTCACCTAAGTATTTATGATTTTGTATAAGAAAATGTGATGTAACTCATCAATTATATATCAAGCCTTAAATTACATAGATATGTATGGCTGTGATATAATGGAATTAAAACAAACAAAAAAACCAAAAACCCACAATTTTTTTTGTCCAAATACAGCCACACCTCTTCCAATAGAATTACTCAGTCCATCAGAACCAATGTATTTCAGAATTCTTCAGTGATGCATAGAAAAATATTTTTCTGTCCCATTTTCAGAGAGGTTTTACACTAAGTTCACCACTGTTACCACATGTGATCATGAGGCTCTTCCAAATGGTTTTAACAGCAAATGGGTTGTTTGAATAAATTTTAAGTTTTTGATACTACTTTCTTTTTTAGATAACAGAAAGCATTCTTGTAAATCAACACTGAATTTCAACCAGTAACTACAAAACCACAATTTCCTATGCAGCTTAATCCTACTGACACATTTGATGCATCAGTTTGATGCATCAGTACCACATTGCAAATGTTACTGAACATTTCATGGTTTATTCTTGCCAAGTTTACTGAACATACACAGAATCAAACCTGACACTTGTGACCAGCTCCAGGCAGGGACACAAAAATGGCAACAAGGTCTCCACCCTACAAACTCAACATTCCTGGGGCTCCTGGTGCACTGTGGGGATGAAAGCAAAGGAAACAAAGCTGCCACCCAAGTCAAGCAATTCTCAGTTCTGTTCCATTAACAGATTTAAACTCCCCATTGCCACAGCTAAGGGAGAAACTCCCACAGTAGGTTTGCACTCTGATTTTGTCCAGCATCAAGAGAACCAAGCAGACTCAGAAGATGCTGACAACCAACTCACTACATTACACCCACTTAGTCAAAAACTTTTTTCCACTTTTTTACCCAGGACACCCATAAATAAGTTCATTTACATAGAAAAGTCTGTCTGTATTTCATGGTGGTGCTTTCTTGACAAAAGTCTACTACCTGGAGGAATAACTCGTCAAAGTCAGTGCACACCAGCAGTTTTTAATTAGCTATAAGGGAAACCAACACTTAAGGAATTAAAGCACTATAAGAAAACATGACAATTTTTTATTTATTAATAATTTTTTTAGCTCAAATTTAAAAATACTAAACCATAAACAAGTCAAAGTTCATGAAGAAAAATCTGAAACTATGTACATGCATAATTAATATTATCTTGATTCTTGTCAATATTTACTTAAGCTTTTTGTACAAACTTTTTCACACGGTCATATTTACAAGCATGTCTGTTTAAAACATATATCTCTTATAGCATTTACAAACCTTTTGAATATATTTTCTTCTTAAAAACAAAAGAATATTTCCTTGATTTGACAGATTTTGGTTTCACCTTGTAATACCAGACAGGTATTTATTCAGAGGGATAGAAAAAGTTATCATTATTTAAATAGCTAAATAACAGTCATCCTGCTGATACCCAGAATTATCACATATGGCTTTAAATACCTCCCAAACTCAAAGGATCATCTCACAGGTATAAGCTACAGTCCATCTGTGGTGTGTTTCTACTTAAATAAATATCGAGCCTTTGTTTGGGTTTGATCCACAGCTCCACAGACACTTTCTAGGCATGTACTCAGAGCTAAGAGGCCCTTTCATTAAAGAAAATCAACTTTGCTTCCAGCCAAGTCAAGAATTCACGAAGTATGTATAAAATGGGATGTATGGGCTTTTCCAGACACTCCAGCTATCTTTGTAGATAGTTATTATTATGGGATACCACAGTTTTGAACAGACAATATTTGTGCAAATTTACAGGAATAAAGTGAGAGATCTTCTAAGAAGGGGAAGAATATTTTTTCCTTAAAAGCATTTTTTAAAAACAAAAAAGTCTGAGAAGGTTTTGCACATTATATCTCTAAGTTACTGATACAATCCAACCAGTTAGATCACAAATCAGCTGAAAATCCATCAGCTTGCTTGCTTTCAGTTGGGACAAAAAAAAACAACCCAAACCTCGGCTTTGGCAAATCAAGAAATCATCTCCTTCGAGCATTGTTCTCTAGAGCTCCTGCACTGACTCTTCCACAGTTTGCTCCTCCACAGGCTGCACAGCTTCCTGGACATAAACAATGAACTCTGAAGCCTCCCCTCCCTGGGTGTAGACAGTGACGGTCTCGATGCCCTCGACCTCGTCCGAGGACACCACCAGGTGATGCTGCTCCGACAGCTCCACCGACTGCTGCAGCGTCTCCTGGATCATCAGTGTGTGGTTGGCTGACTGCTCCTCCTCCTTCACCTGAGGAGACATTGGAGAGCTTAAAGAAATGGCACCTTCCTGAGAAGTACCTGGCACTGTGATGATTAATGGAAATACAGCACACAAATTAGCAGTCCCATGGTTTTGAAAGAAAATGTCGGTTCTGCAGAAAATGTGAGCATTTTTGATTAATGACTGTGTAGCTAGGCAGAAAACTGAAAGCACCAACACAGCATCTCAGTTCTGTGCACACAGAGCTATAAAGTTTCAGGGATACTGATCTTTAGACACAGCTTTAATCTTTCAGCAGTCACTCATTCAAAACTGCTTTTATTTAAATAAATCTGAACTCAATCAATTCCTCTAGTAGCACTGAGTTGAGAAACCATCCAAAACTATGAGAGAAAATATCTTCTGTACCCACCTTTCTTTCTCTTCCTAGTCAATGGCTGCTCATAGAAGTGCAAATTTCACTGTAAACCTTAAGGGATTTTCTTAGAAAAATGTGAAAAATAACTATCACTGAAATAGGTTTCCAAGGCCTGCTGTTTGTGAGGCAGCAATGTTTACATTATTGAAAGGAGAGTGACAGAAACGAGTGAAAAGATTTTTTACTGAACATTTTGCTTTTTGTCAAAATTCAAAAAAGCAACACAGTCTGGTGTTGAATTCCAAATTAATACAGATGCCTGTCAATTATTGAAATACAGTACATACTAGAATGGAAAACCAAATCTTAATCCTCTGCCAGACCCATATAAAATTCCTATGCAAAGTACTCCAGACAAGTATAAATAAATCAGAAAACTGTAAGTCATGTGGAAGAAATGCATTCTCTCAAGTGTTAGTGATAAAATAATCTACTTTTAAGGAGAGAATGGAAAAGCAATTTTTCAGTATGCAAGACATATGCAAAAGCATTTCTTAGGAGAAGGTGTCCCTGCCCATGGCAGGAAGACTGGAATGAGATGATCTTTAAGGTCCTTTCCAATCCAAACCATTCTGGGAACCTTTGGTTTTGTTTGCTGGGGCAGTGTGCTCTTGCAGCACTGAGCTCTTAAGTGATCTTAAAAAGAAAAGATCAGACATCGTAGATTCTATGAAGTGTGGAATCTAAGTTACAGAAGTTAGAAAACACTATTTTTTTTTTTTTTTGAGTCAGAAGCTGGCTCAAAAGTAAACAGCAATAGCACAATCAAATTCAAGTAAATATAAATAAGATCATTAATGCTGTTTAAGAGAGGAGAGGAAAGAGAAGGGAAGAACGACAGTGAATGTTCCAAGGATCTGTTTGGTCCCTTAGAGACCAGCAAGCAGAAAAACAGCCCCTATATGTTTGTTTTCCTAATACTATTTTCTAATTTAATTTTTTCCCCTAAGCAAACATTCTCTTTGTTATACAATGACTTTGCTTCTGACTTCTCTATTTTGTGTTTAAAATATCTGCCAGAAGAAGATTTCAGAGACTGACCAGCCCCTTAGGACTTCACAGCACTCTGAACTTTCATTCAATTAAGAAGGCTATAGAAAGCTTTTTCTTGAACAATAACAAGTATGTCCAGGTGCTAAATTATTCAGAGAGCCTCAAGTCAGTATGGCTGTAATATACTAATGAAATATATGTGGATTTTATCTGGTGAAAGATTTAACATCCAAAGGGAATCTGGCCACTGTCACTGACCTTAAAGCAACAGCACAGATGCCCACTGGCTTCACTGCACAGGATTCATTTTACAGGGATAAAAAATACAAGAATGGAATGAAGTCCTGTTCACATTCTGTTTCTTTTATCAAACATAGCTTAAACAGCTCCTGCTGAGGTTCAAGGTCAACACCCTACCCAAGTAGATGATGGTGGATATTTTTCTTGATACAGTAAAATTTGCAACCAGCCTCAGAAAGATCAATTTATGTTGTCTCAAAATGCAGGTATCACAGAATGAACGAGTCATAGACTCATAGAAAGGTTTGGATTGACAGAGAACTTGGAGATGATCTGGTTCCAACCCCTCTGCCATGGCAGGGACACCTCCCACTAGGCCGATCCCGCCTGGCCTGGAACATTCCCAGGGATGGGGCATCCACAGCTTCTCTGAGCAATCTGCTCCCATGTCTCACTGCCCTCTGAGTAAAGAATTTCTTCCCAACATCTAGTCTAGGTTTCTCCTCTTTGGTTTATAAACAATCCCCCTTGTCCTTTCCCTATCTGTCAAAAATCACTGTCTCTCTTTTTCTAAGCCCCTTTCACCAACATACCCCTCACTAATGGAAGCTTGAGCCTGTCTTTGAAAGCAAGGAGCTAAATCATGAAAAAATCCCATAGCACTGTAAACTTTTCCCTCTTGCTGCTCCTAATGCACCCTTTTTAAATCTTTAAATTATTGAAGAAACCCTAAATCCTACTGAAAGCAACGGAGCTTTAGTGAATTCAGACACCAGACTCCCTTTTCATAACTGTCCTCTTCTTTCCTGAGGGTGCTCACTCCACTGTCAGCTCCTCTGTGGAAGCTGAGGACATCCACCAGACCTATTAAGGAATATTGCAACAGGCCATGAAAGTCTAGTTACCACTGAACTCAGATAGAAAGCTGCAGTTAAAAATGTTAGATAATTAGAATCTCACAGCTTGTTATGAATCAGCTCACAATTACAGCCCTGGATGCTAGAGATGCTCAAACAAATACAGAATTAGGGGTGTCTAAAATGTGGCCCTATAATTTTGCAATATACACTAATGCCTCTTGTTTTAGTGCACCACACATAACCCCCTGACAACCTGCCTCAGGCCTGAAAAATTACACTACATTTGCTAAGAGCTGCAAGAATGCACAACACAGTATGAGATGGATCTCACTTTGTCACTCTAAATCAAAACCCATAAATAATTTTAAATATAGCTTTGTGAATGTACATAAATAATGAACAGAGGAAAATAAATAAAGCATAGTTGACACAAAAATGAAATGAAAGAAGAATCCATCCAATTCAATAGAAGTATTCTAATACTTATTCAGTTTTATATCCTTTTGAAATGAAAATGGCCAATAAAGGAAGTTAATTTTAACTCCCTACCTGACTTTATCGATGTGGGTTTATTACCCGTCATGCAGGGTAAAGAAAACTAATGCCTTTATTTCTGGTGTTTCTAGCTTCCAGTATCTTTTTTTTGACAGCTATCTGTAATCCTTTTAGTTTGAGAAATCACCACATTATTTGGGATATTTACATTTCAAATCAGTTCAATGTTTACATGCTTCTGCTTGGCTCCTATTAGATTGTTCCACAGGGAATAATCTCAAAATGTTAATTTGCATCCCTCAATTTGATGAAACAGTGGGACAGCTGCCATCTGAATGAAAGAAGTCACCACACTCAATTGTCTTTATTGGCTTCTGAAATCTTTTGAAGAGCAGCTCCAAGACCTCTTTTCTGTTTGAGAGTCAGCTGAAAAGCATGTCTGCTTATCCTTCATTAAAGAATGACAGCAAGGAGCTGAAGCCACACACAGCTGGCACATTAAATCAAGTCAGTACCAGCATAAATATTCTTTATAAACTAAATCTGTCTCTCCCAAAAGCCAATGGCACTTTCACCACCACGTTTTCATATGAAGCTCAACATCTCTAAATTCCAAATGTTCTTAATTTACATATCCAAGGACCACCCAAATACATGGAAGTATTCATGGAAAATGGGTCTCTCTTAGAGGAATCTCGTCCTCTCAAAACAAGAAAGTCTTTTTAAATTTGAAATAAATGAATTCAAGTCATTAAGGAAAATATACTTCCTTTATTTCCTGAAAAGGAGTAAAAAAAATATATTTGCAGTAAGATGCTAAAGCCTTTCCCTTACCCTAGAGCTCATTTTGTGAAATACTGTAATATCTTCAATTTTATTTGAAGTCAGCAGGAGTTGCAGTTCCATTGTGCTTGAAAGAGTTTTGCTGGGCCTGTCCCCAAATCCTCAGTGGAACCTTTCCCTTGATTTCAGATTGAATGCTGCTTTTCAGTTTACCATGAAGCAGGAAAGTTAATCACAGAGATCTTTCAGATTTTCAAAACCTTACACTAGGCTGCAGATGCTCCTATTTATATCATAAAACATCAGTAAGAAAGTATACAAAATATCTGCAGAAAGGCTTAAAATGAAAGTATTTTAGATCACAGAGAGCACCTGGATATGTGATGTGTCAGCTCACATTGGTGCCTACAAGTTTTGTTCAGTATCATTTGAATAATTTCAAGTCTTTCTCAGTTCTGGTTTACATGCAGTTACATTGTGTGAAAAAGACACACAGAAAACACTATAATTTGATCATTTGAATCTCCATAATGAGCTACAAAACAAAGACAATCTGGTGCACAATGGTTTTGGAATAATAAGAGGGTTGAGAATGAAAGAGTTGCTTTGCATAAAATAAAAACAGCAAGGAGACAAACAAATCTTCATACTGTTGATGCACATTTTAAAAAAGTTTCAACAACTGGCTGGTTGAATATATCCCAGAGAGAGACTGTAGCTGAATATGGCACTCATCTGGCAAAATGCTGGACCACCCCACCTCCTTTTGAGGCAGAATGGCAACAGTGCCATTGTTTTAGGAGCTCTAACAGGACAGTGATCTTGACTGAGATTTTATCTGTATGTTATTGAGATGAAAAAACTCCTCAAAGGCTGAGGAACCAGGGCCTCAGCCCCATCTGCCCCATTTAAAATTTTCCATTGCTGTTACTGTCACAGGAAGCATCAGATTGCTCTGTGTTCTAAAGCAACTACAAAATTGACAATCAACATGTCTGTAACTCCACATCCTGGCAAATTTTCTCATTAGCACCAGCACCAACATCACATCAGGACCAATCCAAGCCAGATTGAAATCCAAGGTGTGCTGCTGAAGTACAATGTTCAGTAGCCTCTGATGTGACAGCCATGCTAATAATAGGTATTTACTTTTGAAGATGTGCTATGCTGTAAAATTATTTTCTGTGATCTGCTTTGAGCTGATGTATAATCTTTGCTCTGCCTCCCTACTGTTGTCACTTTGAAGAAAGTGACTTACCATGGTAGGTTTTTACTGGAGCCTGAAGAGATCACAGAATAAAAGGATGAAAGGAACTAAAATAAAGGGTGAAACACATGGAAATCCAGTATGTTTTGGTTATGTTCTAAAAGAGATCTGTTTAGTAATAGCTGATATACTTATTCTCCAGAACACTTTATGTCTAGGTTAAAAATAGGTTACTACCATTTTCAGAAATAGATTTAACCTTTCACTTCAGTCTAAAGAAGTAGTAAAAACATTAGTCCTGGATCATCTTTCTGAGTGGAAGGAAAAGAAAGAGAATTCAGCAGCCAACCACTGCTCTTTATTGTCAATATTTATGTAGTGGTTTGGATCAGGACCTGGATTGTATCAGCTATGCCACATGAAAAGAGTAGTTCATGCCCCAAAGGCCTTGTAAGTTTAGTATAATTTCAGCATAAAACAAGAGCAAGTAAGCAGACACAGGAAAAGGGAGGTGAGAGAGTAAAACAAGTGAGACAGTGGTAGTTCAGTGTGACAGGCATTAGTCTCAATATAAACCAGTCTATCCACAGATAATTGCTGTCATCCTATTTTTGACAAGTAATTGAGAGAAGACAATGAGGTACAAATTGCTGCTTATTAAAAATCTACACAACTAAGCACAATATGGAAGAAGGCATTAGAAACTTGTTTGAAAAAAGTGATAAGCAATTAAATCTTCATGGACTAAGCAAAGGTAGGAGACAAAGTCTTTACAGCTAATGAGAAATGGGACTCTAAGTAGGAAAAGAGTAAAAAAAAAAACAGAAAAGGGAAACAAGATTTTGTTTGATGTGGCAAAAAATAAGGAACATCAAGTAAACATGATAAGAGAGGGTGATGACAAGACAAGGAGAGAAAGTAATCTTTGAGGTTTTTTCTGAAGGAATACAAAAGGGATAAAACATAAACTGTGAATGTCAGAAAACAGATTATCAGAATTAACTGTAGCATAAAATAATGATGGCTTGGGCAACCATTGTAGCTAAAAGGTTGAAATGAGAAACCATACAGGAGTCATCATTCAGAACAAATTGGTACCATTTAGGTATTCACCTGCAGGCAAGGCCCAAGAATGCTCCTGAGGAGGAAATCAGCTCTCTGGCTTGAGAAATAGGAAAGACATCCCACAGAGCTGAGAAATAAAGTGGACTTCTAATGAACAACTGTGCAGAAAGGCTGATATAATCACCTTAGTGACTAATTATAATGACTAGTGATTAACACAGACTTCTCAGCCATCTTCAGAGTGAGCTAAAGGTGATGGTTCTAGAGCCTACAAACCCAGTGCAGTATCACAGGCCTAAAAATAGCAAATTACCAGCAAATTTGTCCATCATTATCTAAATGAAAAAAAAAAGCCTGAAAAACAGACAACATGCAACCAAATTTAACTGGTTACTATAGTGCATACCAGTGTAAACCTTTGGTTTCAATCCAAAATTCTACTGCTCTGCAGTAGTATTTTGATGCAAAAATAAAAACATACTTGGACAGAGAACCCTACATGCTCTCTACTCTTTGCGTCAAAGAGATCTGATACAAGAAATAAACTGCATTTATGCAAAAAATAGATTAATTAAATCAGGTAGTGTCTTGCTGCCATTAAACATTCCTGCTAACAGACACTGGAAATGGAATAGTAACAATAAGAAGAGAAACCAGAACTGATGGACACAGACCAAAAAGAGGAAACACTTCTGATGTTCTGGTCGATGCAGTGAGAGATTCAAGAATGCTTTAAAGGATGTTCTTCATATATTGTGAAACCAAGCATATGCACTTTGAATATTGTCTCCTTGGAGAGTTACTCACAGCACTATACACTGAAAGAATTTCTTTATAAAAAATAACATATGAGGAGTGTTCATATCTGAAGGTACTGTTTCCTCACAAACTCAGTATTTAAATCAAAAATTGTTTAACTTGGAAGAAACTTTTTATAGAACAATTAATATCCTTGTTTGATGTACGCTCTAACTGAAAGAAACAACTAAAGATCAAGGCAGTTTATAGTGAAACATTATCTCTGTTCTAGTTAACACATAGATTTTGTGTGAAAAGCAAATTTTTGAACACAGGCCTGCAGGAACTGTAAATCAAGGGGGTGTGTGATACTGCCTGACTGCTTATGTTTGGCATGTGAGCCAAGAAAATAGTCCACCCCTATAAATAATGGATTGAACAGCCTCTTCTAGGAAAATAAACAAAAAAAACAAATGAATCACTCTCTACCCTAAGGCACAAGGGCAAAAGCTCATCTGTAGTAGGACACAGAGAGTTGAATGTGCAGAAAGGCTCTTGTTTTACCCTTCCAGTCCCTTCACCTTCCCATGTGCTGTTCCCATAAAACTCCTTTCTCCCCAGTCTCTTGCCTATATTTACCATCCACTATGAAGAGTACTTCCTGGCTTTTCTAAGCATTTATTAGCCTCTTTCCTACTGGTTCTTCAAACTTAGCACTCCTTCCTCTCTCCTTTTCCCCACCTTGCTACTTTTTTCATCTTTATGCAGAGCAGAACAACTCAAATGTCCTGCTATGAAGGAATATCTTCATTAGCTCTTTTACCAAGAGATCCAGAGTGCATCCCTAGTAACTGAACAAGGATGGACTTCTCCTGCCATGCTGTGATCAAAGCTTCAAAGGGGACTTTTGCCAGACTCAGATCATATTAATAAAACTTACATTACTAACTTTTTTCCCTCAGGCATTTGGTGAGAAATGTACATTGCACTCAACAGCTGCATGTTTTCAGAGCTCACACTGGATTTATCCCCAATTAGAAAAAAATTACCTTTGATAACAGATTAGTATATTGACTCACAGGCAAGATTAAGATGAAATCATTTCAGGCTCCAGACACACCTTGGAAAGGTCTCATACACATGACACTAACAGAGCCAACAATGATTCCTACTTACCAAGCATAGTCCAAGCTAAGCAGGGCTAACTTTGCACTTTTGGGGTTTAAAATCATAACTTAAATACCAATTCTGGCTGGAATTGCTTGCTGCTGTGTTGTCAAAGCCTTTTCTTTAATATAATCATTCATTAAAACAAGAAATATGAAGTTTCCTAAGTCAGAACAGAAATTTTGTTCTCCACATGCAGTTCAGGAGCTGTGAAGAGACAATCTGATCTTGCTTTCACCTCCATTATAATGAGTATTTATAATTCAGTATAATTGCAGTAAGACTACAAGCAGAACAGTAATTTAAGAGAAGAACCCTTTAAACATGGTATAGTGTTAGCACACAAGTTAGGGAAGTGCTAAAGCATGAGCACAGCAGCATTACTGATAGATACAGCTGGATTTAAACGAGATTTTACAGATAAAATGTAAATGGGACTTTTATGAGTGAAAAGTAAGGATGAGGAGAGCTGTGGGAGAAAGAAATTTCCAGGGAGGAAAGAGGAGACAAAAATAGGAACACTACAGTGTAACATTTACAGCAAAAAAATCCCTTTAAAACATTGTATTAATTTAAAATTGGAAAAAAATTCTTGGTGCAAATAGAGAAATATGAAGGAAACTTGCAAGGGCTAGCTAAAAATGAGATATGAAAATAAGGACTGATATAAGAAATGGGTAATATATGTCCTTAGAGCAAAACAAAAAAACAGCATAAAAATCAGGACAACTACAATAAATGTTGTAATGGGGGAAAAAAATGGACCCAAGCTGCTAAGCAAGGACTCAGTGAGGCCATTAAAGAACAGGAGCAGAAATTCAGTGACAGATGATGTCAATCTTTTGCTGACACTCTGAATGAATTGTGTCACAAAACACAAGAGAAGCTGAAGGTCACAGAAGAAAGTGTGGAATACATTTCCCAGTAGTAAAGTGAAATAGGAACCTATCTAAAGGTCACTTCAAGGTTAACAATTAGGAAGCTATGATAATTAAAACCCAACCAAGTCATAGGTACCAATGAGGGATATCCCACAGAAAGCAACTCAGTATCCAAGAAAAAACTGGACACTTTCTAATAGGGGAGGGTTAAAGTCAAGTCAAGAACATTTAAAGACTTTTTTCCCTCAGATTAAAATTGGGTGTGCCTGTAATTCTGGAGCAATTTTCTGGTGGGAATACAAGAGCTGGAAAGTTACTACAGCTCTATAACAGACCAGACTGATAAAAACCTGATTTCTATAGAAAAATAAAAGAAAAAAAAAGAGAAAACTGGAAAGAAAATTTTAAAAGGTAAAAGATTCTAAATGGAGGGAGAAAGGGGGCATTAAAAGAAAATCAGCAAAGAGATTCTGTGCTTTGAGAATTCAGTATTTCATTTGATATAGGAGTGGTGCTTGTAAAAGTTTGATACCAGACCAATGACAGTCACTGATGTATACACAGAAAAAGAAATTATTAAGGCTTAGCAGTCTGCAAACTCAAAAGGCTAGAAATATGGATTGAAAGGTGAAGCAGAAAATTAATTTGGAATACAAATATTTACTTAGAAAAAGTTACCAGTAAATTCAGAGGGCCCAAAAAGGAAGTTAATAGATTTTGTGATGACTCAGATATTGATCAGAGTTAAGAGCTGTATATTTAAAGTTTAACGTTCAGATATCAAAATATTTTAAGGCAGCTCTACTTTCAGCAGCCACTTTCTCCTATACCTTTAGTACAATAGCCTCAAAAGATGCATCCTTTAGGGAAGAACTAATTTCAATAATATTGATAAAGACAAATGCTAATAGAGCTTTCAAGCCCTAAACAGGTCATCTCTGTGGCACAGCAAGCACATTGGTAGTGGCTACACCATAAAAGTTGTTTTGAAACTTGCACATAATTGGACCACATTGTCTCTTCTCTTTAATGACTGAATTTAGTTTTCAAATTTGGGTGGTGTTCTACAAAAAAGTCCTAAACTCTTACATAGTTTCTAGTCAAAGCACCTGTTAAGTATGGCAAAGGAACATCTGAAAATCCTCTGACTTCAAATTCTGCCTTGTCTTCTGTGACATTTGGTCAGCAAACTTAGGAATCATCCAAGTATTTCACAGACCATGAATTTCACAGTTCTATGGAGCTCTCATGAACTCAATGCTCAAAACACTACAAAAAATGCTGAACTCAGAAGTTAGTTTTAGCACTCAGAATAAACAGTTCAGGTTCATTTAAATAAAAGGAGTTACTTAAACTTTTTGGGAAGTTAAAGCTTCTCATGTACTTCCCTTCCCTCACCTGTCAATCACTGAGTGCAGGGACCCCAGAGTGGGGAAAGGGATAAGCAAAGAGCTGGGCTGAAACAGAAGGAACAAGCAGAGTTTAAAGAATGCTGAGGGGAGAATGAAAAATGGCAGCAACCAAGTTAGCAGACATCTGTGAGGACAAAATACTGAGCAAAAGTCAGTTGATGTTTGAACCCAATGGGCCCTCAAATTGAAAATTATTTCCTCTTGCTTGCTGCCCCAAGGACCACCTGAATGTTTTTAGATGACAATGGCACTAAGAGTCTGCACAAAATATGTTACTGTAGAAAGCCTGAAAACACCTGCTAGGAAAAAACCCTCTATTTTCACACACGTACCTACATACACATACAGGTGTATTTATTAATTCGTATTTTATATATTATATGCATTTTTAGATGTATAAAGATACATGTGTATATAGGTATAACCATGTACATGTAAACACACACACACAAAATCCAGTGGAAAAAAAGAAAAAATTCTCCACGTGTCTTGAATGATCATTTAAAGTGTGTCCCTTGCAAAGTAACACCCATTTCACAATAAATACATGAAAATTCAATGTGGCTGGTTTAGAGAAGAGAAGAGCTCTTACCTGCTTCACCACTGTCACTGTGCCAGGTGCCATGGTCACAACAGAAGCCACAGCAGTGGCATCGTGGGATTCTGAACCCAGCTCAATGATCTGCTGCAGGATGTTCACAGCTGTTGGATCCAGTCTTTCACCTTATCAGAAACACAGCAACCATAAAATCATCACAGTAACACAGCTCTGAGGCTTGTGAATCCAAACAGCACAGCCCTGACTCCCAGCACTGTTGGTACAATTCAAAAAGCTCAATAATGTGACACTTTAATAGCAGATCTATGGCAGGGAAGCAGTCGCAAAACAAATTTGCCCAGGGAATACATGAATCAGCAAGTGAAGCCACACTGATCATTCCTATGCCTACTTGAAAGAGATCTGAAAGAATACATTGAATAAAGAAACAGCAGCCAGAAATCATAGCAGGAACTGCAAATTAGGAAGCTGCAACACTTTACAAATCCAAATGTGAATTTACCAGACATTCATCATACACAGAACCTACTTGTATACTCATAACCATAACAGCCATTTAGTATTTTAGAAACCTGTGTTTAACATCTGTCTGGACCTCTGCAATACCCCTCAACCTAAATGAAGTAGTTTTATCACTAACCTGCTGAAGAGAAAGGTTAATTGCTTGGGAAAACTCATCCTGATCATTTTATAAACACTGAATCAGAACATGTCTGTCCTTTTTAAAAAATTCTCTGATGTGTGCAACCCTGCCAAAGGAAAGGGATGTTTACAAAAAAACCCACAAAAAACATTTATAGTTGTACTCTCACTTCTCACAAGATGTGAAAGACCTGAATGCAGAAAAATGTTTTTTGTTATGCAGGAATACAAATTCCCACCAATGGCCCACCATTCCCACATGCCCATTGTCAGCATGAGGGAGATGTCAGACAGGAAAATAAACTGTTGGGGTCATGGAAAGCTGCCTCATATTTGCTTTAATCACTGTCAGAGATAGAAAAGAGATAGCAAACAGAATAAATCTAATTTCCTAACTTAAACTCTTTCAAACTGAGGTTGATACTGTGATAGTAGTCTAGGTCAGATAATTTATATTCTAATAGAAAGTATATTCTGCTATTTATGTAAGAAAGAAATGTGTCTCAGTAGTGAAAAAAAGGTTTGCTTGATTTTTTTTTTTTTAACTATAAAACTGCCTTTAGACAAGACACTACTATTGTCATACTAAGAGGGAATATGCAGGAAGAGTATCTGGAGTTGGATGCTCTAAAAAGAAGATTACTCAAAAACCTATAGCCTCATGCTTGAAATACAGACTGCTGTGCACAGGACATTCCATGACAATATTTGTTTTAATTTAGATGTATAGAAGTTTAAGAAAAGTTCTCAAAAAATTTTCATTTATTCAGAATTTCCACTCATTAAAATAATATATAGAAACTGGTAGCAATGTAATTTAATTGCAACATGCTTGGAAAATCCGTAAAAACTGAGAGTTTTTGATGTGTATCTGTGTTATGAACTATAAAGACCACAATGGTAAACAATCGGAAAATGTTGTCTTTTGATAACCAGGGCATTTATTTATATGTATTAAAAGAAAACCCAATACAACATAGGAATACCTACTTTAATCTCTGGTGTTTTAACACCCTCAGAATTCTGGGCATTTTTTACTTTTCTCCTTTGTTTTTTATTTCTCACTTAGCAGACATCTAATGCTATTTTTTCCTCCTCAACCTGATACAGAATAGCTCACTTAGTTTTGTGTACCATCAAAATTAAGATTGTTAGTGCTGTCCTGGGAACGTGGTAAATGAGCTATTCCACCATGTCACTCCTGCAGTCTTGCTGACTACAGCCAGAGAGAGAGAAAAATAATAGCCAGAGAATTGTCATTAGATACACACCATCTACTCTGCCAAGATAGCTAATTTCACAGTATAGTTAATAATATAGGCAGGAAATTCCACACACAGCTAATAATAAAGTGCAAAACAGGCAGTGATAAGTATTAATGACTTCAGGATATAGAAATTCATAATGAATTATAATTTCTCATTTATACTTAAAAAAATATAAACCCCCAGAAGAAAGTTCTAGATGACTTTACTTCATCATTTTTAACAGGAGATCACAGGAGGTCACATATTGCCCAGTACACCCAAAAGAATTAGATATTTGGGGAAAAAAGGTGTATTTGTGTTCTAACCTAGAAAAAGGTAACTTACTGTTCTCAGAAGTGTATCTGAGGTTCTGTAATGCAGCCACAGCAGCTTGGGTGCCCTGAACATCTTCTCCAGCCTCTGTGATATGGAGATACTGAGTGGATGCTTCTTCAGAAACTTCTGCAGTTAACTTGGGAACAAAACCCAGCCAAGGCATGAATAATCTCATTTCAGTGATTTAACAACAATAAGGAATGAGCTTGGACAACAAATACTGTAACAAGAGATGTACTGGGTGAAACAGAATTCAAGAAGAGTATTACATGGGAGACAGGATAATCATCCCACAGTGTTCTTCTAGATTCTACTTCAAAAGTTGTTTTAAGGATGATAAGTTTTTCTGACCTTATTTTTGTTGCAGTTATTTTAGAACTAACAACAGACTTCTACTGTACCAGGGTTTAGCAAAGACCTTTTGAGCAAAATGAATTTATAATGCAGATCTGCTAAAACACCTCAGAAGCTTGAAAAAAAAAAAGCATTTTGTTTCAGAAAGGTTGTCCTTTCTAAAAACTATGGGGTTTTTTTCAAGATAAGCTGTCTTGAAAAAAAAAATATATATATATATTCCTGCTCTGATGGAACTTTTTTATAGCCAGTTCAGCAACAGAGACATTCTTGCATCCAGGATGTTCCCTTGTATTTTCAGCTTTGGGCAGCACCAGGGAAAGTGCACAGAGAATCATTTGGAATATGGATACAAGACTCTGAAGGGCTACATTTTACAATGCTTGTCCTGTTTTCCTTACACAGCTGTCCAAACAGAACCTACTCCTTGTTTTTCAAGGATTTATCCTTCTGTGGATATTCAGTAACTGTTAGACAAGACCTGCAGGTCAGCTCTTCCAAATCAGGCATTGGATTTGTGATGGGGGCCAGACTGAAAATCAGCAGAAGAGGCCTCACACTGTGGGAATCGGGCAGCTGCAGTTGACTCCTGGCTTTTTCCTCTCACTGGACTGCAAAATCAGCCTGCTCGGGCAGTGGAAGACATTCTGCTGGCCAACCATCATTTTTTAATAAAAGTGTCTAAATCTGTGGTTTTCCCATGGGTTCTGTATCTCTAAGATCGAATCTGAAAACGTATGGAATGTATCATAGAAGACTTACTCTGCCTAACATTATAATTTGTTCAGCTGATCAGTTAAAAAATTCAGTTTTCTAGGTTCTAGCCTTCTCTGGACCGAGACATGAGCTTTTTTCTGCAGCTTTGCTCAGCTTACAGTTAACACCAGTGAATATTCAGCATATTTACATTACATTACAATATGCAGTAAGTTTTTCAATTTCACATTTTTTTGCTAAAGCTTTCACACCTTTGCTGCAAATAGAGGACTAGAATTCTCAAATGCAAAAATAAGCATTTACAAGGTTGTTAACCCTACCATATATTAAAATGTAACAGGCATAGCAAGGCATGCATTCAAACAAAGATAAGATCCCATGACCTTCTGATCTTAGATAAAGTCAGAACCACATTTTTTTACACTTCTTATTTTTATCCTTATTTTTCTCCCCGGAATTGTAAAAAATCTTAGGGTCAAAGCAATTTTTACTTTGCTTTACCTCCCATTTGGTCTCCCCATCATTCTCCACTAACTTCATTCCATGCTTGTTTTTCAGATGTCTGTTGAACTCCCATTTCGTACCGTACACAAAGCTGCAAACAGGACACTTAATGCCACCTACAAGGAAACACAAATAAATTCTTGGAGTTATTTTCATGTCAATTCTTTTTCAATGCAGTTTAATTTGACCCCATCTCAATGAAGCCATGTAACTGGAAAATGTTTTCCTTTAGCCATTTGTCCAACATGAAATATGTTAATATTTAACATACACATCAATGGCATACTTTATAATATTAAACTATATTAATAATTAATATTTAGTAATATTTTAAAATGTGTCTTCTCTAAAACAGTTCCAGTTTTCTCAAGTTTCAAAACAAACCCTGTGGGTTTTTTTTGGTTTTTTTTTTTTTTACATTAGCAAAGTGAACTAGGAAGAGTTAATAATCTAATATCCTCTTCACTCAAGTATCTTTGCTCTTCTGCTCTTCAGATTTATGTTAACATGCAAACTGTAAACAGAGTTGTCTGTCTATAAAATTATGCATAGCATGAAGTTAGCACAGTGTTTAATGTGTGAGTGTGCAACATTACAGGTAAAAACCTAAGCACGACGAAATCACGAGAATCCAATTTTTATATGAGATTAAAGACCTTTTACTTGTTTTGCTTATGAAAGTCATTTGGTCAAATGTCAGATTTCATTTATTTGTAATTATGCAAATAAGGATTTCTCTTCTTTTCCCTCTGTTGACTAAAGAGAGCAAGAATAACCTGCCTATGATAAATTGTTGCATTAGGTGACCAGAATTCACTGTAACAAATCTAATGGCTGGGAAGTGCCTGGTGCCAGTGCAGGAACTCAGCTGCCACAGGTCTGACTCCACATCATCCTGGCCAAACACGATTCTCACCCATCCTGTCCAAAGGCATCAGACAGACCCACAGAAGATGGTTACAAGCCAAGACCTGCTTGCACAGCCCTTTATGAAAAAGGTGATTAGAAAAAAATCCCATTTTACATTAATGGAAAGCTACCATATGGTAACTGGATGAAAAGAAACAGGATTTTAATTTTGATAAAACAGAATGTAACCACACCCAGTCTCTAGGGTATTTCACTGACACTTAATGTTACAATAATAACACTCCTCTTTGCTAAGACTTTACCAAACCTCACTGTTAGAGCAGGTGCTCAATATTCCATCTCTAAGCAAAACTGAAGCAGTTTTACTAAGGGAAACTCAAAAAGTTCAGATTTGAACAGATTAGATTAGGTAATACTATCAGTTACAGAAAATGAAATTACACATTAATTTCACACCAATCTGGAGTATTAGGGAAAACACATTGCTGTGAAACAGTGAACACTTTTCTGCATTACTTTGATATCAAAACTATTATGACAACACACCAGGTAAATTAAATCTGTAACTTTTGTCATTATGACTTTAAATAAATAACAAGTAATAGCATAGAATTCAACTGGTAATATATAACTCCATATCAGTGATTTGATATGGACGCTCAGAAAAATTAATTTCTAGATAATTCTTTAAAATATTGGGTAACATACAGAGAAATTCAATGAATTACACACCTTTACTACTTTAAATAATAAAACTGATATTTGTAACAAAATACTGCAGGCAGATCTTATATAGCTCCACAACTTTATTCCACTGACACTTGCTCTTTTTTATTTATTGGCCTAAAAGCTCCACAAGACAATTCTCATTTTTGTATAAAGAAAGCAGGTGATGACAGCTGTAAAAGAGAACACTGAGGCCACAACTGGATCCTCATGTATGGCCTGCACAAGTAGCTGCACAAACACAAATGAAAATCTGTCTCTCAGACACGTAAACAAAATGTTTATGGATGGGAGGGAGTATCACTGAGGAGAAAAGAAACAAATTTGAGAAAAATTGTATGTGATTTGCCCAGCAAAAAGTAAATGAAACTAAAAATAAGTCATCAAATGAGCACACAGATAGAGCCTTGTAGGAAAACTAGTGGGTAATGCATAATATTCTTGTCCCCTTTGCAGTATATATCAAATTCTTATGCTATTTATTTTCCTTTATTACTTTATAATACTAAAATAAATGTCAGATCGTAGACTTCTGCTTGAACAAAGAGACACACACACACACACCCTGCAAAATACCAAGCGCTTCTCTGATCCTGGGTGATTCCAATTTCCACCACAAGCCCAGAAATTAAATCCTTGGCAATGCAGTTGCTTCAATGAACACAGTCCCTCTTCTGTGAATCATTCATTTATTTGTAAGCTCATTCCAGGAAGCTTGAGTACAATCCAGCAGTCAACATTCATATAAATATTTCCAATTAAGTTTATTTGTGGTGCCTGCAATGCAGTCAAAAACCAACTGAGAGTAGAGGAGATAAGCAAGTGTGAGGTAATTCACTCTGGGCTCAGTGGGTAACTTAGAACAAGCAGAATACAATAGAAATAGATATAGACAGCTTTTATTAGATATTAATCTTTGTTACTTTCCCCTCTCAATTTCTTTTCAAGCCTCTTTGCTTGCTGGTACTTTCCCCTTTTCCTTTTCATTTATACTCTCTTCATTTCAAAGGATTTGTTTAATATCAGGCCTGAAAGGTCTTCTTCCTTTTATGAATACATGAATAATTTTCCAAAATTGCTTTTCAGATCTGTGAATAGAGTAAATTGAAACTAAACAGAAGCTAGTCAGACAGCAAGGTGCAACTTCTGGCCCAAACAGCTCAGAAACACCCAGAATCATCCAAAGATTTGGGTTGGAAGGGGCCTTAAAGATCATCTTGTTCTGACCCCTGTGCCAATTGGCAGGGACACCTTCCACTAGCCCAGGTTGCTCAGGGCTTCATCCAACCTGGCCTTGAACATGGACATCCCTTCCAGGCATGGGGCATGCACAATTTATCTGGGTAACACGTTCCAGGACCTCACAGTCATATTCCTAACATTTACTAACTTCTATGACACCCAGGTGTCATACATGACAAATATGACTTGTCACACTGCATAATGTGCCCACAGTAATGTGTTTGTGCTGTGTGACCCAAATACAGAAGACATTCTGATTTCCAAATCAGGAAAACTTGTATTAACTTCAATAGGATTCATGTTTGTCACTTCCAAATGCAAATGTCTCCCACAGGGAACAATTCTTCCCCCAGTGAGATACCAAAACACTGAGAAAAACTCATGTTTCTATAGCATGATAAGGAATCTGGTCTTGTTTGGAGCCCAGGTGCAAGACCCATCTGATGCATCACAGAACAGGAAATTGAGCTGGCAAAGGAAGCTGCATGTGGGAAAATGACACCTATTAATACAGCTCTCTTCATTACAGAGCCCTGAGAAGAGACTGACTTCACAGCTCCTACATGGATTTGATGCCTCATTACTACTCTAAAATGCCTGACTTTTCCACAGGTAAATGTGGAAAACAGGCACAGCACTGCTGTCAGCACAGGAAATATAAATGCTGTGTAAGGAGAGGAAGAGAAAGGATGCCAGAGATGAAAACAGAACAGGCTGCTTCAGTTGTGAGGGACCTACAAGGAGCACCTAGTGCAATTGCCTGACCAGTTCAGGGATAACCAAAGTTAAAGCTGTTGTTAAGGGCATTGCCCAAATGCCCCTTAAACAGTGACACTGAGGCATTGACCACCTCTCTGGGAAGCCTTTTCCACTGTTTGACCATCCTCTCAGTAAAGAAATACTTCCTAATGCTCAGTCTAAGCCTCCCAGGCACAGTTTTGAACCATCTCAACATGTTCTGGATCCCAAAGAGAAGATCTCAGCACCTCCCTCTCCCCTTCCCTCTTCAGGAAGCTGTTCCAGAGCAATGAGGTTTCCCCTCAGCCTCCTCTGAACCAGACAAGCCCAGAGCCCTCAGGTGCTCCTCACAGGACAGGACTTCCAGCCTTGTCACCCTCTTTGTTTCCCTCTGGATGCAGGGACCTTCATGAACCTTCACATCCTTGCCTGGTGGGTCCCAGCCCTGCACTCAGGGCTCCAGTGCTGAGCACAGCAGGATAATCCTCTCTTTTTCCTGCTGGTCATGCTGTGTTTAATGCACCTCAGGATGGGATTTGCCCTCTGGGCTGCCAGGGCTCCCTGCCAGCTCCTGAGAGCTGCTGCCAACCAGACCCCTGTCTGCAGGGCTGATCTCCCCCTTACACTAGGGCCAGGCATGACTCCATTCTAGGGGCACAAGCTGACATTTGAACTTGTTAAATTTCATCCTGTCCAATGTTCCAATGTGGTGGCAAAAGGAAAGCCACCACAGAAAAAAGCTAAAGACTCTTCTATTTTTTACCTCACTCCAATGTCTCCATTTTAAGGCTACTCTTGCATTGCAACAACTTCATTATTCTTTTTTTTCAGTGGAAAAGAATTATTTTCAGAAGTGCATTTATCTGGCTCCCAAAGGGGAAGGAAAGCCTAATCAGTGTAAGATTAATTTTCTTTGTTCTGAACATTACAAGTATGATCCCTAATTTATACTAGGAGAATTCATTCTCTCATATCTATTCCTAGGAGTGGGTACAGACAAATAATTTCTTGCAGTGCTCAGATATTTGGAAAGTTAAACAAAGCTCCCCATAGTGAAGAGCTCTTTCTTCATCTGGGTAATTACAAAATAGAGGCTCTGAGTACTGACCAAGCCAATATTACTTCCTTGAAACAACGGCAGGTTCCCCACGGACTTGTACTGCCTGAGAAAGTAATTGTAAAATTATACTATATTTTCCTGCCCTGTTACAGATATTTACTTTGAATTTTTTACAAAAGGAAACAAAGAAATGTTATATAAAGCCAACACAGACCCAGATTACTTATTGTAGTTACACATTTTCCCCATATAGAGCAAGTTTAAGGGAAGAGTCTCAGACTGAGTTATCTTTCTCTGTGTCATGATTTCAGTATTTTACCATGGATTAATGCCTTCAATAGATAAATGTTATGTGTTAGATTAATGATTTGGAAATAGCATTTAGAAATAAGGTAACCTTAGAAGAATTACATTTAATTCATTATCTAATACAACAGCATTATTTTGGTCTCTATTCCTCTTCAAAAAAATCAGAAACTGAAGATTCAAAAAGATGAAACTTTGGTAGTTTGTAGTTGGTAGTTTCTATTTAAAAATAGGGAAAATATTTTCTAAAATTATAAGTAACTAAGAAGGAAACTTAATTTTACCAAGAATTAAAATATTTTCCACACAATTTAATATTTAATCTGGCTTTGCCCTCTTCTTGCTCAATATTCCTCACACCAGGAACTAGAACTGAAGGAGCTTTATACCCAAAAATGTACCTCACTGTATAATCAGTTGTTTGCTTTGGTTCATCTACCCAGGGTGTGACAGCAAAACTACTTATGGGAGTCTGATAAATCTTGAATTAGATTGTCAAGATTTCTGTTATACTTCTAATAAATTACTTACACAGACAAGCTGTGCTTCCTTTGCCCAGAAACAAGATTCTGAGCATAAAAAATCCTAACCTGTTTTACCTGTACTCTCTTTTCTCCCCAGATTTTTCTAGTGTGGGAATAATTTGCTGCCATTTACTCTTCAGTCTCTTTCCTCCTGTTTGCTCAACCTTACCTTGAGTTCAACCTTGCAGAATTGTCACAGAAATTTATCAGCAGAATGTTAGAAATTTATCACTCATTTCAACATACAGTGATACTTGACTTACAAAGAGAGACAAGTGTAAATGATAAATGTATGTAACAACAAATAGCACAGGCAAGGTCAAACAAAACTTGGGTTCCCACACCTTTACAAACCAAGAACAAAGGACAATGAATGAAGGGTAAAAGGTGGTTATTTCAGAATTACAAAAAAGGAATAATGATTTATCATACAATACCCAATAAACTGAAGAACACACCCTGCACAGAAGTTTATTTTTACACCAAGTTTAGTTCAGCAAAAAAAAAAAACAAAACACAAAAGCCCAACAAATCTTATATGGTGGAGATGTACCTTGTTGGATAAGAGCTTCAGCTGCAGGCTCCCCAGACCCTGCATTGACATACTCTTCATTAGGATGCTTCCTGTTGTAATGCCTCTTCAGGGAACCAGATATATTGCAGGAGTAGTGGCAGTGGGCACAGCGGAAGGGCTGCGAGCAAAAAGGAAAATGTTGGATTACATTTCCTCACCTCTTCAGGATACAGGTCTAAGCTGCAATGTTTTCATCCCAAGAAACCATGTTCATTTCTGGGCTGGGTATCTTTCAAGGAAACCCTCAAAAACCCGTAATAAATTGAAGTTGTAACTAAATGTTACCTAAAATTGGTACTTTTTATTATGTGCAAGACAAGTATTCTGACTATTAGAAGATTACTACCCAGTTTTTGTAATTCAGTAAATTGTGTGCTTTCATAATTGATGATAACAGGTCTGACCATGTGGAGACTCTCTACTATGAAATGACTCAGCTGCTGTGAGCTTTGGTCTGAAAAAGAGCAGCAAGACAACTAAATAACTGAAAGTAGAACATGATGGTACAGCCAATCTAATTTAACAGGTGTCCTTTATTTTCCTTTTGTCCTTTCCTTTCCCTTTTCCTCGTGTTTTCACCCTTCTCTGGCATTTGCATTTCTCTGACCGTTTAATGAGCTGATTTTGGGAACTAAATTAATTCATTTTTTCAGAACACATCTTCAACTGACAAAGAGACAAATACCTAAAGAAAAAAAAAAATTAGGAAAACAAACATTTGAGCTTAAGGTTAACCTTTGATAATAACTTTCTGACTGAGATATATCACAGGTCCTGTGAAGGCATGCAGATGTTGACCAAAGTCCTCAGGGAAAAGTCAAGTACCTCAGAATAGGATGGAAAATGCTTCATGCACAGCAGCCCCACCTAAAGCTCCTCAGCAGAAAATGGTTGGTACAGAAATGTTCATCTAGGAGCTGAATTCAAAACAGGGAAATGTCTGCAGTCAGGGTATATTGATTAGAAAACTCTCTTAAGCTCATTGGTCATGATCTTCCTTCAGGCTCCAAACAGCAAAAATAAGGAAGAAAAGTGATGTTCAGACTCCCTTAACCTTACGCTTCAGAGGGAACTGTAACATTCAGCTACTCAATATTTCAGAGATACAAACTCTCTTTCTACTGCTGAAACTGTCATGTTTTAAAGAAAATAATCCAGACAGGCTGCTGTGCTCTTGTAGCACTCACTTGTGCGAGTCATGCACGCTACCTGCTACTGGATAGCAGGATTGCAAATTCATGGAGCTGGGAAATATCATGGATTAAAGCATCATTAGGTCACATAAGTAGTGACATCTCTCTGAGTCTGACAAGCATGCAAACAACTGTCCTAGAAGGAGGCAAACATTTTTTAAACTCCTTTAAACAAATACTCCTGGTTGATCTAATCCAGTGTTCAGTTCTCTTAACGAGTATCTTTAATTGCCAGACTTATGTGTAGGCAGATCCCAAGGTCAGAACCAGCTACATTTCAAGAACTGCACTGTGAATATATTCATCACTTTAGCCATCAAAAAAGGAAAATTATGTATTTTCATTTACAAAAAAAATCTTTAAAAAATGTAAGTCTGGAGCACAACCACATACTTAAGACAGAAAAATTATTTGTTCAAAATGTATCATCTCTTTATATGACTTGTTTTGTCTTCCAAAACTTAAACCATCACTGAAAAGACTGCTTGCCTTGCTGCTTTATGGTACTTGTTAAGAATTCCTGCAGTGTACTCCTTATATAAGTAAAATGATCTGTTAGATAATGAAAGATGTTACATATGAAAATAGTATGATGTTTTCAATAAGAAATATGCTCACTGTTAAGATAAAGCCTCACAATAAAAATGAACATTTTCATGAATAAAATAGACTATCTTTTCTGGAAAAGGAACCAATATAATTCCTATTTACTGAATATAATATTTCACAATACATTACATTAGGACCTACTGCATTGAGAACCCATGTGAAATTTAGAAATAAAAACATACTACCATTTATTAAAATAAACTGTATCTCTACTCTAAATATTTCATAAAAACATTAACAATTTTCAAAACTCTTTCCAATGCATGTTTCAGATAAATGGGGTGTTTTAGAATTAATTCTCTCCAATTTTCTTCAAGTATATGAACTTATCTGTAGTAGAAGAGACTTGTACTATACAAAATTCAGGGAAAATTAAGGTGGGCAATGAACAGTGATATAGAGGATTTGCTTTCATACCTCCCTAGGACATTTTAAGACATATATTAGATTCACTCTTTCAAGGACTGACAATCAAACCCAGTACATTTGTTTCATATTGCAACAGACAGATATTTTCGTCAAGTAAAACTACTAATTACAAATTGGTCATGAACCAAATAACCCTATCTCAAAAGTCTAAATATAAAGTCAAAATTTCCAAAATATTAAAATGTTTATATACCCTTAATTGTCATGAAACAAGAAAATATGCTGGTTTTAATACAGTTATCTAAACTTCTGTGTGTCTTCTAATAACTTTAAGCATGATTTATACATTTTCTTACCTTGAAAGAGACGTGTTGTTCCATATGACGTAGGAGCTGTGGTTTCTGAGCAGCTGTATAGTCACACACTGTGCATTTAAACTGCTTTCCTGAAATGGGAATAGGAAATGGAATATTTTTTTCTATTTAAGTTCAGAAAAATACTGATTCTATTTCCTCATAAATTCCAAATGCTAAGAATGAACAATGAACAATACGAGAAGCCTGGCACTTGCTCTGCAAACTTTTTGTTAAATAGAGCTAAGAGGAGAATGAGGGGGGAAAAACAGCTCGAGTGTAATCTTTAAATTATAAGCATTAAATGCTCTGGATTCTCCTGGGATAGTCACTTGGGAAAGAAGAAAATGAATTGTTACAGTGCAGCCAAAATGGAAGAAGAAAATCCATTATTTACAACTGCAGGCACAGCTACTTTGCTGTTTGTAAAGCACACTTAGAAATCCTTAAAACACCGATGCTTGATCATGTTCACATGGGTTTAGTTATTTCTGTCCCAAGCACTGAACTGCTATGATTCAAATCCATTTTCCCTCAAAGCAGTCTCTCCCACTAAACTATTTTTTCCCTTATGATTTAAATGAACACAATTTTGTTCCTTTTATTCTCGGGGTTTCACACTCTCTTTCTCCTTATTTTGCTTCTAAGATTTTATCAGCTCTGCTACCTCCAGCCAAATTACAAGGTGCATTAAATACAGCAGGACTTCATTCCTGAATTAAATGTGCACGGCTGGCAAATTGTATTTGACTGATGTGGAATAAGGATATGCTAAAAACTACTCCAAAAGTAAAAGAACCAAAAGGTAAAGCAGAAGCAGAATAGATAATATTCTGTATTATCACAAAGAGATGGGGTTTCTTTAGATTCCAGCTGCTGATGAAAAAGGTAAAAGCATTTTATACTAAGTGTGAAAGTTTCTATAAAACACAGTTATAAAGAACCTTTTGGTATCTAAACAAAATAATGGAAATCAGGCTTTCTGGTTTACTTCTAACCACAAACAGTAACAACCCTGGACTACAGAATTGCTTTCTTTCATGTCACTCTGAGAAGACTGTCTTCTGGAGAAGAATAAATCTGACACAAAACTACTTTATATTCCACAACTTAAATTGACCTTGCAGGGCTCTGATATTTGAACAAAAATTGCTTGGATTCATAAGTCATGAAGACAAGACTCATAAACAGTGAAACAGCTTTCAAAGTCACTTATTTATGAAATAACTGAAGAACACTAGATGTGTGCTGCTAAGAACTTTTGCAGTGCTGTCACTACAGGCAGGAACATTGAAATTGTCCCTCAAGAGGCTGAAAGTCCCCTGACAAACACATTCCTGGTGACAAATGTCCTCTTCTTTTTTCACAAGTGTTTGAAATACATGAAAAGCTTGTTGGGGTGGACTTAATGAGAAAAGTTACTTAAGACTCCACAGACAGTGATATCCTGCTTCACTGGAGCCAGTGCTAAAACTCACCTTCCAAAGTACTGGGAATTTCCTGGAACAGTTCTGGAAGTGTGAAAAGCAAGGCAAATTGCCTAAGTCTAGGATTTATTCATACCAGTCAAAAATGGAGGTTCACCAAAAAGGGACACAGAGTCACAGAATGGTTTGGGTTGGAAGGGTCCTTAAAGGTCATCTTGTTCCAACACCCATCACCCCTGTGATGGGCTGGGACACCTTCCACTAGAAGTCACTGGAGTTATTCCAGAAGATGATGAGTTTGAAGCCAAATAAAGAAGGCTCCTGGTAATAACAATGCCTCTAGAGCCAAGGTTTCAGCCTGACCTAGCAGTAACTTATAAAAGAACACAGTTTCTCATGTGGATTTAAATGTTTAAAGCTAATTTCACACTTTTAGAGTCAATTCAGACATGGCTAGATCCTGCTCAACTATAGTGCTATTCTTAACAACACCAAATTTCAAAGCAGTCTCAGATAAATTGAAGTAATGACTTACACACACATTGATTTGTTCAAGAAATCTAACACACAGGTAAAAACAAATTCAACATTCATGGTTGAATTTGACTATTTGATCATGCCAGATGGTGAAAACAAAACAGAAAGGTTTTGAAATGAAACTTCATGAAGTGATTTTTTTTACAAGGCCATAGAAAGAGATTTTTTCATTTTTCTTTATAGACTGATCATGCTTGAAATTTTGTTTTCATTCAAATACAGCAACTTGCTTCCTTCTCCTAGCCAGGAATTAGCTGAGGTTTGCATTTGGTGTGTAAAATCTTGATTCTCGCATATAAAGTTTAGTCTAATGTGCCAGACCTACTTGTTACTGATCAAGTTATTTCAAAATAGTGAAAAGTACTTTTTGAATAACAGGTGATTTACTAACACATAGCCTTTCTGCAATAACTTTGATAATAAATCAGTAACTATAATCTTCCTGTAAGATGTACAATATTGATGTAAAAGGGATGTCTTTCACTTGAACACGTAGACATAAGCATTAAAAATATCTCTGACACAGAAACTTCAAATATATTCTAAAAATGTAACAGAGCATTGTTTTCTTTCTCTGAAGATGTAATTTGGAAAAAAATAAAAGAGAATGTAAATTAAATGGTCAATAAAAAGAGGAATGAGGTTTCACACAATTGTATGAATAACAAAGATCAAGCTACTAAGTCATAATGAAGGCCTATACAACTTATCCTGCTAAATAATTTACTTCAATATGATAATCACAGAATAATAAAGTATTGTTGTGCTCTAAACTTTGATATAAAATGGGATAATTGTCTTGATGTGCATCTTGCTTTTTTCAGTTATCATCACAGAAATATTAAAATTGCAGGGCAAATGAGGTGCTGCATGTGAGACTATAGAGAGTAAGTGCCCAGGTTGGCCATGGGCACGAGGATCCTAATAATTTCTCACAGAATAAAACAGTAAGAGACTTAAACATAGAACTATTGGCAATTTCAAATTTCTATTGATATAAACATTTTTCTGTAAGAACAAGGATGGCATACAAAGCCAACAAAAATTTCAGAGAAACTGAATATTTTAGAGATAGCTGTTTTCACAGAAATTATTTCAGTAAGTTTTGAATTATTTCCCAAATGGTGTCTCCTGAGAATAAACAAAATCTGTAAATCACACTTGAAGTGTTCAACTGATAAGAGTTTGTTAATAAGACCTGTAGTGCAGCCAATGTTGATTGCCCTAAAATAGATTTAATGAACATGCACTTACCATCAGCAGTATGGAGGAGTTTATGGCTCTTCAGAGTGCCTTTTGATTTGAACTTTTTCCCACACATATCACAGAGGTGAGTTTTCTCCGTGCTGTGACGATTCATGTGGGCTTTCAGGTTGCTCTTGCTGCGAGTGGCATATTCACAGAGGGAACACTTGAAGGGTTTGACACCTAAACATGAAAAAAAAATACCATGAAACAACCAGGCTGTACCTTCCATGAGAGGCTGGACATTTGCTTGAAAGACGTCTCAGATCATGTGAGCAACATGGGCAAAGAGAAACACTTCAAAATTTGGATCTCTACAAATAAGAAATTTCACCTCTAGCTTCTGTGTAAATGACGCTGAGCTCATGACAGCATCACTTAAATTGCTAAGAGAAAGGAGGAGTTCTTTCACAGTATTGCCCTACTGAAGCCAGATACTGAGTTTGGCCAGGAAAATACTGGTATTTGGGCCTTGCTATGCCTACCCTTCATTTAAAAGTAAAACCCAGACTGCCTACATTGACGCTGAGCTGGTGTCTCCCTGCAGAAGTCTTCAGGTAACTCCATTTCTACATTTACCACAATTAACAGTGAAGAAACCTGTTGTAAGGAGGACTGCTTCACAAGGCAGTTAACATGAAAGCAGAAGTTAAATGTGCAAGCTGTGTTTTATTGTTAATTAGTGTCAGATTTGCTAATGGTTCAGGCAGATACAAGCACTTAAATATTCACTTCCCTCAAACTGTCCAAAGCACACAGAGATACCCAGTGCATCACCTACCAGAAGGTCTATAAGAACAAAGCAAATCCTTCAAAGAAAAGCTGAATAAATCTCAACTGGCAGAGTAGTTCAACAGTTTCATGAGGGTCTGCACATTTCAGATTGATACTCGTGACCTTAAAATTAGATTTACAAGCATGAGGAATTACAGTCTGCTTTAAGCAGATTTGATTGCACACTTTGATTTGGAAGAAATTTCTGTTCACCTCTTTCTCCTGCTGGTTAGATGACATGGGTTCCCAGTTCCAGTCAAAGAACTCTGTCTATGAAATACACAAGGAATTTCTCTAACCTACATTCTGCCTTACTTAAACTCCTTAATGAAGGAAAAGCCACTGGAGAGGAGCCCTGCTCTGCTACACAGGCAGGAAAGCTCACACTTAGAGCATTCAAATGTGCTGAACTGCCTATACAGGAACACTTTGGAAACAAAATACCAGTCTGAGATACCAAATCCCATTATCCCCTTTATGCAGAGGAATGGCTAAAGAACCAAAAATCATAGGCAATCTGTTCCATAGATTACTAATATGACTAAAGACCATGTAAGCTGTCTTCAACCTTTTATAAAAATACACAGACTATGTTGACACAAGATTTTACTGTCTAAAGATTTTAAATTCAAGGCATTTTTAACCCATGTGTTGCCATATTATTGGAATTTCTCCCTAAAAATGTCATAAATATGATGAGCATTATCTTAGGGGATTGTGATCACTGTCAATGTCTGTGACAGCTAGCTGCCATGCTCTGAAGGATTTAATTAAAATACTCACCAAATTTATATGAATACATCAAAGCAACTGGACTTCAATTGGTTTACTAACAGATTTCTAGTCTAAAGATTTTTGGACAAATGTAAAAGGAGTAGCAAAGACTCATAAGAAGATACAGAAAACTACTTGGTTTAAAATACTGAGCATGTATTTAATTCACTCCTCCTTACTCACAAAGAACACTTTATACATGTTTACGAATGAGATTTTGGAAAAAAATTGCCTCAGAATTTTATTAATTTACATAGAACATTTAAAATGTCTTTTCATGTTCTGAGGGTGAAGTTCCATATGTGATCCAGAATCCATTAAATTAATTAATTAACCTCCAATGTAGCTTAAAGTTTTGCATTCAAGTATAGAAATGAACTTGAATCTGTTTTTTTTATGTCAGCAAGTGGAATATGAGACTCATTATATGCCCAAAAGCTTAAAACCAGAGTTTTACCTTCATGGGCCCAAATATGACGTTGAAGGTCTGATCCATTCTTCATAAAATAAAAATCACAGTGGGGACATTTCACAGCTCGTTTTCCAATAAGTCCTTTCAGCTGAACTCTTCTGCCAAGAATCTCAGAAATAGTAGTCATTGAAACCTCTGAGAGAAATGCAAAAGGTAGTAAGAACCAGGAGGACCTGCAGGAATTTATTTTGTAAGTAATATTGAAAAGCTAGATCCTGATTCAGTCCAACTCTTTAAAAGTTGTATTTCCTCTGCTCCTACTCAAAACTGACTTGAGCAAAGAGCACAAAGACCTTTTTTTTTTTTTTTCCTTTTAGGCCTTCTAGGATGCTCTGTCCTTTCTCTCCTGATCTGTGAACTCACTGTCCTCACTGCCTGTAAAAATATATATATATTTGAAACACAAATAAAATTGGTTGGGCCACTGGCACAAAAGATCATTTTATTACTGTGACCTTGCCCCATAAACTAAATTTCTGCACTTATTTCTTCAATATTTCCAAAAGCTTTATTCAAGATTTCACCCTAGATTTCCAGATGTTAAGGATCCAAAGACAATTCAATTCAGCCACAGCTACAGTGGTCAGAATGCTGAAAATCAGTGTTTAAATGAAAAACGAGGCTTGTGGAATAAATGTGACTGGAAGAGACCTCTAAGGTCACCAACTCCAAGCAGGTTCAACTTTACAGTTCCATTTTCAAAGTTACCTCAAGTTGCTTGGCATCATATCCAGTCTGAACATATCCAAGGATGCAGATTCTACAGCCTCTCTTGGCCCATTCCAGTGTTTACCATCTTTAAAGTCAAAACTGTTTTCCTAGTTCTAGTCAGAATCTCCTTTTTCAACTGACATCCCTTCACTACACAGCTCCAAGAAAAATCTCCCTCTGTCTTCTTTTTAATTAGATTGCCGAAGACAGCAATTAAGATTCCTCTCCTGGCCTTTTCTTATTCAAGCTAGACACACTCAGTTCTGTGTATTTCCTTCATATGAGATAATGTTTTGGTTGTCACAGTGAAAAAGTTCAAAATAATGAAGTTTAGATTAAAGTGGCCCAGACGCATAATGAAAACATTGCCAGATGCTTTTAAAAATAAATCAAATTGCTCAGTGCACGTCAGATGAATGAAATGCTATCTCTTGACTTAATGAAAGTACAACACTCATGCAATCTAAACCTTAAGACATGAAAGCTGGTGACGTATCATGCCTCATATCTTTTAAATTTGAAAGTTCCTGTCTAAACCTAGATTTTTACCAAAATCACCTTGTTTCCTGGTGATCGGTCCCAGAATGGAATCACAAAAATCCTGCCTGAACTCATATGCACAGGGAAAATAACCTCAAAAGGTAACTATAAAAGCCCATGAAATGAGCAGAGATAAGTTCTAAGGTACCAAAAAAAGAAAAATACAGCCATAAGTCTGAACCCTCCTCTGCCTTTCATGGCTTAGATCCTGCATTCATGACTGCAGGCTAGGATGTCTGCTCAGTGGGGAGCTATGGAAGCTGATGCCTCTCATGTCTCAGACCTATTAAGAAAAATCATATTAAATCAGACAGTGGATGAAAGGTAGATAATTCTGAGAGCTGGGACCAGAACCCAAGACTCCTCCTTCCCTACTGAGTATAAAAATCATTGGGCAATAAAGCCAAGCTCTTTTATCTCTTTGGTTTGAAATACTGCTCTGCCAAAGTCTATAGAGATTTTGGTCTCGTGGTCTTTATGGGAACAAAATTCAACTCCTCTGCAAATACAGAAGAGGAAGGAGCACTTTTTGATTTCATACTTTCTACTTGATGAAACAGAAGAGACAAGGGAGTGGGGCACGCTGAATGACACTAAGAAAGGAAGGAGAGGTGGAGTTCTGGAAATAACCTTTTAATCATAAATAGATATATAAATATAAAAGTATTTCAGTTGAAATTAATTTTTGATATGTCATTTAAAAATTCAATTCCTGTTAACAGTACCCATCTTTCATCTTGATTAATTTTCATTTACATTTTTGAAAACAACTGCACTCATGTCACTGCAGTATTTAATAGCTTATACCATCAGACCCCTCACATTTATCTGGCTTGTAATTAAGTTTGGTGTACAAATAAAGGATTTCTTCCTGATTACAAGGAGAAAATTCACAGAAATAAAAAAGATTTGTGCCTTAATTCTCATCCATATATTAAAACAGGGTTGTTGCATAACTACTGCACAGGCATATCTTAGATGTAGTATTTTAGTACCATAGAGATACATCTAATAAATCTGCTGTTCTCCCTTTGAGCTCTGTGCACCTATGATACATGAATGAAAACACAAATTAATAGTGCAGATTTTCTTTTAAACCTTACTTCTATTGTAAGGGTTTAAAAGACTCACTTGAATTAAAAAAAAATTACTGTACTTTTTTAGAGGGATTTAGAAGGAGCAAATGAATTGTTCAGGAGTATTTAAATCCATGAGTTTACTACTTCAAGGCTCCAGAGTTAACTGGTATTTCTGATCACTCAGCAGCCAGTGGACCAGTGCAGGCTAATGGCAACATGGAAGGGCACAGAGCATCGTGTCCTGCCAGGTCACAGGTCCTGTTATTTAGGGAAGTCTCCTGTGCTCCCTGCCTGAGGCAGCACAAAGGCTTTCAAGGCACAGTTCTTGAGATGCAATTTCTATGCTTACTGGTGTTATACCTCCTGACTACAGTATAGCTCAGAAGCCTTTGCTCATCTCAATTTCCTGCATCAGACATGTCCTCTGACGTACGACAAGCCCTCCAACCACACTGCTCTGGAGTGGTCTGCAAATAAAGAGGTTTAGTAACTAAAGAGCTGAAGTGGGAGTTAAGGACAGAATTAAAGCGAAGGAAAATGTTTAAAACACGGGTCTAGCACTATCTAGTGGCAGCAGGAAGATAAACTACTGCTTTACCTATTATGCTGTACATCTGACAAGAAAGACAAGGCAAGTTACATCATTTTAATTGGATTTTTTTTTCTCAGACTCAGTCTGAGCATGACCAGTGTGTTCCTTCTTTGTATCCAATTATGTCAGGTGATAAGGAGCACTGTAGATGAATTAATGAAAGTGCCACCTCTCCCTCCTCTGCAGTAGCAGCAGGGCTTTCTATCCAACATAACACAAATCCTGAGAAGCACAAAATTAGGGACACAGCAATGTGGCTCTGCTGAGTTCACATCAGTCAGCTTTAAATCAGTGCCCACACCAGCATTTTTGCATCAAATTCCCAAGATCTGAGAAAGGATTGTTTACTCAGGCACAGCACATTCACTCACCACATTCATGTTATCTTGTACTTGCTCTGATAAATCAGGGCACCAGAATGCAAGGAATAAACAGAGTCTGGAGCAGTTTGCTGCATCCAGCCAAGGCCTGCCAGCTCCAGATTCCTCCTGGCCATAGCACATCCCAGCTGGTCCCAGCAGGAGCCCTGCTGCAGACTCCAGCTGGCCCTGGGGGTCCAGCCCAGCCCACAGGACCTGGGCACACACTGGGTCAGCTCTGCATTCACATCAGTCACCTACAGACAGTTCATGAGCCCTAAATGCATTCCTGCCAGCTCATGTAAGGCCAGCAGGAATTTTACATCTCCTGGGTTGCTACAGGATGTCTGTATGCCTGATCCCAAACTTCCCTTAATTTGGCCTTAATTTGAATTCACCCTTCACCAGATAAGACAGATTTCTCAGCACAGTTACCTGACATACTCCACAACACACATGCTCAAACAGTAACATTTGATTCTAAATTCTAACATCTGCAAAAACCAACACAATTCTTACTCTAAACCAGTTGAATTAGAAGTAGATTCTTCTCTTTCTTAGCAAGATAATCACATTACACTGCTTATTCTAAACCCTTATCCATTTATTGCAATAGACTGAGAAATCTTCCTTTTTTTCTTACCAGGGTGATTTGTCTTGATGTGAGATTTTATAAGTCGATCTTCAGAAAATGACTTCTCACACACAGGACAGGAATAACTCTTTTTATCCTTAAGTGAGAAAGAAAGAGATTGCATTTTCAGTCTACTGGTATAATCGCTATAGTCATTATTCAGTAATAATGATTCTCAACAAAGTTACAATTCAAGGTTCAGTTTTTAAGGAAAAAATGAATGTATTTATAGTGAAATAAGTGAAGGAGAAATATTAAAAGACTCTAAGCACATCATTAATCCTCATGAATACAGAGCTCCAAGTTACAGCAGATGAGAATATGCACAATAAAAGTATCATTATCTTCTGACTGACTCTGTAGAAAATCAGGAGTCAAAAGATCAAGTCACATAACAGAAGAACATTCATGTATTTGGTATAAGCAGTAATATTTAGGGGGTTTTTTTTTCTTTTTTTTTTTCCACAAGTCCACCTTTCTGAAACCTAAGAATTAAATCTTATCCTTCTCAAGACAATCACCAATATGTGGATTTATAACATGGCCTGAAATTGAGCAGCAGAGTTAACAAAGACAGATGTCATTACTTATCCAGTGTCTACATTTCTAACTACTTTATAAATATTCAACATTTTATGTATTACTGATAAAGGCTTACTCTACTTTTTCGATTTAAAGATTTACAGACTACTGTGGATTCTGAGTGTCAGTGATGTTATAACACATTTAACACTATCAATCAAGTTCAACTGGAGAGTTCTGATGTAATTTCTTCCTCTATGCAATTTTAGTCTAACTGCAATTTTCATGTTTTTACAAATGCATCTCATTCCATGTAAAAATGTAGGCATTTTCTCCATTCCACTTTAAATTAAACCTTGACAGTCATAATACAAATTGGAGAGACTGATCTTTCCAGAAGTACCTGCTGGCACTGGATGCTCAATTAAATTGGACTCTACCAGTTTCTGACCTTTAACCAAAGAGCACCTCTGAATTGCAAGGAGGGCTGAACAAGGAGGTCATTATTGTCCAGATGCTGCAGTTGCACAGCTGTAAATGGACACCTCTCTTGAAAGGAAAGCAAAAATTGATGGGTTTTCATGGCAGACAAGTTTTGGAATATGATGCAATATTTTCAGTCAGTCTCATGTACCTCTGAGAAACAAATCCCTGTGTTGATGTACCTACAAGATAAATCAGCAGTAGCCCTAGAACACTTGGGCTGAAATAGCAATAAATACTCCCAGGACTGCAGGATACAGAGCTCTCACTGCCATTAATAGGGCAGTGGCACAAGGAGAATTCTGCCTGAGCTGGCAGTCATTTGCTCCTGTGAGAAAACCTGCACCAGGGACTGGGGATGGCAGCTACACCAGGATTACCCCCCTGAGGACAGTATCTTGCTATGATGGAGTTGAGGCTGTCATAATTTTAAGCCCTAAAAATCTTAAGGGGGGAAAAAAGGAACATCATAGAATACTAGGTGAGTTTTGGAAGAGATTCAAGGGGCCTACAAAGCTGACAAAACCTTGAAAAAGAGCTGTTAATTTGTGGAATGAGGGTCTCTCAATTGATATAACAGAAATCTGCTACTGATGATTTTGGATTTCTATGTGAACACATTACTCCACTAAAGATTGGTAGATTGATCATAACAAAACTCCATAGCAATGTTTGCACCTTTTCAAAGGCAGAGCTGCATGATCAAATTTATAATTTGGCATATATAAGCAAACAACACAATATCATTTAAGGCTCTTGAGCTGAAATTTGTTGACAGATCTCGGTCTGCTCCTCAAACTTGCTACATATCTGATTTCAAAATATACAATACATAAAAGCCAAAATTAGTATACTTTTAATGTACAGTTGGGTGTTGCTGGTCTTTAATACTCACTGAATTAAGTATTTCTCAGTGTGACCACAACACTGAGAAAAATGTTAAATAAGAAAAAAAAAACATTCAACACTCCACTACACACACACACACACACACAACTTCAACGGAAGTGCTGTTAACTGTGACTTTACATTCTTATTAATATTCTTGAGGAAGGCAAGGCTATAAGCCTTCTCTTAGAGAAAAAAAAAATAATCAGCAAATGCATCAAGAGCTATAGAGCAACATGAATGGATGGGTGCTGAGAACACATCTTGCCAGAAGACGATGGTAACAAAATTCTTCAATAATGAAATAATCCTCACAGCATTTTTCAACCTGTTAGAAAGCTATCTACACCAAGTTCTGCAGAAGTGATCTTCAAAAGGGTTATCTTTTCTAGTGTAACAGAGCATGCCTGAGAGCACTGAGTCCCTTCAAAGTGTGTCTGTCAAGCTCCAGTTCCTCACAGAGAGCACTCAGCTGAAGCCCAGCCTTTCCTTGCTGGGTGTCCAGGCCAGTGCCACTTAGTACTGGAGCTTATGCTGACAGCTTGGAATGCTTAAGTATTCTTCTGTTGCTGCCCTGAGAGCTTGTCTGAGTGCTTCATGTAATCCCATCTCTCTCAAAACAGCCTTTAAAAAGCCCCTGTTGCAGATGAAGTATTTCAGAGCACTCAGAGCACAACACAGAGCCCCAGAGAAGGTCCCCTGCACCTCAGCTCCAGCTCTTCAGGTGCCCTGGCCATAGGTGATGACAGAAGCCCTTTGAAGCCTGAGGTTGCAGTAATACCTGGATCACATTCTCAGCATGCAAGTTTTCCTCTGGTAAGAATGAAAGTTATTTTTCCTCTGCCTTGTTGGACTACCTGCCTTTTAAATGCCTTTGAAGGTTTTTTTGAAAGACAGAACAGAAGCGACGCATGCAGAGAGTTGGATCTACCTTTTTTAGAGACCAGCTGCAAAGTCCAATCAGCTATTTAAATTTCAAAGTCAATCACTTCCTAATATTTGCTCAACACTCCTATTAGCCAATTTGAGAAAACATAAGAAACCTAATTCCTAAATAAAGGTAGGTTTTTCACTGAAAGTGTTGTTTACATTCCATAAAACAGGAATTTAATTAGGTACGTAAGTATTCCCAAACCTAGTGAAAATAAATTAGTCCAATGCTATCACAATTTTCTTGTTTATGCTTTTTTGTTATTAAATAAGGCCACTTACATAATAATCACAATGCATTTCTCTTTATATAAATGAATTAAAATTGTGCTAAGAAAGCATCAGCTATATTGCATTATCCATTTATAGTGCTCTGAAGAGAATTTTATTTCTCTGAGGCATGCGTTTCAAGATAATTCAAGGGGTAGGCATACAAGTATACAGTCACAAAAAGAAATATTAAAACCCTCTACTAAATATTGGCACTCACAGAATATTTCCAGGAAAAGTTCCCACAACTCATCAACACAACATTTGATTGCATAATTTTGTAGAGGAATAGAGGGCCAAAGCCTGCTCCTACATCTATTCAAAGCAACAGAAATTTATTTTCTAACCCCCATGAGATCAGAATTAGACCTCCAAGTTACACTTCTGAGGAGTAAAGAGCTCCAGAAACTTCACCATAGTTTTCATGATGTTCAAATTAAAATTTTCCCCAAAGATTCCTGTACTAAACTGATGCCCCATTAAAATACAACTCAGCTAAAAGGATGTGATGTACCTAGGACACAGCTGTGCACATGTGTGAAGGAGGCTACAGAAAAACGTGCAGATGTTCAGATGGACCTTTCTGCAGTCTGGCAAGAAGCAGAACTCAGCTCACAAATAACAAGCACCTGCATGCAGTACTTAAGCATTTTTTTAGTGAAATAACTATTAGCAAAAACAAATGCCAAGCTGACATTCATTATGGAAGTGAGGGCTAGGAGCAAAAGCTGTTTTCCAACTGAGTGCTCGATCATTAAATCAGAAGTGTTTTTGTTAATTGCTTCCCTTTGCAGTACCTTGCCTTCTTGACTGCACAGCAGCACTGCTCCAGAGGCAGAGGTAACACAGCCAGACCAGTGACAATGTGAAAATTTACTCTCCTCAGGAAGGGCAAATAAACAATCAGAGCTTGAGCATCTCACACCTACCAACAGCAACGCTATTACATGAAAGGTCAACAGCAAAATGGAATTTTTAAGCATCCTTCCAAAGAAACTAATAACTTAGATCCCAAAATGTGCATGAAAGCAGACATAGGCACCTAATAACAAGTGGTGGATCTGGGCCTGAAGTGCAATTTTATAGAGGTGCTAATGCTGCAGTATCAATTACATACACAGACTTAAAATATTTTCAGAGACAAATCTCTCTGTGATGTTTATCTGCTCAGGACAATGAGTATTGCAAAAGCCACTGGGGGTTGTAAATAAACTCTGGTACCTACAATCAGCATTGTTCAATTCCACACCCTGCCTTTTAATGTTACCATGAGCTCATTTCATAATATAAACTGTACTAAAGCAATTTGAAACTGCCCAGCCCCTTCCTAAGTCCCATGACATTGAAGTGATTGGTCATGTCACTGTTTGAACTTTGGAGGAGCTCAATAAATGCCAATAAACATCAAAAAGCTACAATAAAAGCCCAAGGAGCAAAAGACGAGTACTGGAAATCAGAGAATACAAAGTTTTGGTTTAGAATCGAGCCAGGCATCAATTCCCAGGCTTCAAAGGTAACAATATTCCCTGTAAGAACAATGTGTAGCAAACACAGAAGGCAAGGGGCAGCACATGCACACTCCCCATCATCATCTGTCAGGGAATAACCAATCCCAAATTCAGTGTAAGACTTGGGTGCTGCATAGAAAACAAAGTGGGTGGCTATACAGTGATATACATTAGAATGAAGGAAAAGTTGCTTTTCAATACCCATCATTTATAGTCTACAAATAATGCAAGGATCCAGATGAAATGCAGCCAGAATGAGGTGATGAAGGACATGCATCCACACAAGGAACTGAGCTGAGATTTCAATATCTTCTTCAGAGAAGTTTTAATTTTAATATTTATTAAGAATTGATTTTTCAAATTACAATTAAAGCATATCTCCACATTTAACTGTGCATAGATATGTATTTGAAGAACTGGTCCTTTTCAGTGAGATATGCATGGAGTAAATATACCAAGCACTGGGCACAAAGACCAGTATGAGAATTGCCAAATTCAGTGACTAAGTAAATTCTAATACATGAATTTTTCAATCCATTTAAATAAATATATTTGACAGTATGCATCATTAAGCATGCTTCTGAAAGATCTTGCTGTGACAATGGTTTTAATTATGAAATCCATTTTTGCAGTTCTGTTTAGAATTATGAAAATGATCTTCCTGGTGGGAGCTGTTGGACATTCAGCACACTTGAAAAACAGGTACTTATAGAAGGATAAAGGAGAGCTAATTGTAGACTCTCTTTTCTTAAGTGTTCTTAGATACCAATTACACAGATTTTTGCTATCAGATGGGCATTGTAAACATTATGAATTCAAAAATATCTGAAAAGAATGTCTATTATGTGAATTTTCTGCACCTTTCACAACAAATTCAGATTCCATTTCAAATATTCGCAGAAGGGGAGGACACAAGAGGGAAGAATTTTCCTTTTTGTGTCATCTCTTCTGTTTGGTTTTAAATTTCTCCAGAAGTAATTGCTTATGAAGAGTAGGAGGTGAAGTGTTGTTCTGTTCCAAATACCTTTAAAGTAACTTTAGCTGTTGGAAATACTGACCAATAGCCTACCAAGATCTGGTTTTAGCACATGGCACTCTGAGCTGGAGGGCTTTCTGAACGAGAAAGAAACCTTTAAAAAATGATCTCTTTGTCAACACAACAGAAAATGGTAGATGTTCAACTGCAACCAGGTGGAGATAATAGGAAAATAATTGTTTTCCACAACTTACATATCTTTTGTCTGTAGTAATTAGGAAGAACATACTATCATTTTACAAGTCATCTATTTATGAGGGAAGGGGATTCAGATTCATAGAATGAAGTAATGTAACAGTAGTACCAAATTTATTCTCACTCAAACCCTGAAGGATCTGAAAATCCTGGGAAAACCAAAGAGAAAATGGATACAGACACACTTTCCTGGAAACAGCTGTGAGAAGGTCCAAATATCCACTTGCTCTAAGTCAAGTATTCCCAGAAGTGTGCAGAGAGCACAAAGGTAAGAACCCTGAGCTATGTCTTCGGGTATTACCACAGAATTACAAACACTGAAGAAGACACTCAATTCAAACAAACACACATTTGGTTTGCTACTCACCAGATCTGTGTGAACTTTAAGGTGTGCCTGGAGCTTGTATTTATCTGGAGTGGAGTAGTCACAATGTTCTGTGGGACATTTCAGCAGAATATTGCTGTGCTTCTGAATGACGTGACGCTTAAGGCAGTTCTTGGTGATGGAAGAATAATTGCACTGGGAGCAGTAATACAAATGTTCTCGAGTGTGAGTACGGACATGCATGTCATAGTGCACCTGGTACCAAAACAACTTGCCTGGAAATTAAATTAGACATGAAGAAAGTAATTCCTAAACAATTGTGAGTGAAAAGTCAAGAAAATAACTGATTTTCTTTCAGGACAAAACACACTGTTTGAATCTTGTCCCTTTTGTCCTTAATGAAAACTTGTCTAAAGACCCTTTGCTACTGAAAATATGTTTACAAATCCACCTTTCCCCAAAAAGATCATGTTGTACATCTTGAAGCCTAACAAGAGCAGTTTTAATATATATCAATGATCTTTTTCTTAAAGAAAAAGTTCTTTTAAATCTGTTCTCTTATGCAAAGAATTTGAATGCAACCGTGCACTAAAAGAGACTGTCAAAATATTTTTTGTTACTTTTTTCATGTTACTCGTTCTTAAAAGTCCTTTTGGCATAATGGCACCAAAAAGCTCACAGCAATTGATCTAAAGTACAATGTTATGGTGTTTCAAAAACTTGTTCTTTCAGACTTTGATTCCTTTCCCTTTTCAAGAATGAAACCTACAAAATATATCCCAATATATCCCTGCTTCCTTTCCAGTTATGTAAACACAAACATTAGAATAAGTGGGAATGGTGTGTTATTCACACTTTCACAAATTAAAAAAACCCAAACAACAACAATCAGGATAGTCTTGATCTGATACCATGTAACTGAAAGTTTCATCTCGAAGAACCTGGTTCAAAACAAGACACAAAATGATGCCAATATATATGTTTCTATTGTACAGAATGTATATTACTATACATTCTCCCACACTATATGAAAAAACCTGAATTTTATGCTAAGCTGATAAAGAAGCTCAAGTATTAAAGCATGGACTGAAGTAATGCTGATCACATGCCTAAATCTGCTGTGCTTGGCCCAGTGAAAGCTGTCACTTGGGGAGGCACATGTGGAAAGAAATAATCTAAATCTAAATCAACAGAAAATTGAGCCTTGCAAGGCACTGCTTTGCTATATTCCACTAGTGGATTTTTTTGAGGAGATTTGACTCATTTCACATTATTTGTCCAGCAGAAAGTAAATCCCAATGGACCCAGAATCCATACTGAACTATAAAATTAATGCTGTTGCAAAGATAGACAAATATATCAAACACTGTGAACCACAGGAGCAGGAAGAAGATAGCTCACTGCATAAGATTTAAAAAAACCCCAAACATAATTCCACTGCTCCTTACCACAGTATTCACATTCCAGGTCTCCATAAACCTTCCTTATCCTCTCCCGCAGCTCAGTGTTCATTTGTCTCTTCTGCAGGCTGTCCAGGATCTGCATGAAGGCAACGGATCCACTTCCCCCGTTGGCTGTGGCTGTGTTGGAAGAGGCTGCCTGGGGGCTGGAGGCTGCACCAGCTTCTGCTGCTGCTAAGGGGTCTCTGGGTTCTGTCGAATTTTGGACGGGTGGATTGCTTGTTTCTGATTCACCAGGAGGAACAGACTGGGTTCTCTCTTCAAGGACTGGAAGGTTCTCAGTCATTGTGTTGTTCGGACTCACATTTAAACTTTTGTTTTCAGATAGTAAAAGATTAATTTCTTCACCCTGCTCGTTTACAGAACTGCATTGATTAACTTCCTCTTCATTTGGAGGAGAATCTTTTAACTCCTCAGGGCCAGCAGTGCCATTTTTCAGCAGGAAGCAATCTGATGCTGCACAGGGCTGAATGTCTGGGACTGTTACATCTGTTGTCTGACACAGTGTCTCCTCTACATTCTTCACCAGAGGATTTTCCAGTTCTAAGGAAAGGACTGCATCAATTTTTACATCACCATTATGCTGACCATCGTGGTTCACATCTGCAGCTGCTGATTCACCTTTAGAAGCAGATGGCTGTGGGGTGCTAACAGCATCAGCACTCGTGACATCTGCAGTTTGTGTCTGCTGCTCAGAAAGGGCTTCTGGCTGGATGTCACCTCCTGGCTCAAGCAGGCAGAAGCTTTGGTTGATAGAACTGTTAAAAACAGAATCCTCCTGCAGATCTGCATGCACATCTTTGATGTGAGCACGGAGCCTCACAGAACTGACAAACTTCTTCAGGCACACAGAACACACATATACAAAAGGGTGCTTTCGAACGTGGAGCTCGAGGGCTTGGTATTTAGTGGCTCCATGACCACAGAGCTCACAAGCAAAGGGTCTCTCATCACCATGAACAAGCATGTGACGGTCCCGGTCCAGCTCATTCTTGAATTTGCGCTCACAAATGTGGCAGTCATAGAGAAGTTGTCTTTTGCCCTCTCGTGTCATCAAGCGAAGCTCATCAAAAACATCTTTCACCTTTTTATCTTGAAGGTCGTGAGTTTCCTTCATATGCTTGATCAAATTTTTAACATCTGAGTATTTCTTTTTGCAGAAACGACAATGCTGCTTGATTTTCTTATGAACCCTTTCGATGTGGACTTTGAGATGGCCTTTGCTGAGACAAGTGAAGGGACAATAATCGCAGCTGAACTTCTCCCCCGTGTGCTTCCGCAGGTGAACGTTCAGGTTGGCCTTGATGGCACTGGCATAACTGCAGTAAGAACACTTGTAAGGCTTCTCATTGGTATGAATCCTCAGATGTGCTTGGAGGGAGTGCTTAAATTTGAACACTTTGTTGCAGTATTCACATGTAAAAATCTTCAGTTGAGTTGGACCCAACCTAAAAAAACCCAAACAAACAGTTATATTTACAGTGTGAACATTGGTAATATAATGTGTTGAAGTTTCCTAGACATTTATTATGGACAGATATGCTTTTTAAAAAAATGTATTCTCCAAAGGCATTTTAAATTATACAACTTATTCATAGTTAATTTTCAGCTGCTCCTTTATTTAAAGGTCTCAGAAAAATACCCCAGTTTCATCAAAATGGGTGAGGAAGCATTCAATTCATCTTCTGCATGAACACAAATATAAGTAATTCAAAATTACCTGCTTGTTTTCATTGCCTGTTCATATGGGGTTTGCTGAATGGCATATTCTTGATATCCTTTCCGCTGTGATGGGTCTTGGACTGTTGTGTCTGGAGCTGTGGGTTCACTTTCATGAGGAGAAGCCTCCAGAGGAACAATTTTTCTGGCTCCTAAAGGAAGAATGAAAAGAATGCTCATTACAAATCTCATACTAGAAATGTGCATTGTCTATAATAGTTAAGTGTAAATCAAACAATAAATTCTGTAATCATTAGTTTGACTGTTTGAGTTTCTGTGGTCAGTGATGGATACACTTCCAGAAGCTACCAGTACTTACACCACAGTTCTGCTTAAATAAGTTGACAGGACTGATAGTTCAGAGTGTTATTCATGGTGCTTGATGCCTGTCACAAGGAGATCCTACATCCAAATATTTCCACCTTTAAAAGATTGTAAATCTTCTAAATAAAATTTGAATACTTCTGTTTCTGCTTCATAACACATCCTTTGAAAAATTACACCAAGCTGTTTAATCAGTTGCACAAAAAAGGCTGGAGAAAAGTTAAGTCTAAAGACTTAAACTCCTAATATTTTGGTGCATATTGTCATCCCTCAGAATAAAAGAATATGTTTGGAACAGTGATCACAGCTCCAAGCCTGACAGAAATCAAAAAGTGTTTGGACAATGCTCTCAGGCACATGGTGTGATTGTCAGCTGTCCTGAGCTGGGCCAGGAGCTGGACTCAGTCTTTGTGGAGCCTTTCCAACTCAGGACATTCTGATTCTATGTTCCATGTGAAGTTCTCAATCTCCACTGGGAGCAGAAGGGGCTATACTGAATGGATTAAGCCCAGATTCCTGAAGATATTATTTATAAAATATAGGCAGTATTTACATAAAGTCTCTGAAACCACAGTGGGGGTTACCCAACAACACTTGTGAAAGACTTAGTGACATTACATGGAGGAGAGAAGTGCTGTAGACAACAAGGAGAAAAACAGAGATTCTGTGGGTCCTTCAGAGTGATTTTAAATGGGAAATTGAGAATTTTGAGAATAGGCCATTTGGGAGTGTGTAAAGGTATTGAAGCCTTTCCTACCAGACTGGACATCAGCCAACTCTAAACAGAATAACTAAACTGTACTAGCTCTGCTGTTCACTAAACTGGTTGTATTTACACCCAGCTGTTTTGGACTAGTGTTTTCTAATAATGCTTTCAGTTCTGTACTAAAGATTCTGCAAGTCCAACAGAACTGATCTTCCAAGTTTTCACCCTAAATGCTACCAAAATATTACAACTTCTATTTTTCCTGTTCCTTCATCTCCCACAAATGTCAGGTTGTCCACAGGATTGCATCTCCCAAATAGCACTGTGGTAGCCCAGTAAGGTGGGACCTTGTCATTACAGAGCCATGGTTCAGTCTGTGGGTTCAGTACAAAGGTCACAGAATAGAATTAGACACCAGAAAAGTGTTCCGACACCTCAATACTTAAAATAGAAGCAAATTCTATATTTAGAGTGACTCAGTTTAAAGAAAATAGGTCTTAAACTGTTTTATATGCATGATTGCCTCTTCCAGGCGTCCTGTTTCCTGACTGTGAGACAAAAATCCTCATTATATGCTCCACACTAACTCTCCTCTGTGCCCTTCTGCATTTCAGGATGTTTGAGCATTTCCTAAAAGCACTGCTGAACTGTTTAATAGACTTTTGTACAACCACTATAAAAATTTAATCACCTAAATTGGGTGAACTAAATATATACTCTCTAGATAAACACTAACTCACCAGTATTTTGCATACTTTGAGTGGGCAGAATGCTCCAAGGTTATCCTCATGTTACTGCCTCTAAATTACCTATGCAGTTCACAGAGAGACAAATGTCTTTAAAAACTTGCAGAGGGAGATTCAGATTTTTACAGATGCTGATGAAGTACCTGCTCACAAAAAGCAATCTTGTCCCCTAGTGGGAGGTTGCTGCTTCCCACCCTTAGAAGATAGGGAAGCATTAAGAAACATTTGATGTCTCCATCCACTTGGGATGATGACTGAGGGTGCCAACAGACCAGCAGCCACACCAATCACCACTAGATCACAAATTAATGACTGTAGCACATGCCCAGGAAGTGAGAAAATTGGTTTTTAGGCTCTACCCTGCCTAGTCTCCACATGCCCTAATCCCAAAAGAATGCCTTCAATATTCAAGCTAGGGAAATGCCTAAGGAAAAGGCATACACATACAAGGTCTCATTTTTCATTAAAAGCATCATATATCAATAAGGAAGATAAAGGTCTTCCTGTTTCCCTAGACAATCATTTCACAAAGTCAAGGCATATAAATACCAGGGATAAAAAAAAGGAAGAAGTTTACTGTACTGATCATTTCTCTCAGAAAAATCCTTCCTCCAGCACTATCATATCTCTATTTTAAAGGCAGAATCGACTTTAGTTTACTAGATTTTATTTATGCCTTTTGCTTTCCTCATTTCAGTCAATATCATCTAAGTAAATCTGCCTTCAGAAGAATAAGATTTGAGTTCCTCATGACATTCTGACAGCAGCTTCTACAGATAAGCATTACCCAGTGAGTCTCATCTCTGGCTCAAGCTCAGAGATGGCCTCCAGCCTCTTGCAGTCTCTCCCTTAGAAAAGCAGCCTGTGTTTCACCACAGAGTTCTCCAATACTTATCAACAGTCTAAAAGGTATTAGAACTATTAGGAATCGATGAAAAATAAACCAGGAAAGAACAACAACCTAATTCCTATTAATTCAACTAAATTCTGCAAATGTCCTAAAGCTTCAAGTATGGATCACAAAAAAGGATAAAGAAGAACCATAAAACAGTAACAAAGACAAAATCAGAATAATTATTTTTTGGGAAAGGGATACAGAATTCAGAGACCTTCAGCTTGGAAAAGAGGTAACTGAAAGTGAAATATCAGAAAAAAAATCTGTAATTAGCAATACTGTGAAAAAAAAAAAGTGTGAATAAATATTATCTCATAACCAAAAAAAAACCCAGTTCAATACAGACTTAAAACAAAACAAACCAATATGCATTTTCACCCCACATGTAATTAAGTTACAGAACAATTACTGCATAATGTCACAGAGACTGAAAATATAAATGCATTCAAGACAGGATTTAGACAAATTAATTGATAGATATTAAATATGACAATCTAGATGCAAACATCAGCTCAATAACTGTCAGAATCCATAAGACTTTACACAATAAGTGTCTTTTTTCTTTTCTATAGAGATGCTGCAAGCTACCTTTAGACCAACTTCTTTTGTTTTAAAAAAGGACTTTAGCTTAAGTATAAAAAAAAAATCTTCATAATGTAGGTACTCTGGTCTGTACAGTTGAAATAATGTGCTATGGATATGAAATGAATATCTGTTTCTTACAATCTCTTTTTGAAGGAATGTGTTTTCCCAGCTTCCACAATACCCTGTGAAATGTGCTCCAAATGTGTGAGATCCATAGTAAGACAGTTCTGAAAGTCAAATCATTAGAAACCAACCCTAGCCATAATCCCAAAGCTCTCCATGCAAACCTATCTCTAATCCTCAAAATAAAGCCAAAAACATAGCAAAAGGACCATTTAATATTTGTGTTGGTTAAGTCACTCTGAAGTTGAACATATATTTAGACAAAAATAGAAACACAGACTCATGTATGAGAGGATGAAAATTCCTCCTTTCACCAGAGCTGGACATTACATTGGCTGGGCTAAATCAGACTAGAAACCCACAACAACATAAACACCTGCTCACATTCAGAGGGGAAAGGTTTCATTTTCCTCACCTTGCCTAATTCAACATTTGCTCTAAGTCAGCATAAGGAAAGCATCTTTTCTCTGGCCCCCCATTCAACTACGTGTTGGTGATGACTGAAAAGTACAACACCTTCATGAAGAGGATTAGAGAGGGGATCTGCCTAAAGTCTACACTGTATCACTCCTTCTGAAAATACATTATTAATTTTCTAGTGTGTTTTACTACAGAAGTGCATCAAGAGGCACAATGCTCTGAAGGTCAGAAGGCTGAGGTTGGAAAACAGAACTTGCTTGTGACAGCAGTCTGTACTTACTGACCAAGATACTTTGAAAAGGGATACTCCCAATCCATCCTTTCCTCAGGAGGCTCACTTTGCCTGACATTAAATCCATTCAGATGTGTCATAAACCCACAACCATCATTCCATGAGCTATAGAACAGAAATTATCTTAAACAAAAAAGACTTATCAATCTAAAAAGACTGCTACCAGTTAAACTGAGTCTCAGAACAGTAAGCATATCAACATTCTTTCACTTCTTCCCCACTGCCCAAAAATTTCAATGGAAGAAGGAACAAAGTGTTAATAGGTTACAGATAGAATCCTCTCACACAGTAGCATGAAGAGTCACCTGGACTTTTATGGACAGCAGAAATAAGGGAGAGAAAAGCCTTCATGGTGTTGTATTAAGAAATTGTAGTTAAAAATACACCAAGTCCTTTAGAAAATAAAAAATAATTATTCTCAAGAAACTAAATACTTCATGGTATTTTTGTATTTCTTTTGTATTTTTTGGTATTCCAAAAAAATAATCTACCACTGACCATCTCCACACAAACTTAAAAAGAATCTCCTAGTAACAAGCTAAGTCTTTAAAACATTACAGAATTTACATAAAACAATAATTTAAATGTTCACATCTCTCCTAAAACAAACATAAATTTGTTTTAGACACCTTGATAATTTCCAGAATTTAAACATGGGAAATAAAATACATTAAAAACCCAGAAGATGGAATATTTGGCCGAATTTACTCACTTGTTTTTAAAAATAGACTATGAAAAAAGTGTCTGCCATTCAAAACAATTTTCAGAAGAGCATATAATTGTAGTTATCCTCACTCTTAATTGTGATGCTTCCAAAAAACTGTCCTGTGTTTGATCTGGTATCTCGGTGTGTTCATGAACTCTGCACTCCTTCTCTTCAAGGTCAACACATCCCTGCAGTTATAGAATCAGGGCATGGTTTGGGTAGGAAGGGACCTTAAAAGTCCATGTAATTCCAACCTCTCTGCTGTGAGCAGAGCCCCTTTCCACTAGACCAGACTGCTCAAAGCCCAAGTTGGCTTTGAACACTTCCAGGGATGGGGCATCCACAAATTCTCAGAGCAAACTTTTCCATGCCTTACCACCCTCACAGTGAAGGAATTCTTCCTACAACCTCATCTCAAACTACCCTTTTTCAGTCTGAAGCTATTTCCCCTTATCCTATCACTCCATGTCCAGGTGCAAGACCCTGTGCTTGGCCTTGCCCTGCCAGAGCTTTGCCCAGGCTCACCCCTCAAGCTTATCAAGGAACTTCAAGGCCAGCACTAAAGAAATCTACTACTTTTATTCAAACTGTATTTACTCTGTGGGTTAATGCCAGCTTTCAGATTTCTATAGCTGTAAATTTATTACCTTTCCTACGCCTCCCAAGCAAACATTACAGAAGAGGAACACCATGGAAACTCAAAGTTTGCCCAAATGTCCTTTCTGGGAAGTTAAAACCAGACTGATCCTGTTTGTTCAAAGGGATTTTGAAGACATCAATTTAGGCATTATCTAAATGATATAAAGCATTGTCCCAAACCTCATTAGTGTTTAGGAAAGTTACGGCAAGGTGTTACTGCAATACTTCTAAAAAAAGGTTTTATTTAAGAGACTAAAAATACAGTCTGACTAGTTCCTTAATACTGGGAATAAAATACAGCTAACTCTTAAGGCATTCTCTATTTTTCTAATTGTCCTCTGAAATCTTCCAACAGAATTTTACTGTAAAGGACACAAAAAGGGATATTTCTATGCATCCTCTAAACTAGATAACAGGTGGATACAGATTGTTAACGTTTGCAGAGAAAGGACTAAGTTTAAATAGTGCTTAAGGAACTTTAAACTTTATTTTCAACTTAACTTTACATATGGTCTAATACACAGAAAGCAGAAGAGAAGGGAGAACTATTTTATCTATTTATATTCTTCAACAGCAGTCTACAGCTGTAACTCACCTCTTCAGCACATGATAGATCTCCAGAAAAATGACATTGAAAAATACTGTGAAAGATCTCTATTAAAAACTCCAGACATTTAAGTATTACTGAGAAAGGGAAACTGTATAAGAATTGCTAATGACATCAAGATATAGTTAGATTGTGGAAATTAATGGCAAAAAATAGAAAGAAAATCAATGAAAAATAAATTCAAGCATAATTTCATTAAATGAAATATTTTTCCTCTGAATCTATAGAGTTAATCACTTCTATCGTATCTTCTACAATTTCCAAATTCTGAAAAGTTGGGTGACAATTCATAACTTTTTGAAGAGTACTAACTTTTTTATTACACATAATTTAGCAAGGAATGGGAATGGAATAAGATTATTGATTGCCAGTCAAATAGATGAGAGGACCTTCAAAAACTGCTGCGGGTTCATACTTGACCATAAATCCTTTTGGCTCATTAAAGTCTTCTGAATGTTTGATATACTATGCCCAAGTATCTGCAAAGTTGAAGTTATTTTAATATTTTGAGTACCTCAAAAAGCATATGTGCAGGAAAGCCCAAAATTTTGGTTGTCCAAAGGAAAAATTTACCAGGTAGTAATTAAGGCAACAATATCCACTACATCTACATTTCCTCTCCTGCATCATGTACTTCCTACATTTGCTTCACTATCTATATTTACTCTTACTTCATTTGTCTTTTTAGGCCACTTTTGTGGAAAATGGAGCTTTGACTGCATTATCCTCCATGTCTTTCCTTCCCTTCTTGGATATTTTTCTAGTCCTTGCCGGAAATGTAAAGCTAAAATAAAAGCTCTTACAAGGTGCATAAAATTTAGCACCAGGAGAGGAGAATCTCCAGTTATGGCTCTTTCCAAAAGCCCTGAGGAAGGGAGGTTTGTCTGGATGCATAAACTAACACCCAAAGGACCCCACTTACACCTCCATGAGCCCCTGAGCATATCCCAGATCTCAGTATCGACAGCTATTAACAGCACAGAGAATCCTGCTAGCCTCCAACCCACAACAACAAAATGAAGACCTCAGAGTTGTTCTGATAGCTACAAGCAAAACAAATACTCAGAAATGTTAGCCATAATGAAAAGGAGAACAATAAAACTAAAAATCTGAAAATAATGTACAAAACCATTAAAAAGAGATTCAGTCAGAATGGTTAAGGGTTTATAACCAGTCAATGGTTTATATAAACAGTCAAATGCAAATCTAGTGTTAACTAAATTGTTTGAAACCTCTAATCATTATGTAGAGCTTGCTTTTCAAATATATAAACACTTTTCTGTTCTCTGGTCAGTGTGATATCATTTTCTTCTTTAAAACTATTCACAGACTAAACATAACTGATGTTAATGAAGTAACTGAGGTTAACTCCAGCCAGCTCCAGCATTTCTTGTACCTATGTAGAAATGTAATTGAAATTCTACAATTATGTAGCTGCCAGATGCAGAGACTCTGTATCAAGATAATAAAATAATGCTAAATATTTTTCATACATTAAATATTCTAAGCAATTTGGTCTTAGACCAATGAATATTTTATACAGTGTCAGCATAATTAAAAAGAATATATAATGAGTGATTTTGATTACCTGGAATAGTTTCATGGGCTGTCAAAACCACACTTATAATAGGATTTTTAGCTGCTGAAACCTGTTCAGTCTCCTTAGTTGATGCTGTTTTCTCTGTTTTCTGAACTCTGGGCCTCTTGGGAGTTTTTTCTCGCTCATCTTCCTTCCTGTCAAGGTCAACGTCAGAATCATTACCTAAAGAGCAAACATCAAAAAGAAGGTAACTATGTACAAAGGCAATGCAGGTAACAAAGTCACTAACACTGCAAGAACAAATGAGGAGAAAATTTACTCTGCAGTAGAAAGAAAGACATTATCAAAACAAGATGTGCTGCAAGATCCCTAAAGGGGAACCTTTTTCCCCTCTTATTCAATAAAACTTCATGAAACTTATACAAAGAAAATAAGAGAAAAAAATCAAAATCTAAAAAATGAATTCTCAGAAACATGTTTCATTCCCATTGTTGTGGATGTCTGTGAAAATGCTACAAACTTCATTGAAGTGTTCGTGATTTTGCAATGAATGAACAATTAATTTTTCTCTTTACTTAATTGTTCTGACAGTCTTAGGATTATTTCTCTTAGTACCAGCTTCATTATAAATCTTGTTTAATGGAAAGTCTTTTGACAATCTCTTTGGATTAGACCTTCTTCTTCTCTTGTTATTGTAAATCAACAGCCAGAAACATAATTTTCTTTTTAGTGTTGATTCAAGATCAACCTCCTTAATTGGATACGTTTGCAACCTGTTAACTACAAAGTCACACAACAGTTGTATGCAAAACACTCTTGTACTCTTGAGAGATAAAAATGAACAGCCAGTAATTAGCTAATTTCTTTCTTAAAGGAAATGAAGAATTCCTTTACTGAAATTCTAAAAAATAAAAAGTTAAAACAAACAAACAAACAAAAAAGTTTTTATAGATAAATAAATCTTTATAGATAAATAATTAGCAGCATAGATCTAAAAAACAGGGAACTCTTAAGTGCGTACCAATAAAATTTCTTATATGAGATTAAGTGGTAGAAGATGAAGACAAGAAAACACAAAGTCGGCAAATTAAGGCATTATGCAAATGTTCCAGAGGCAATGAAAAAGGAAAGAGGAAACTAATGGAAGAAAATTATAATTAAACCAATTGAATTTTTCTTTTTTTTTTCTCTCTCAATCTACATCAGTTGATTCCATCTCCAGAGTTAGTAATTCCATGTATATACAAAATATGCTGCAGCTACTGTAATGAGATAGGGAAAGAAATAATAAACTAAAAACCACTAAGAACCAAGCTGTCGTGTGTCCAGACTTGTTTCTGACATGCAAACAGCAGAAGGAGTGAAAAAGATACACAACATGGAAGTGGCTGTTTTAATTCCAGTAACATTTTGTGAATACTCAGCTGAGATTGAAACAAAGACTGTCTCTGTGGCCTGACTGTAATAGAAACAAAGGTTTAAAGTGTCCTGGCTGTTCCTTACAAAAATGAAGGACACAAGCAGAAGCTCAAGCAGCACGGGTAGGGCTGATCACATAACCTGTATAAACCACAATTTCTTTACTAGACACAGAACAAGAAGGAAACAAGATGTGCAGGAAGAAGTTTAGCTTTCTCAGGCATCCTGAGAAAGAAATCTGTACGCTGACAACTGGCAGTGATTTAATACTAAACTGTAAGTCTGACTTTCATATTTAGAATGTCCAGAATGAGGAGCAACCACAAAGCAAACTGAATTCAAACACAAGACAGCCATGATTCTGCCCAGCTTCCAGCTCCTATGCCTGGAGACCCTCCAACTTTTCAGTACCTACTAATAATTTCTTTAATTTCATTATAAAAATCCCTTGATCTATGCCTCTTCTCAACTAGGTTTTTCTCTGTGGGCTTCTATGATTTTTGAAAATATTGCTGCTTTATAGGCTGTCTTGGGTTGCTATATGTAACCAAAAATGTGTATTCTATTTTCCATCTGTTGCAACTGGCTGGGGAGGTGTGTTTTCTCCATCTTTTGTATAACCCATTTCTCACAACTCCAGGGGGGAAGGGTTGGGTGCCTTCTGTTAATGGGCAGCTTTAAAACCAGGTGGGGCAGTGTTCTTATCTCTTCCATGACCCATCCTCCCTCCAGGGGTATCTTCTGTTAATGGGCCATCGAGGCTCACTGCATGACTGATACAATTACATCATCCATTGGGAGATGCTCCACCCATGGGGAGGAGCCAAACATTCCTACCTGGATTAAACTGAGAGTCAGAAATACCTGGTTTTTCACTGGGAAAATACCTGGTTTTTCACTTTCTCAGAGGAAGACCAGACTCATCACCACTGGACCTTCAGAAGGAGACTACATCTTTCTACAGGATCATCTCTGCTCCATCAGAACCACATTTGTCACTCCAGGAGGATTTATTTGGACTGCGTCGAACCCCCTGACCAACAGGGTGTCAGGTCATATTCTGACTGTCAGGGTTTCTAGGATTTTTTCTTGTTTGCTTGGTTTTTCTTTTCTGTACTACTATATTTGTATTTTTAATATTCCTAGAAAATAACTGTTTTCCCTATTCCCCTATCTTTGCCCGACAGCCCCTAATTGCAAAATTGTAATGATTTGGAGGGAGGGGGGTTTACATTCTCCCTTCCAGGGGAAGCTCCAGCTTTCCCTGGCAGACGTCTGTCTTTCCAAACCAAGACATAGGTATAAAGAGATTCATAATGTCCCCATTTAGTGCTTTAATACAGGTGTGAATTACTAATTTATACTAAAAGCACACAGTTCTAGCACTGGTATTTTCCTGCAATACTTGAAAGGGATAGATGAAGATAAAGGAAAATCCCCCTCATGCAGAACCTGCTTGTGCAGTGGTTTCTTTTGGTGTCAGCTGAGCAGGGGTGGAAGGAAACAGTCAGACTCTATCTTATAGGTTTTTTCCAACCTTGGCAATTCTATGAAACAAGCACGTATTTTCACATTTTCTTCATTAAACAGCCTCAGTTTATTAGCAAGAATAAAGTGAATCATCTCAAATTTCTCAGCAGGACCAGGCTCCCAACACAAGAAAGTCTTCTCATAAAGAATCAGAATACACAGTTATCATGGAATAAACTGAGTTGGAAGGGACCCAATAAGGATCATGGAGTCCAACTCCTGGCCCTGTACAGAACTGTCCCCAAGACCCACACCATGTGCCTGAGAATGTAATCTGTTTATTGAATTGTTCCCCTGAGGGCACTTCACATACTGGGTTAATTACTCTGCTTTTGTTCAGTGGGCAGTAAGCAAAACTGAAAAGCATTAGGAAAAACAACTTAAAAGATTTTATATACTGGTGGGCAAAACATACTTCAGCGAAAAGAAATCCGGAACCCTATACTGGAATGAAAGCTCAGATGAGGAGAAGAGATTTTTTCCCCTTTGCTAGGGATCATGTAATTCCTAGTAGTTACATGAACAGAATCTAAGCACCTTACCCCTAAACTGTTCTTTCTAACCATTAGAAAGATTCTAACCATTAATCAGGTTAATGAGGAAGTAAAGTGACTGAAGACAAATAACAAAACCATTTATCACCTTTTCATGTTAATGTGCAACTCTATTAACTTTTGAGTATTAGAATTCTACTAAAAAAAGAACCACAGATTTGAGTTTGTCTGTAATCCATGTTAGTGAATAACTGTGACCACAATAATAAGCCAACAAATGTTTCATTGCTTTTCTTTCCCAACATGCCTCTGTCAGGCAAATCAAGTCTGGCAGTTCTTCCAGTCCAAACAAGCGTCAAGGTGAAGAGACGTATCACAATAAATATTGCTGACTGTCTCCCTGCTTTCAGAACAGACCACAAATACTATTTTAAAAGACTTAAAAACAACACACAGAATTGCAATATAAAAATATTTCTTTGTTAAAATGGTGCTGTTTCATACTCATAGAATATTTGTGCATGTAGACTGAGCACTAACATTTACGGCCACGCAAAAAAAATTTTCATACAAAACCCAAAGCTAGTAAGTACTTCAAACAAAGAACTGAATTCTTAACTTCCTATATGAATCAAATATCTCAGCTTTCTTAATATGAGCTGAGAACACCCAGCCCCTAACAGAAGGACTACATTTAGTATGAGCAAAGGTGTGAGGAAGCTCAGTGCCGTGCAATCTCAGTTAACACAAAAAAAGCCCATACATAGATAGGTGAGAAACAGCAGTGAGAAAAATCCACTGATTTCCTGATCATACATCTGCTACTAGTGCTGAGGATCTCTAAGAACATTCTCACCCTCATGTGATATCTGAAAAAAATCATCTCTCTACGGTGACCTACTTCTGATACGTAAACATTAAAATTTATTCATTAATTTGATGTCTGTTGATGGCAGTAGCCCCATTCTACCCATCTGAAAGGAAGAAACATCTTCCAGAAACAGTTTGTTGAAAAGGAGCTGGGTTGCACACATTGCCAACACTTTTTGCCACAAAGAGAACTATTTTGTGGTCTGTGTGTAACCTGAGACTTAAAAATCCGTGAAACCAACACTCCCTATCAAATCACCAAATGAACAAACACCTTAACTCTCAATGACAGCTGCTTTGTTACTGAACTCTCTCTACACAAAAACAAAAAAAAAACCCAAAACCAAACAAAAAACCCCACACACACAAAAAAAACAAACAAACAACAAAAAAAACCCCAAAAAAGTATGTTTTAATGAAAAAGAGCTTCAACTTTGACCACAGGGCTCAAACACCCTTTCTATAGAATATGGCCATCCCATCAATATTTAGCTGCCTTCCTGGAAAAAAAATCCTTCACTGGATCATGGATTACAGTGTCAAAAAAATGCTTTGTCCATATCAACTAGGAGAGTTCTGCTGTATAATAACTACCACGGGATATAAAGGAACACCCTTGGATGATTTTAAGATGTTTTATGAAAAAATGGAGTATATGCCACTTGAATACCTAAGCTGAGTTTCTCCAGGCAGTAAAAGCCTTTTCTTGCTCCTGCACGGGTTTGTTTAGACAACCTGTCTCACTCTGCACCTCCCTTGCTCAGCAGTCAGCTCAGCACTTTGTCAGCTGGCACCTGCATCCAACAGACGGGCGAAGTGACCTCCCCTCCCAGCGCCAGGCGTTTCAAACGCCGGCTTGTGTTTGTGCAAGAACACAACACTGAGCTGCCTCTAACAGGATTAAGAAATGGTCACGTCTGTGGATCAGCAAAGCTGCTGCCAGCTAGGAATTAATCAGGGCTTCCAGAGTCCCATCGAACTGCATCGTTCATCTGTCCCACGATTCTGCTGGAGTCATTAACTGAAGGGACTTCTCTCAACATTTGTACTTGGATGTACAACGTTTTGGAGGCATAGCTGCACAGCCTTAATTGGCATGTTTTTAAACCACTTTTCATTCAAATTACTGATTCTTAACCTCTAAAAAGTGGTATTTCGTAGCAGCAGGAGAGCAGCTTGGAAAAAAGAAAGTCAACTGGCCACAAAATTAACACAGGCAATTGTTTCTTCCGCAGAGAATGCCATCCTACTTGCAGGAAGAATTAATTTAAATTCGAATCCAGCTGATGGCAAAACCATTTTAAACTAAGGCCAAAAGTGACATCTTTAAGATATATGTAGGCTCCCACTTCAGTAGGATTGAATGGTTCACTCCAGAGAAGGGACTGTAATCTGTCTTCCACCCAAACGCCATTCCCCAGCCATTAAATGTCCTCTCTTGTACCCTGAAAGCCAGATCCAAATCATTAGCCAGAATTGCTAATTTTGTTTAACCAAAAAGAAACAGAAATAGATGTACACACAGTTTGGTTACAAAACAGCAGCTTCCTTAAGCAAGTAAGCCCTCTATGAAAAAAAAGTATTTACTAAGCATGTACATGGGGAAATTGGAAATACAGTGGACATTTTTTAATTCTATGCTGTATTGGCTTTGTGTGTCCATTGTTTTGGTAGCGGGGGAGGCTACAGTTTGGCTTCTCTGATGGAGAGTTGGGTTTATTCCTCCTTATCCTGTAGCAATTTGATTGGTAATAACTTAATTCCCCTAGATTCTGTCTGCTTTTCCTGCGATGGTAACTGGTGAGTGATCCCTGCCCACAAGCCTTTTGCTATATTCTCCCATTCTAGTCCAGCTCAGGAGCTGCTCTCTGAGCACCCTGGAGTCCAGGCAGGGTCAACCCTCCAAATTTGAAAAAGTCACCTTTTTTAACATATATTAGATTTCTCTGAACAGATAATATCAAACAGAACAACTATATATCTCTTTTCAATATTTTCATGCTTAGCATATTTTAGCAATTGCCAAAACATTATTTTGGTCACAAATATAAAACACTGCATCATATGAGCTTATATGAAGAAAAATTAACTCCATTGTAGCCAGACACAGTGCAAAGTGAAAATATTTGATTATTAACCAGATGCCCATAGAGTGCTAAGCTTTGCAAGAAATTGAAAACATGAGAAAGTGGTATAAACGTCAAAACTATAGAAACATCTCAGAAGCATTAAAGATAAAAGTAATTTCAAATTGGAAAATACATGGATAAAAGGAAAAAAAACCCAACCTTTATGTACTAGGCAAAATGTCAAAGACTAAATAGAAGAACCTGCAGCCAAAGCTCCTTATGAATTTTAGTCATCTATTTTGAACTGTCTCTGACATGCAGAAGCAGATATTTTATTTCTGGAAGGTTCAAAGACCTTCAATAAAATCATCCATCCAGCTCTAAGAAAATTGGCAACAGTGGATTCCAGGAAAAAAAAAAACTGATAAAATGATGCATTCTAAATTGACTCTTAGAGTACAAGAAAGATCTGTCTGTACTTCTAGATACTACCGTGAAAACTTAAGTTTAATAGTAAGCAGGAGTCAGAAAAATCAACCATAATATAAAGGAAACATTAGGAAAAGAGCAGAACAGCAAAAAAACACCTCACGCCATGCTATGAACCAGGAGGGCTCTGCAGAGGGATATGGACAGGCTGGATTAATGGACTGAGGCCAATTGTGTGAGGTTCAATAAGGCAAAGTGCCAGGTCCTGCCCCTGGGTCACAACTGCTCCATGCTGTGCTCCAAGCTGGGAGCAGAAGGGCTGGAAGACTGCCTGGCAGGAAAGGACCTGGAGCTGTGGGTCAACAGTGGCTGAACATGAGCCAGCAAGTGCCCAGGTGGGCAAGAAGGCAAAGGGCACCTTGGCTTGAGCCAAAATTAATGTGGCCAGCAGGACCAGGGCAGGGACTGCCCACTGTACTCAGCACTGGTGAGGTCACACCTTGAATCCTGTGCTCAGTTTTGGGGCCTTCACTACAAGAAGGACATTGAGGGGCTGGAGCAGGTCCAGGGAAGGGCAATGGGGCTGGGGAAGGGGCTGGGGCACAAGTCTGATAAGGAGCAACTGAGGGAGCTGGGGGTGTTCAGCCTGGAGAAAAGGGGGCTCAGAGGGGATCTCATCACTCTCCACAACTCCCTGAAAGGAGGCTGCAGCCAGGTGGGGATCAGCTCTCAAGTAACAAGTGACAGGATAAGAGGAAATGTCTTCAAGTGGTGCCAGAGGAGGTTTAGATTGGATATTAGGAAAATTTCTTCATTGAAAAGGTGACTAACCATCAGAACAGGCTGTGCAAGGAAGTGGTGGACTCAGCATCCCTGGAAGCATTCACAAGGTCTGTGGATGTGACACTTGGGGACCTGGTTTAGTGGTGAACATGGTCATGCTGAGTTAACAGTTGGACTTGATGACCTTGGATGTCTTTTCCAAACTTAGTGATTCTGTGATTATGCAAAAGGTTATGAGTAATATTATAGAGACTATTACAGAGAATCCTAGGCAGAGAACAGACTGTTCTTGCCCATTCCACAGAGTTTTGAGCTACTGACTGTATTCACATTTTCTTAGAGGAAAATAATAATGCACATGCTACTTTCTCTACATATTCAGAAACTGTAAAGTTGTCTCAAACCAGTTCATATAGTAAAGTCAGAAGTGAAAAGTTTTCCTGTGATAGACAGTTACCAGTAGAGAGCTGAAGACTGAATTTCCCAGATGTATTCCAAGGAAGAATTATGTCTGCATGAGAAAAACACCTCCCAAGACATTCACAGTTTGCAGTCAAGATAGAAAGCTTCCAAAAACTGGAACCCCTTGTTTTGGTGACCCCAAGTCATTTGTTGCTTGACTGTTTGACTTTGCTTGACTGTTTTGCTTCTCCCAGGGAATAAACAAAAAATGTTTCATCTGCCCAAAACTGAGGCTATTTTTTTATGAAAAAGGAAAAGGATGAGCAATTTAGTTTGGAAAATTTGCCAGTGTGTGTTGTAGAGAAACCAATGAAGATAAGATTTAGGAGCTCAAATGAGCTAACAGGTCAAGAAGAGTTAATTTGAGTTTATACTTTGACCTGAGAGTTTATTTTAAAAGGACATTAGTAAAGGTGAAATTTCTAAAATGATGCAAATATTAACACTGGACCAGCACATACAAACAACAGAGGGCATGGACACTTGGGATGTCAGAGGTGAGACAGCTGGAGTAACTGTTATTTGTGTAGTTGAAAGATTGTACCACTGAAGACAATAAAATAGAACCAGATACTATATCAAAGCAAGAAGTTCTCTACTCTATCAACATAATCTAAGCTTATTTCAATTAAGCTTTGACACAGCAGTTAAACTGTACATATCAATGAAAGTAAAATAGTCATACTAGTGGTGTATAATCATGACAGACTGGAAAGAATAACAGAAAACTTGAAGAAATATCAATGGGAAATTTTGTCTACAAGCAGAATCCACAATATCATACTGAGCAACTGTAGCAAAAGCAAAACCTGAATTTTACCATCAACAGAAGATTAACCTCACATAAAGTTAAGGTAATTTGGACTAAGTCATTGCTTTGTATGAATGTGACAGTCACCTTAGGGAAAAGTTAAAGAGGCAGGTAGAGGAGATGTTGCTCTATGTCCCTTGAACTACTCTATTCTGAACGAATATTCACTGTCACTGTCACTTTTTAAACAGATTGAGGTTCAATGTCCCAAGCCAACGAGTGTTTAAGAAACCATTTGGACAATGCTCTGAGCAGCAGCTTTAACTGCTGGTCAGTCCTGGTCAGGCAGTTGTACAAGATGGTCATTGTAGGCTCCTTATAACTACAAATAACTTCATTCTGCTCTGTTCTATACTAAAAATTTGAGAGGCTGAATATATCCAAATCAATCTTAAAGCTACATTTAAACACTGGACTCTCCTATGCCAAAGACAATCTCTCCTATGCCAAAGACATAAACCTTTGCTATAACTCTACATTATTTTTATACAGTAAAAGAAGCCATCCAGAAAAGGAAACGCTATCAAAAGAAGAGAACAGAACTGAGGTTTCCCAAGTCACAAGATAGAAACACCTGTACAGGTGATCCTTCCTCACCTACATCTGATACTCACATACACAGCATATACTCTACTCACCGAAAAACTACAATCCACTTTGTGACAAACAGAACAGTTGCTAATGCAAAATGAGCATTTCAGGGAGTTGTAAGACAATCATTAATGTAATAAACATTTTGATCACTTTGAAAGAAGTTTAAATACCTTGTCTAAGTTCAGTTTTGCTTTTGTGTGTTACAAGGAACAGACCACTCCATTTAAAGCCACCAGTGGGAATTTTGAGCCAGGTCTCATGGTGGGAAGACACTGTCCCATAACCTGCTTCAGATATTTGAGCTGGGTGTTTTCTTACCTCCATCTCCTTCCTCTTCTCCTTCATTTAGAACTATAATGCAGATGTGTTTAGTCAGCTGGCGTGTGTTGGAGAATTTCCTGTTGCATTTCCTGCATTCCAGGCTGCCTGGTGAGACCTCAGATGGTTCTGAGCCCTCTTCTGTCCCAGCTGGAGCCTCTTTGCTCGGAACAGGGTTATTTTCTGCCACATCTTCATCCACACAAAACTTCTTAGTGGACCCTTTTGGTCTGCCCCTTTTCCTCTTTGCTACAAGAAGCTCTAGAAAAGAAAATTAAAGTAAACTATAATTAAATTCCCTGGCTAATTAGCTAATATCCCTCTGATCTTTGAAAAATAGGTGCCTTAAATGAAGTTTGAGGGAGAGTTATCCCAAAAGCTGGAAAAAAGTTTAACATCACATGAACTTATTTCAAGCAGTGGTATTTGCTGGCATTTCAGACGCTGGCATTGTGTTATTGAGATAAGAAGATGTCAAAGTGCCACAGTTTTACTTAATTACACTGCAAGCACTCTTCTGGACTACACTATAACTCTGTCAGCACATGTATTCTTCAAATTTGCTCTACTGTGCTTTAACATTACAAAAAGCCTTTTAATTTAAAAAAATCAAATAAATTATCCAGGTATTGAGATGTAATCAGAGAAAAATAATGTATATTTAAGAATCAAAATCTCATTGTCCTTTTAATATAGTGAAAAATAATTCCTTAATATTTTCTGTGGATCTTGATTGTCAGCACTTTCTGGTCAAAAGCTGGTATAAAAAATTGTTGGTAACAAATAAATTCTAGAAGTCATGCAAAAAAAATGTTTTCTAAATTAAAACCAGAAGTCATCCACAACTCCTAATAAATACAATATAATTTTACATTTCCATGTTTTTATAGAGGAAATATTGATGCAATCCATGACATGCAGAGCACAGAAATGCATAGCAACATAAACTGTATTTCCTGCTTAAGATTTCTCTCATCACTTCTGTAGAATCACAGATACTGATAAACTGAGATTGACAACGTAGAAGTCCGGAAAACCACGAAAAGAGAGAATATTAAAAAACCCAAACCACAAAAATTTTTCAAGCACAGGTGCTGAAAGACCCTATTGCATTTAGAGGGTAGAAAGACCTTGTTGATTCAGAGGATACAGAAAAATAAATGACTTAAGGAATCTTAAAGGAAGATGATGCAGGAGAACAGGAGAAGGTAGCATCATGCTATTCCTAATCTATTCAGCATTTCCCTAAAACACACCAGGCAAACAAAACCCCACATTCAGATACCACAGCTTTGTAAATAAACCATGTAATTACTATCAAAATAAAAATAAAGCATTCTGTCTTCTTATAGGAGTGACTAAATACCTGTCTGTTTTAACAAATGTAATAAAACTGCCAAAAAACCTTACTATGAATTGGAAAAAAGCAACTTTTTCCCATAACTTTTTTCAACTCTCCACCAGTGTCCTGAACTTTCACGCTACCCTAGCAAAAATAGTTTTGTCAATTATCAGCCAAAAAGAAAGGGGTGATTTCAGTGCTCTCAAAACTTCTCTTTGCTACCACTCATGTTATTTTGATATCCATCCATCACAGCAATCAGTATTTGAGTTGAAGAAATTAACAAACAATTAAACCCAACAAGAATTATCTTTACATCAAAAGGCCACAGTTTGCTAACTGTCCAACATGAGGACTGCAGATGTTGGATGCTGGTCAGACTACTACAAAATAGTTAAATTTAAAGACTGGAAGAATGAATGCAACCATCATATTCTCTGTGTATGATATTCTTTTCATTCCTTTATAGTACAATCAGCAGATAACTCAACAAAAAGAAATTATGAAACATCAGGTCAAAGAGATGCTTCTTCCTGACTGTTTTAGTGCGAATTTAATGAAAAACAGAACAGCACTTTCGCATTAAGACAGAAATTGAAACAAAATCTTGCATGCAAGTGGAAATGTTAAAACTGCTCCCTTCAGATGGTTGGTGATAAAACCTCTGCTATGGCTTACAAAATTGCAGTTCTTATCACTGGGACTACTAACAGTGGGGCAAATAAACAAAGATCTGCACAAAGAACGTGCAAATTTTAGAAATGTTTGTAAATGCTTCCACCAGCAGGAGAATTTACAGCAGTTCTCAACCACTTAAGGATTTGGTGGCAAGAGGCAGGCAGTAACAAACACAGGAACAGGAGGGCTCGTGAGCAACTGATACATCACTGAACTGCTGAGGCTTATTGCAGTCATTTCTTTTCCTTGCTCCTTGGTTTCCTTTTTCCAGGACAGAGCTTATCTCAAGCTACCTTCAGTTAACAATGCCAGAATTAAATTTTTAATGAGGCACATAACCACAAATTCCAGCTGTCTCTGTACCCAGCCTGCCCCCAGTGAGCTCTTCACACTGCATTATACAAATTCCAGCTCAAACCACCCAAGATCATCAACACACAGTAATTTAATAGCAGAACACTGTCATTCATCTGCCACTACATAACCAAGTTAATCAAATATTGCTTGTTAGAAAAAAGGATCTATTTAACTGCTAAAAATAAAGTAGTATTTAAATAAAGTAAAAAAATAAAGTAGTAAATAAATAATAAAAAACCCTAACACTTATTTCAATTATGCTTAGCCATAAATACAAGCTTTAAATTGGTCATTAAAAAGATTTTGAATTTAGATCCTGTTCCCTCAAGAACAACTTAGTTGTTTCTGGGGATTTTGCACTCATTACAGGCTGACTGAAACCAATCTTTATGCTGACTGCTACTGGATGAGCAATGGCAATATCCAGGGAAGACATTATGTGCTGTGCTGTATAATTATGTACTCAAAGACATAAAAAAGACACTACAAAAAGAGAGAAATGAAATAAACTGTGTCTATTTTTATACTGGTCCTTCATAGGATTTGTTCAAATAAGCTTCTCCCAATCAATCTATTTAATACAAGAAGTTTGTCAGAAGTCATAAAATGCAAATATCACTTAAACCTCCTGACCATATTTTAACAGGTTGATTCATTATGCAACATGAATCCTTGCTCAAATATGAGCTTAAAAAGCTTATATTTCATGTCAAACTCCAGTGCTGGACAAAATGTGACCTGTGCATAACACCAGCATCTCCCTGATACCCTTGGTCCCACTTGATTAAAAAAAAAATAATATGGTTGTATCAAAATGTTTAGGACAAATCAACTCTAAATAGATCAATGGCTTAATGATGGCAGAGTGACATGACTGAACAAAATTCAGCAGAGAGCACTGTAAATAAAATAACAATGGAGTAATAAATAAATATTACATGCCTAGCACTTTACTTGTCCCCAGTACTTATAAAATCATTAATTTATTACTCAGGCAGAACAAAGAGCTCAATTAGCAACTCAGCATTCACTCTTCTGTACCAATTGTGGGATGGTTACTGTATTTACCAATACTTGAAAGAGAAATTACACTTTCAAAGGACAAAAAGATGTTCATCTACTAGTCATTAAGTATTAAAAGTTGTAATTTCTAAGACTGTCATTTAGCAATTACTTCTCCTTTCAGTGACAATACTGAATCACTACAAAAACTGGTTCACTGAAAAATAATTGTACACTATAAACTTTCTAAGTTTTATCTGCTGCAGTTTCCACGGTAGGAGGGAATAATTGATGCTTTGAAAGAACTCTTTCCAAATCTTATGTTCAACTGTAGAACACCATATAATTTTTTTAAACAGAACACAAAAAATAATTCAGTGGGACTTCAGAACCCTCTTCTTCAATCAATCTGTCTGATGGGAAAGGAGAAATGCTAAAGAATGCCTAGAATGTGACTTGAAAACTGTGCAAAAATAATTTACCTTGACATTTTTACTGACAGCAGATGGCAAAGAGCTGGCCTACATAACCTGAAAAAGGTAGCACCATATGAACAAGTGAGATGAATAAAAGTATTCACCAAGAATAATGAGAAAGGTAAATCATGAATATATAGCTTAAGAAGGTTATATTTTACATAAGATTTGCAGAGTTGTTTTCCTAAAAGCTATTTATGTCTAATTTCTAGTTCAAAATGGCAATTACATACTTCAGATCATAATGGTAATTACAAACTATCCTCATAAATGTACAACGCATGCTGAACACACACAATACAGAAAGTGCAGATACTCCTGACAAAAAGGCAAGGGAAGTTTACAGAAGAGCCTTTTTACTGAAATGAATAAGAATATGACAGGGTACCAGTCACATTGTGCTCAGAAACATTTGTAGTGAAGGGATAACAGGAAACAAAGATTTGAGAAAGGAAAATGCATTCTGCATGTCCAAGGAATTAATTCTGTGCTATGAAAATAAAATTAGAATGACATCTTGAAAATGGATTTGAAATTTACTCATCACCTTCTGATACATTGGTAATTTTGGGCATTGTGTGAAATAATAATCTGGTGAGATTTTTCCTCACCAGCCACCTGAGGAGACAACAGTTCTAGTGAAATACTACATGACCATTATTAGAAATATCTCCTTACATTGATGAAGTTATATAACTACTGAATTACTCCTAGTAAATAAGCAAAGAAATATCACATACATATGTTAACACCAAAAAAAATCTTACAGGTATGATATTAGAGAGCAGTTGATCCATAAGCACACAGTTTTTAAAATTCAGAAATGATAATAATTGAAAAATCCCAGTATTTGTGTTAAATAAGAGGTTTGCCAACAATATAAATCCATTACTAAGTAAGGGCATAAAAGAAGATTAAAAGTCTGAATTATTTTGGACCCACTGCTAATATTCCAAAGGATGGCAATTGTGATCAGTTCAAAATGGCACAGAATTAATGTAACTTCTTCCATTGCACAGTAAAACTTTTATGTGTAACTAATTCAACCTCTGATTGCTTTAACTACCAGCATCACTATCAAAACACAGTTATACATTATGAATTGTGCCACTTCCTTTTTGGAATAGAACTAGTAACATTACAAGTTGGACAACTCAAAAAGGACACCTAAGCCTCAAAACGTACTCTCATCCATGGCTCCTGATTGCTTTTCACTGCTGCTACACAATCTTCCCACTGCTACTACACAGCTCACATTAAAGCTGCAGGAAGCAAACTTTGCTACACTTGACATTGAAAATTAATGAACCAATGTCATCATTCCCTAAAACACGTTGAGTTTATCCATATCTGTCATGTGATCTATTCTGTGCTGAATGAAATTTGGGGTGGCAGCTGAACAGTGCTTACTATAAAACAAACCATGGAAATCATTTTGTGCACCATGCAGAGTAATCACACCACAGGTTTCACTAAAGAAATGTGTAATGCTGAAAATAACATTCCTCTCAATTTATGAATGTACCTTCTCCATCTTTGCTTGTGTTTGTGGGTACTGTTAGAGGCTGGAGAGGAATGACGATGTCATCCACACTGGTCCCTTCTTCTGTGTGCTTCTCGGAGACGTGAGAGAGCAGCTCGGACTTGTTTGGTGAAAATAAGTTACAAAGCTTACACATGAAGATGGAATTGATCCCTGAAAAAAACAAGTTTAAAAACAAGGACTTAGTGTTTTCAAATGTAAGTTATTTATGTTACCAAAAATTACTGTGATTATGGTTCAGTCAACATGCTAACTATAATTTACTGAAGACACATAACAGGCAGAAGTGAGGTGAAATGATGAATGTTATATTACTAAATGAGCACATTCATAATACATCCCCAAATGAATTAATTTAAGAAATGGGTAAATTCCTAGCTAGATCCTCCTAGGGAAAAAAATTTCTTCTAGATGATATCTTGGAAATGTTTAAACATGACACAAAAGGAAGAACACATTAAGACCTTCTTCCCCTTACAGCCTCAGTCATCATTATATTTTTATATATTTTCAAACACATGGTAAATTATATGTAAGACATGACATCCTCATTGAGTTCTATGAAAAGTTTCTGTTGATTTAAGAAAAACAAACAAACCAACCAAAAAAACACCCCCCAAAAAAACAACCCAAAAAACAAACTAAAACCCTTCAAGGCGGCAGGAGCAAATTAAAAATGTCATTAAAACTCCCCCTGGTCAATGCTTTGAACAGAAATTTGACACAACTTTTTAGGCAAAGCTTTATTTTTTTTAATTCACAGGTACTTTAATTCACAGGTACAGGGCAATGTGAAAGCAAATACTCAAGAAAGTAAATAACAATAAAGAAGGAATAGTATAATCCCAGGTAAAAAAAATAAAAAAAATAATAATTAAAAAAAAAAAAAATTGGCCAGAGAAATTCAGAGGACTTTGTTTTCTAACACTGCAGTCTTTTGGTTTAATGGTTGATTTTTGAAGTGTCACTACTCCCTTCAGGGTCCAATGAAACCAGAAAACAACAAAGAACCAATTTCAACAGCAAACTTGTTCTCCAGCCACATGCATGAAGTTCTGGCCCAGAGATTGATTTCAGCTGCTCCTGTCCCTCCACCTCCCTATGGAAAATTAGGGACATAAACCCACTGAAACCAAAGTGGAACAGGCAGCATTTCTGAGGTACAAGTCAAACCAGAGGTCACTGGGTAAGTACAGAAATAAAGTGACAGATTGTGAACTTTGGGATTAATCTGGGAGTAAGAGAAGAGGCAAGCTGTATTTTGGGACCTATTTTTAAAACAAACCTAAGCACTCCCCTATTGAACATTATTCCACTTCCTTCAAGACACACTAATAATATAGTTTACCTCACTCAAAAAAATCTTTATTTAAGATGTCCTGAAAGTTAAGAGCAGCAGAGCCGTCTCTTTTACAGGTATTTGCACTTGAAATGTAACAAAAGCAGAGCTCAAAACTAACAGGCAGGCAATGCCTTCATCTCTTTCAAAACATCTCTGAAAAAACAACTCCAATACTGCTCCTGTTGTTTGAAATATCCTCTTAGTGCACACAAGCAGCTGTGTAAGTGCATGGTACAAGCAAGGTGTTCTTAGGAGCTCAGCTGGGTTCCTTCTCAGGCATTCTGCTGTCTTGAGCACACAGATATTTCTGTTTTGATTGCAGTATGTTGAAATTTTCCTTTGAACTAGTTCTGCTCTAGTTAGCTTTTTTTTTTTTTTTTTT